>BLBF01000003.1:101265798-101293978 GCA_015471245.1 Laticauda colubrina | reverse complement strand
CTGCAGCTGCATAGGAATTTTAGGTCACATAGTATTCCTGCTCTTTTGGCTTCCAGCTTTTCATAGCTTTTGATCTGGCTGTTTATTTCCTCCCCGTAGAGGTCAGATATTTGTTTTTTTAAGCTTTCGCGGGTACTTACATGTGTGCTGTTTAGCTTCCTTCATGTATTATCCCACGTCATTGTAGTTCTGTTAAAGTTGTAGCAACGTTTCAGCAGAATCTCATCTGCCATCCTCAGGCTTCTGTATAGAGTTAGTTCCTGGTTTCAAATTTGAGGCTGGTCCATTTTGATTGGCTAGGAGCCTGGGTCTGTGTTCACTGGACTTGGAGTTTGATTGATTGGTGTTTCTGGTTTCTTCTGTCTGTTTTGTGGCTTTGATTGGCTGGCAACACTCTGTTCTTGTGTTGGAGGCTTTCAATGCAGTTTGGCTTCGTGTGAAAGGACGGCTGCTCTTCATTAGCAAGCTGCTATTCATTAGCAAGCTGGGTTTCACCTGGGTGCCTGGTGGGGGGGTGTTTGAGTTGGAGCTATCAGAGGGAGTCTGTTTTTGCCCAGGTGTTTGCCTGGCTTGTGGTGTGGGGATCTTTCTATTTGAGAGTGCAGGCTTCAAAATGATTGACAGTCTGGTGGAATCATCTCTTCTAATCATGCTGTCAGGTCTTTTTTCAATCTCTATGGCTTCTCTAATGGTTCTGTGGTTGGGGTTTTCTATAGTGGCTAGGGTTTTAGTGCCATTGAAGTTGATGTTGTGACCTGTGGTTTTCATGTGTTGGACTAGTGAGGAGGTGTGTTCCAGCTTTTTTACTGCATTTTTGTGTTCATCTAGGCGGGTACTTATTCTTCTATTGGTCTGTCCAAGGTATGTGGCCGGACATGATGTACAGGGAATTTTGTATATGCCTTGGTTTTCCAGGTCAATTTTGTCTTTGGGGTTCCTCAGGATGGCTGCTATTTTTTTGTCTGTTTTGAAGGCAGTCTTGATGTGATGCCTGTGTAGTATCTTACTGATTTTGTCTGTAGTACCTCTTATGTAGGGCAGGACAGCTGTTCCATAGGTCTGTTGATCTTCTAGGTCTCTGTTATGTCTTGGTGTGTTTTGTGGATCAAGCTGGTGATTTTGTTTTTGTGGAAGCCGTTGGCTGTCAATACTTTAGTCAGGGTGCATTGTTCAGTCTTTATATGTGTCTTGTCTGTCAGGCATTTGGTTCTGGTGATTAGTGTTTTGGCCACGGAATTTATCTGTGCTGGGTGGTGGTGGGATTGGGCATTGAGGTAGCGGTTGGTGTGTGTTTTCTTCTGGTATATGGTGTGTCCTAGTGTGCCATCAGTTCTTTTGTAGATTAGTACATCTAGGAATGGTAGTTGTTTGTTTATTTCCGTTTCCATTGTGAACTTGATTTTGGGGTGTGTGCTGTTTAGGTGTGTTTGGAAATTGTTTAGTTTTTCTTTTCAATGGGGCCAAATCACAAATGTGTCATCGATGTATCTTAGCTACAGTTTCGGTTTGTGGGTGGCATTAGCCAGGGTTCTGGATTCGAATTCTTCCATGAATAGGTTTGCAATGACAGGTGACAGTGGTGATCCCATAGGGACTCCTTCAATTTGTTTGTATCTTTGTTCTTTCTTATATGAAATAGGTGTTGGTTAAGTAGTGTTCTGTTAGTTCCATGAGGTGTTTAGCTGGTTGGTATTTATTTTTGATGATTTCAAGAGTTTCTTTTATCGGGACTTGAGTGAATAGTGAAACCACTTCGATACTTACAAACAGATCTTCTTGTTCCACGTGTAGATCTTTGATCATTTCTAAGAAGTGGTATGAGTTTTGTACATATGAAGCTGAGGCTTGGGCCATGTTCCATTTCTTTACCTAGTCGTTTGAAATAAAGAATTGTTGTTTGGAACCCAGTCTCCCATGCTTCTTTCTGGACGGAACAATTTTAATAGTTCCAATTTGTTGTATGCTGTCGAAAATTGCACTATTTGAACGGGTGAGAATATAAATTTGATACACAAGTTAAATTTTATGTTTATTTTATTGAAGAAAGCATAAAAGGTTACCTGACAGATGTAAAATGTATGTAAAAGGACACAGCGGACGGCCAAAAATCCGGGGATGGCTCCATCCGTTCTTATCCGCTCTCAAAAGGGGCAAAAATTTGTATAAACAGAACAGAAAAGAACGGATGGGGGGAGGACATATCGCGGATGTAAAACAGATGCTCAACATAAGCCTAGCGGATGAAAGTGGATGGAAGTGGATGGCAAGTCCACAGGCTTCCGGGGGAGCATAGCAAAGCAGACACATAGTGGATGGAATAGATGCATAGCGGATGAAGCGGATGCAGAGCAGATGCAGAACGGATGCAGAATGGATGCAGAGCATTAACTGCACATGCAGGGAGGATGCATTGCGTAAGCCCCATGGATATAAAAGGAGGCAGCTCGCACGAGGCCAGCATTCAGAGGAAAGACCTGCTGCCAGACACATCTTCATCAGAGATCATGGGGAAGAAGAGGAAGCCTGTGCCGTCTTCTGCCAGCACTGGCAAGAGGGATAGATCCACCATCCCACCCCCTGACGCTGACTCTGCTGCTGCTGCTGCTTCTTCTGCTGTTGGTGCTGATTCTACTGCTGCTGCGGCTGGTGCTTCTCCTGCTGCTCGTGCTGGTGCTCCTTCTCCTGCTGCTGGTGCTGGTGCTGCTTCTCCTTCTGCTTGTCCTGCTGCTGCTGTGGTGGACCAGCCCCAAAGCCCTGAAAGCCCTGATGGTGAAGGCCCTGCAAGAGGTAGGAAGAGGCAAGGCAAGGAGAAGGGAGAGAGGAAGCAGTACTCTATCACACAGGAGCATGAGTAGGAGGTGCTGGAGTGGCTGAGGGAGAACAAGTATATGTGGAGGAAGGGCCATAGGCCTTACACCAAGCGGAAGCAGGCAGCTTGGAGACAGAAGGCACAAGCCTGGGCTACACTGCTGATGCCCTCCTCGGGTGGTGGAAGCATATGCACACCTGGTACGGGAAGCTGCACCTGAAGAAATCTGGCCAGGCCCCAGTCAAGATCACCGACCGGGAGAGCTACGTCATGGCAAAGTGCAGCTTCCTGGAGGGTGAGGTCTGCCACCGAGGAGCAGCCCCTCTGTCCACCCTCACTCTCAGGCACCCACTGATAGCCAGTCCTCTTCTGGCCAGGAGACAGCGACTGTGTCCGGGCAGATGTCCACAGAGCACCCCGCGACAGAGACCCCCCCGACAGCTGCACACCCTATGCCAGAGGACATGGAGGATTCTCTCACACACATGGAGCAAGAAGCAGCAGCATCCGTAACGGATGACAACGGATGTATAACGGATGTTCCCCATATGCGTAGCAGATGTAGAATGGACGCGTTGGATACTTCATCTGCTCAAAACGTTTTGTGCAGCTCAAAACTTTTTGAGCGGATGAAATCACAGTAGACGGATGCTGGATGGATAGAGAGCATGAAAAACATACGCAGTAAGTACACAACGGATGCATCGTGTTTTCCACTGGATGGCAAGCTTTTTTTAACGTTTTACATGCTCTTTGTATCTGTTGGTGCAGTGTGATATGGGCTTTAAGGTTAAGGATGCTAACCACATACTCACATATCAGATGTCAAATACTTTCACAGAGTCTTTCAACTATATAAAAAAATAATTAGATATATTGTCTTATTATCCCATATTTTTCCCAATAATGAATTGTTGCATAAAACTATTTCTTTTTTTTTTTTTTACTATATAATCTAATCAAACCATAATAGATGTATATGATTTTGATTTGATATATACATAAAGAAGATGATACACATGTTCAAGAAAAGACTGCATTATCAAGTAATGGAGCAGATGAATCAGGATACCTGTTTGTTGAAAAATGTTAATCATTCAGATGCTTTAATAATAACAAAATATGCACGAGGCAACATTAGAGAAGTTCTTTCTTGGCACAAGACTGACTCACAAAGATAATAAAAATGAGGTTCCCTCAGATTTTTGTACAAACAGTCCGTACAAAGCTGTTAAATAATGATAAGAGCCTCAGTGGTGCACTGGTTAGAGTGCAGTATTGCAGATTACTTCTTCTGAAAGCCAGCTGCTTGCAATTTGGCAGATCAAATCTCACTAGGCTCAAGGTTGACTCAGCCTTTCATCCTTCCAAGGTGGATAAAGTGAGGACCCAAATTGTTGGGGGCAATATGCTAGCTCTGTAAATCACTTAGAGAGGATTGTAAAGCACTGTAAAGCAGTAAATAGGTCTAAGTGCTATTGTTATTGCTAATAATAAAATTGCATTAACTAATGATTATTAATTAGTAGTAGTAGTACCAGCAGTAAATCTATTTATGATTGCTTTTAACTATCATTAGAAAGGGATGCAGTGGCTCAGTGTATAAGACGCTGAGCTTGTCAATCAAAAGTCAGCAGTTCAGCGGTTTGAATCCCTAGCACCATCTAATGGGCTGAGCTCCCATTTCTTGTCCCAGCATTTACCAACCTAGCAGTTTGAAAGCATGTAAAAATGCAAGCAGAAAAATAGGGACCACCTTTGGTGAGAAGGTAAAGCCAGTGTCACACTGCACCAACGGATGGAAAGAGGATGTAAAACAGAGAAAAACACTTACCATCCGTTGGTTAACACGATGCATTCGTTCTGTACTCATTTTTCATTCTCCATTTTTCATGCCTCCATTTTTCATTCTCACTATCCGTCCAGCATCCATTTATTGACATTTCATCCACTCAGAAAGTTTTGAACTGCTCAAAACTTTTGAGCGGAATATGTATCCAATGCGTCCGTTCTGCATCCGCTAGGCATCCACTAGGCATAAGTTCTGCATCCGTTACGCATCCGCTATATCCACTAGGCATCTGATGCACATCCGCGCAACTCCATCTGTTCCAGCGGTAAACGGATGCAGAACGGAAACAAAGCATTTAAAATGGAAAAAACATTCGCAGAGGGGACCTATCTCGGATATTAAGGATGTCTAGAGGATGCCAAGAGGATGCAAAGGGACACCTAAGGGAAAACCTATACTGCCTATAAAAAGGGGGAGCAACTCACCTGCATCTCACTTTCAGACCAGCAGCCCTGTGGCGCAAACCTCTGCAGCCTTCATCTGACTCTTGCTCTTCCACAGCATCCAGTCATGTCCACCGTGGATCGTAACAAAGTCCTTTTGGCAGCCACCATTGTTCTGCAACAGTGCAAAGGCATCTACAGGCTCTGTGAAGAAAAGGAGGCAACCAAGAAGCATCTGGTCCGAAGATGGATCACCAGAGTACTGACTGCACAACAACCTGACGGTGGAGCTCAGGAACGAGGACACTCGTGCATTCCAGAACTTCATGACGATGCCTCCAGCCATGTTTGACGAAGTTGTGCAGCGGCTGACACCCAGGTTGACCAAGCAGAGCACTAACCTCCGGCCCAGCCTGGACCCTGGGCTCAAGGTGGCACTGACTCTGCACCACCTGGCCTCAGGGACCATCTACAGGAGCATGCAGTATGGCTGGAGGGTGCCACACAACACCATCAGCATTGTGGTCAGAGAAGTGGTGCAGGCCATCATCGAAGAATACCTGCAGGAGCTCCTCCAGTGTCCCTCCACTAATGAAGGATGGAAGAAAGTTGCAGAGCAGTGGTATCAGAGGTGGAACTTCCCCCACACCATTGGAGCCATCAATGGCAAGCGTGTGGCCTGCAAAGCGCCAGTCAAGTCGGGGTCCACTTATTTCAATTACAAGGGCTTCTTCAGCATCATCCTCTTCGCCATGGTCGATGCTGACTACAAGTTCATGTACATTGATGCTTCAGGCAACGGCTCATCTTCAGATGCCCAGGTATACAACGCCAGTAACCTCAGGGAGGGGCTGGAACGCAACCTCATCATGGGCTTTCCAGATCCAGACCCCCTGCCCAACGACACGCAAGATGTGCCCTACTTCATCATGGGGGATGACGCCTTCTTCCTCAGAACCTACCTCATGAAGCCCTACACCTCCAGATTCCTCACCCGTGAAGAGAGGATCTTCAACTACAGGCTGTCCAGGGCAAGGCAGGTGGTGGAGAACGCTTTTGGCATCCTGGCCAACAGGTTCCAGGTACTTCTCACCACCATGCAGCATCGCCCAGAGGCCATCAGGAGCATCGTGGAAGCTTGCTGCATCCTGCACAATCTCATGCGCACCCGCTACCCAGTCTTGCAGAACAGGCTTCTGGACCATCAACAAGGCAATGGGGACATGGAGCCTGGGGAATGGAGGCAAGGGCAAAACCTGATAGATACTGAAGATGTGCAAGGCCCCAACAGAGCCTCACGTGAAGGGAAGAAGCAGCGGAACCTCCTGAGACACTGGTGCAACTCCCCAGCTGGAGCAGTAGAGTGGCAAGACAGGATGATAGATGCTTAATGGATGCTTCCTTCAGCCTGTCTCATCACACTGATGAGATTGGGCCATGTATGTTGGGTGGGCCTACAATGAACAGGGCATTTAATAAAGAGTTGTGTCTATGTTGACATGTGTGGATCAATGATTACATTGTTATTGATAATAAAGGGCCATAGGTGTGGTATCTGGGAGGGTGGACCATCCAGTCCCACTATGCTTGCACTGGAGGTTTATCTATCCCACAGCTATTACCCATCCCAAAGGTATCCCTGCCCATCCCACTCCTATCTTAACCCATCCCTCAAGCATGCTAAGGCTTAAACCATTTCTAAAAGTTTCCACCAAGACTTTATTAAAAAAAAGAAATGAAGCAAGTCTGTGAATCAAAGATAGACTTTATTAACAACAAGTTATGAAACAAAAATGAGTCTCTGGCACTCCTCTTGGTCACTCAGTCTTAGGGGTGAAGGGTCCAGGTGCTGTGGAGGTGGCTGGTGCTGGAGTGCTTGTCTGAAGCGCCATTGGGGTGCAGCATCAGCATCGTCACCAGCAGAAACACCACCGCCATAAGCATCATCATCAGCTCCTCCAGAAGCAGGAGCAGCAGAAGCTCCAGCCCCAGAAGAGCGAGCCCGTGCTACAGAAGCCCCAGCAGAATCAGAGTGAGGGCCAGGGGGTGGGATGGTGGCCCTGTCCCTCTTGCCAGGGCTGGCAGCAGATGGCTGAGGCTTTCTGTTCTTCCCCATGGTTATGGGGTTGCTGGCATGCAGGCAGGGCAGGCAAGGCTGTTAATCCATCCGGCAGCAGGTCTTTCCTCTGAATGGTGACCTGCTCCGAGCTGCTTCCCTTATATCCACGGGGCTTACGCAATGCATCCTCCCCGCATGCGCAATTAATGCTAGGCATCCGTTAGGCTTCCGCTGTGCATCCGCTAGGCTTCCGCTCTGCATCCATTTCATCCGCTTTGCATCCACTGTGCATCCACTGTATCCATTCCGCGTCCACTTTGCTGAGGCCCCTCAGAAGCCTAGCGGATGTGCCATCCGCTCTCATCCACTTCCATCTGCTAGGCTTCCGTTCCGCATCCGTTTTCCATCCGCTCTGCATCCTCCCCCCTTCCATTCCTTTCCGTGTTATCCGCTTTGTTTATGCAAATTTTTGCTCCTTTTGAGAGTGGATAAAAATGGATGGAACATTTTTCTCGTCTTCTGTGCCCTTTTTCCAAACGTTTTGCATCCGTTGGGCAGTGTGACAGGGTCTTAACAGTGTTCTGTGCGCCTTTGGCATTTGGTCATGGCAGTCACATGACCACAGAGCTGTCTCTTTGGCTTTGTAATGGAGATGATCACTGCCCCCTAGAGTCAGGAATAACTAGCGCATATGTGCAAGGGGAACCTTTATCCTTACCTTTATAACTATAGTTATAGTTAGGTTTTTTAAAATAATATAATTAAAAGCAACATTTTTCAATTCTTACTATCATCAGTTGCTTTTCTTTGTTTTCATTTTTCTTTGACAATGTGGGTTGTCATAGGGAGGTGTGTATTTGTTTTTGTGTGTTTTAATTGCTTACTCAGTGCCAGCCCAATGGAGGTTTGGTGCTTACTGATCATGACATTTTTATATAGTACTATACTTATTCACAGCATAATAAAATCAGATTGTTCTGCTTGCAACCAAATTAATTCAATCCCTGATCTCTGTTCCTATAAGTTTTCTAGAACCCATAAATGCCAATTAGAGCCACCTGAATGTTCTTTGTTCAATCTAGCTGGATTATTTGTATGGGGGGGGGGAGGACGTTTAAGAGTAGTTTCCTTGGTATCTACTGATTAATATGTAATTCATGTTTGACATTGCTATCATTTAGATGACAGGGAGAGTCTTTTTTTCTTTTTTGCATTACACTCATCAGTTATCATTGTGAACACTTACCTCTGGGATTTATTTACCTTCAAATGTCCCTTTTGCATTGTCATTTGCATTTACCACTGATGTGAGAATTGCTATGGCATTAATAACTTCTAAAATAAAAGTAGCTCCATTTTAATGGCCTGTCACATAGGCCGACGGATGCAAAAAGTATGTAAAAAGGACACAGCGGACAAGAAAATGTTCCATCCATTGTTATCCGCTCTCAAAAGTGCCCCAAATTTGCATAAACAGAGTGGACAACAACGGAAAGGAACGGACATGGAGAGGACGTTGCCAGGATGTAAAGCGGATGCTCCACGGAAACCTAGTGGATGGAAGTGGATGGAAGCGGATGGCACATCCACAGGGCTTCTGGGGGAGCACAGCGAAGTGGACACACAGTGGAAGGAGCGGATGCAGAGTGGATGCCTAGCAGATGACGCGGATGCCTAGCAGATGCAAAGCATTCACTGCGCATGCGGGGAGGATGCATTACATCAGCCCCGCAGATATAAAAGGATGCAGCTCGCAAGCAGGTCACCATTCAGAGGAAAGACCTGCTGCCAGACAAATCTCCAGCCAACAACCATGGGGAAGAAGAGGAAGCCTGTGCCATCTTCTGCCAGCCCGGGCAAGAAGGACAGGGCCACCATCCCACCCCCTGGCCCTGACTCTGCTTCTGCTGGGGCTTCTGCTGCTCGGGCTGTCTCTGCTGGTGCTGGGGCTTCTGCTGGTGCTGACTCTGCTGGTGCTGCTCTGTGTGCTGGTACTTCTGCTGGTGCTGACTCTGCTGGTGCTGCTCCTGGTGGTGGTGCTTCTGCTGATGCTTACTCTGCTGCTGGTGCTGCTGGTGCTGCTGGTGCTGCTTGGGCTGCTGGTGCTGCTGGTGCTGCTGGTGCTGCTGGTGCTGCTGGTCCTGCTGGTCCTGCTGGTGCTGCTGGTTCTGCTGGTTCTGCTGGTGCTGCTGGTGCTGCTTTTGCTGCTGCTGTTGTTGCTGCTGTTGGTGGTGGTGGTGTGGTGGACCAGCCCCTAGAACCTCAAAGCCCTTCTGATGAGGGCCCAGAAGGGCCTGCCAGAGGGAGGAAGAGGCAATTGTGTGATAGGGAGAGGAGGTAGTACTCCATCGAAGAGGAACATGAGGATGAGGTGCTTGAATGGTTGAGGGAAAATGAGTACCTATGGCGGAAGGGACACATGCTCTATCAGGACACAAAGAGAAAGCAGGCGGCTTGGAGAGAGAAGGTGAAGAGCCTGGGCTACACTTCAGAGGTCCTCCTCAGGTGGTGGAAGCACATGCACACCTGGTATGGGAAGCTGCACCTCAAGAAGTCTGACCAGGCCGCCGTCAAGCAAACGGACCAGGAGACCTACGTGATGGCCAAGTGCAGCTTCTTGGAGGGTGAGGACCGCCACCGAGGAGCAGCCCCTCTGTCTACCCTCTCTCTCAGGCAGCCCACAGAGAGCCAGTCCTCTTCTGGGCAAGAGTCAGCTCCTGTGTCCAGGCAGGTATCTGTGGAGTGCCCCACGACGGAGACACCCCCGACAGCTGCAATCCCCATGGCGGAGTGCGTGGAGGACCCCCTGACACCGTGGGAGCAAGGAGAGGGCACTGACATAAGAGACCAACCAACACCCAGGCCCACCTCCACCTCCACAGAAAGCAGGCAGAGAGCCAGACCAGAGAGGCAGAGCCAAACTGTCCTACTGGAGATCAGGGACACCATCAAAAACAGCGTAGATCTCCTCTCTCAGCTGGTAGACACCGACATACCATCCTCAAACCGAAAGCCCTTCCTCACCTACATCAACCAGACCCTCATGGACATGTCCGAATCACAGTACTAGGTGATAAAGGAGAGGATCACCGGTCTTCTGCACAACCCTCCAGGCACAGCTGAACCTGCTATGACCTAGTCCAGGTCTGCTCCTCCACCCCAGGTGATATCACAGCCCTTCCACGGCTTTCCACAATACCAGGAGTTATATCAGCACAGGCAGCCCTTCCCAGTCCAGGCACAGGTACATTGTACACCACCAATGTCACCGATGCCACCAACGCCACAGATGCCACCCATGCCACAGATGCCACCCACGCCACAGATGCCACCCATGCCTCACCTCGCTCAGCTGCAGACCAGACAGCCCCACTACACTCCTCCTTCCTCCACACCATAGCCAAGCCCGGCCTCAGAACATCTGTCATCAGTCTTGGGGATGATACCCCATGTCATGGAGGAAGGGGCTCTCAACATCACAGGACTGAGCCAGCTCTCTGAGAGCTTCCTCCACACACCATCCCCTGTTGTCCTCTTGGGGCCAGGCACCCCAATGGTGCCTCAGACCACCACTCCAGCAGCAGCCACCTCCACAGCACCTGGACCCTTCACCCCTGAGACTATGGGCATGCCTCAGAGTGACTGAGAAGAGTGCCAGAGACTGGGTTGCTACCTGTTGACTTTATCTTTTCTTGGGACACTTTACTTGGGTCATTTTGCTTTTACAGTTTGTTATTAATAAAGTTTATATTTGCTTCACATACTTGGTTCAGTTCTTTTAGCCAATAAATTCTTGGTGGAAACTTTTAGAAATGGTTTAAGCCTTTGCATGCTTGTGGGATGGGTAAGGATAGCAGTGGGATGGGCAGGGATACCTGTGGGATGGGAAATAGCTGTGGGATGGGCAGGGATACCTGTGGGATGGGCAGGGATACCTGTGGGATGGGTAATAGCTGTGGGATGGGTAATACCTATGGGATGGGTTAGGATACCTGTGGAATGGGTAATAGCTGTGGGATACATAAACCTCCAGTGCAAGCATAGTGGGACTGTATTGTCCACCCTCTCAGGTGCCACACCTATGGCCTTTTATTATCAACAACAATTTAATCATTCATCAACATATTTCAACATAAACACAACTCTTTATTAAATACCCTTTTCATTGTAGGGCCACTCAACATACATGGCACAATCTCATCAGTGTGATGAGACAGGCTCAAGGAAGCATCAATTAAGCATCTACCATCCTGTCTTGCCACTCCACTGCTCCAGCTGGGGAGTTGCACCAATGTTTCAGGAGGTTGTGCTTCTTCTTCCCTTCATGTGAAGCTCTGTTGGTGCCTTGCACATCCACAGTATCTATCAGGTTTCACCCTTGCTTCCATTCACCAGGCTCCATGTCCCCATTGCCTTGTTGGTGGTCCACGAGCTTGTTCTGTAACACTGGGTAGCGAGTGCGCATGAGATTGTGCAGGATGCAGCAAGCTTCCACAATGTTCCTTACCATCTCTGGGTGATGCTGCATGGTTGTGAGAAGTATCTGGAACCTGTTGGTCAGATGCCAAAGGCGTTCTCCACCACCCACCTTGCCCTGGACAGCCTGTAGTTGAAGATCCTCTCTTCACGGGTGAGGCATCTGGAAGTGTAGGGCTTCATGAGGTTGGTTCTGAATGAGAAGGCATCATCCCTCATGATGAAGTACGGCACATCTTGTGTGTCATTGGGCAGGGGGTCTGGATCTGGGAAGCCCATGATGAGGTTGCATTTCAGCCCCTCCTTGAGGTGACTGGCATTGTATACCTGAGCATCTGAAGATGAGCCGTTGCCTGAAGCACCGATGTACATGAACTTGTAATCAGCATCGACCATGGCGAAGAGGATGATGCTGAAGAAGCCCTTGTAGTTGTGATAAGTGGATCCTGACTTGACTGGATCTTTGCAGGCTCCGTGCTTGCCATCTATGGGTCCAACGGTGTGGGGGAAGTTCCACCTCTGATACCACTGCTCTGCAACTTTCTTCCAGCCTTCTTCAGTGGAGGGGCACTGGAGGAGCTCCTCCAGGTATTCTTTGATGATGGCCTGCACCACTTCTCTGACCACAATGCTGATGGTGTTGTGTGGAACCTTCCAGGCGTACTGCATGCTCCTGTACGTGTCCCTGAGGCCAGGTGGCGCAGAGTCAGTGCCACCTTGAGCCCAGGGTCCAGGCTGGGCTGGAAGTTGGTGTTTGCCTTGGTCAACCTGGGTCTCAGCCGCTCCACAACTTCGTCAAACATGGCTGGCGGCATCCTCATGAAGTTCTGGAATGCACGAGTGTCTTCATTCCTCAGCTCCACCATCAGCTTGTTGTACAGTCCGTACTCGGCTCTTCTCGTGATCCATCTTCGGACCCAGACACTTCTTGGTTGCCTCCTTTTCTTCCCATAGAATAGGTGAAAGAGCCTGTAGAGGGCTTTGCACTGTTGTAGAACGATGGCGGCTTCCAAAAGGAGTGTGCAACGATCCATGGTGGAGATGACTGGATGCTGTGGAAAAGCAAGAACAAGATGAAGGCTGAAGAGGTCTGCACAACAGGGCTGCTGGACTGAAAGTGAGATCCAGGTGATTTCTTCCCCTTTTTATAGGAAATATAGGTTTTCCGCGAAGTGTTCTTTTGCATCCTCTAGACATCCTGCAAATATCCTAAATATCCGAGATACGTCCCCTATACAAACGTTTTTTCCATTTTAATGCTTTGTATGCGAGCTGCATCCGTTTTCATCGTTTCTACATCCATGCTACTAACACTGCGTGTCCGTTCCGCGTTCGTTTCACTTCCTCCCTGTGTCCGTTTTCCGCTGGAGTGGATGTGAGTTGCGCGGATGCGTAGCGAATGCCTAGCAGATATAGCGGACACGTAACGGATGACGACGGACATATAACGGATGTTCCCCGTATGCATAGCAGATGTATCACGGACGCATTGGATACTTTATCCACTCAAAAAGTTTTGTGCAGCTCAAAACTTTTTGAGCGGATGAAATCACAGTAGACGGATGCTGGATGGATAGAGAGTATGAAAAATGTACACAGTGAGTACAGAACGGATGCATCGCGTTAACCAACGGATGGCAAGTGTTTCTCTCTGTTTTACATCCTCTTTTCATCCGTTGGTGCTGTGTGACATGGGCTTTAATTGGCATTTTTTTTCTTTACATACAGAGTTCAGTTTAAAATGATAATGTCATATTGGGAAACATTTTAAGAGAAAATAAAACTGCGGAATGCTTCACCCATCTTTTGCTATTTCTGTACTAAAATAATTTCTAGATTGTTGTTTCTTATTATCTCTTAGATGTATTCTTGTTTTTTTGAAAAAAAAACCTGCAATGCTATATTTCCAGTGATTAAAATGGGAGGGAGCAATTTCATCTTCACCTCACACAGCTCACACAGACCTTTAAAATCTCTTCTTGGGGATATTTCTAGCCTCTGCATTAAAAGTGTTTTGTTTGGAAAAACACGAGGTAGACCGGGTTCCAACAACGAAAAGTCTTTATTTACAGGAGTCAGTAAAACGGAACGGTTGGCTGACTTAGCGGCAGCCTTTTATACAGGCTAGCCTGCCGGCTTGTAACCAATGGCAGCTGATCGAATTTGCCGCCTTTTTTTCTTTATTTGGATTGGTTCTTAGTGAACCAATCCAATGCTTACTTTAGTTGACCAATCAGATTTGCATGTTTTGGAGTAACCCAATTTGCATACAGAACAAAAAGCACATGGGGATTATAGAGAAAGAAAAAAGGAAGTTGTCTTTTGGTGTGTGTCTGTATGTCCTGTATATCTTGCCCTTCAAGAAAGTGATATTCCAAAAAGATATGAAATCCTTGAAAAAGAAAAAGAAGAATGGGAGTCATAACAATGCCATCAATTCAAGGAAAAGAGAGGGGGGAATCATGGTGGAAAAAGTCTGAGTAAATAGGGAAAGTTTAAAAGCTTCTAAGATAAGTAGATTTCAGAACATAAAGCAGGCTCCATGCAACCAGCAAAAGTAAAATTCCAGATGTTGGGTATATGGAAAAGTAGATATGGTTTATCCCATTTTGATAAAGAACTGAGGACATACTCAGCAGATAATACACAACTGCTAGCCAGGCCAACTTCCAGAAAAAGAGTTTTAAAAAGGACTAAACCAAACAAGAACAAACAATCCAGAATAGACCAAAAAGGAGTAGATAAAGCAGAAAATAGCTAGATTAGAAAGGAAAAGAAACAAATAGCAGAAGTTAAGAAAGAGAACTAACCATGTGATTAAAAGCTGCTCCACACAGCTTTCTAGCTATGGATGGGCTAGAAGACGACTTGACCAAGGAGTGAATCATGATTTCCTCCTTTGCTTCAAATATGATATTTTCCAACTCATATTAGTATAATTTTTGCTACTCAGATTTTCTGCATTATTTTAACTCAGCCTTTGTGATGTTTGAAATCCTGTTGCTCAATATGGGGCTCCAATGACCCATATTTCTTTCTAATCACTAGTCTACCTGGATATTTTCTAGAAGTCTCCATCCTATGACAGGAATTGGGCATATAAAGGTTCAATTGTTTTCACAAAGATCTCAAGCTTTATCCAGATTTCTTTTACATATCAATACATGCTGATCTAAAACACTCATTCCTATTTCACACAGAAGTGATGTTAATGGTTAGTGGAAAGGAGAAATGATCAGAGGTGAATTAATGAATGATTTTTAAAAAAACTGTTTTTCCTTTCAATGACTCCCCACCTCCCAAAAAAAGATGAGACTGTGGTGTCTTTTTCCTCTACCCTACTCCACACATAAGTTCAGTGGTGGATCTAACAGAGTATGTGAAATACAAGGGGGGATCAATGGAGGTGCATCATTAAAAAGGTCTATCAGTGGAAATCATGTACAGGTAGTCCTCAGGTTATGGTGGATCAAATATAAGCATAAAATATTAATCAAACAAAATCAAAACTAAGGCAAGTTCCTGAAAACATTATAAGCCAAGCTAACAATACATGTCAGGCTCTACTAACAATCTGGTTCCAATGCCTGGGGGGGAGGCAGGTCTTCTTGTTTTTTTCTTTTTTCCCCAGAAAGCTAACAAAGGTCAATCTTTTTCAGGATCCCTAAGAAAATGCCTTATGGATCCAAAGACATCAAATATAAATTCTGATCAAAATTGTCTTCGGAAGATCCTAAATTATAAACTATATATTTGAATATATCTAATTGATTTTTGTATCACTGTCATTTTTTCTCGCTGCTCTTAGAACACTTGCATGCATGCAAATTCATACATCTCTATGTTGAATATATTTTCCAATCACATATACCTGTAATGCAGCAGAGGAGGAGGCAGCAATCCCTCTCTTTATTTGAAGCTGTTGTAAGCTGAGAGTGCAAACTGGAATATTTTTGTGACATTCTGTGGTTTAACAAAGTTTGCCTGGAGCAATATCAGCTTTCTCTGTGATACTATCAGATTTCAAGCAAAGCAGGATTATATGGAGTCAGGTCTTAGATGACAAGTTGGCTATTTTAAAAAAATTAGGTGCTATGGGAAATAATGATATTTTGGAGGACTATATCTATGAAACATGATTTTTTTTCTTCAGCAGCATGCAGTTGAACAACACCACTCAGCTTTAGTTAATAGACATGAATACATTTAAGAAGCCCTGAAGCTTTAGCTGGTATAGAGTTTAGATTCATAGTCAGTTCTGGGGGTTCCAGGGGTGGCCCATGTTATACCACTGTTCCATGAGCTGCATTGGTTCTCAGTTTAATTCTGAGCCCCATCCAAAATGTTGATTATTACTTTTAAAGAATTTCATGGTGAGGGTCCCGGTTATTTAAGGAACCAACTTACCCCAATGGTTTTAGTCCAACTCATCAGTGCCAGCAGAATAAGAATGCTGTGGACAGTCAAGTGATTTTGCCTGGCTCAGTCCAAGAGAGGAACTTTTTCTATTGTGGCATTTGTCCTGTGGAACATCATGCCACATTTTTTGCCCTCAAACAGGCTTGAAAACCTGGCTCTGCTCCCTGGCCCAGGGCCTCAATGGATGAATGACATTCTAGAGGTGGTTGATAGGGTAGACAAATTTCACCTCCCTATGTGCACTTTGTTCCCTTCATCTCCATCTTGCCTAATTACATTTTAACTGACATATAAATTTGTGGTCTTTATTTATTGTTGTAATTCTTTCTATAATATTTTTACTGAATATGCTGCCTAGAGTTGCCTCAATAACATGGATGACTAGAAGTTTAATAAATAAATAAGAGCCCTTTTTTTGCCATAACATTAAGTGAGGGTAGAATGTCTATATGTCATAGATATTCTAAGAGTTTTCTGAATAAGAAGATAACTGAAAGTAGAGCAAGAAACCTGAATACGAAATATGAAAATAAAGCCATTATTACAAACATAATAATGTGAAATCACAGCTTCCAGTTCTTTACCTGGTCTTAGTCTTCATATGCATTGAGTTACACCAAGAACCTAGATTGTCTAATTATCTTAATATATCAGCATACTATAACTTCAAGCAGTATGTCCTTTTGTAATTAACAGATATAAATTTTGTAAATGTACATCCATATGAAATGTGTGTATGTGTGTGTGTGTGTTCAAGTTTTTACATGCACATATACACACACATTCATAGAAGCCACCTTTTTCCATCTCATTAAATGTAAATAAAAAAATTCACCAATCATATTATTTTATTTTATCTTTGTATTTTAATAACCTACAGTGTTTTAATAACTTACTGTAAACTTACTTTTATAAGCTACTGTGATTTGATTTAAGAGCTATGTATGAGAACTAAAACAATAATGTGGTTTATGATTAATTTGTGACTATTTGACAGCTTCTGAAAAGGATTAAAAATAGGATAATGTCCACAAGTATTTTATTCAACAATGATAAATCTTGGTAGATCTCTGAAGGCAACACTGAATAAAAAAAGAATTATTCTTTCAAGAGACATAATTAGACATAAATACTAATTGTTCTGAATTATACAGTTACATTATTTGTAAGAAAGGCAAGGGAGGGCACCAAAAATTAGACAATATGCACAGTGAACAATGGAAACTAGCAATCAGTGCTAATAAATAGTAGCTAAGGGGGGAGGGGAATGGACCAAAGGGAGTAAAGTAGTGAAAATCATGGAGAAAATTAAAAGTGGCCCAGATGTTCAACTACAAATGCCCAAGAGAAAGATTTGGGATTGAAACCTGAGAGAAGAAAGTCTTTATAATTACACATAAATCATACCCATTAGTCTACTTTTCTCTTTTAATGATCCAATTCATTAAAATATATTCTTGGGAAAAGCAGCTCTAATGCATGATCAAGAATGACTTGTCTCAGAGGATTTTCAGTGGTCAGAGAGAAGCAGGGAATCAGCTGATATGAATCATCTGAATTTTCTTAGCTGATAGGAACCATTTGTCCCATTTTCATTTTACTTGTTTAGCTACCATTGTTTCTTCAGCTGGGTGGGAAATGACATTTAGCAGATGATGCATGGACCAAATTAGGAATTCAGTATAGTTTCATGAATGAAACCAAAAAAAGATACTTATTCTCTTTAGGTATATTTCTTTAGTATTAATTAAGAACATTATGAATAAAAAATACCTCCCCTTAAATTTAGTCAGAGATTCATTAATGCACTATATCTGAATATGAAGAAAATAATACAACTGAGAAATACATGGAATTAAAAGTATATCTGATGATTTATTCAACCTGTAATATTGAGATGTCATATCACACATATATGAACAAATTATTCTAATAGCTAAGGAGGGCAGTTCACTCTCCAATAACTGATCCAAAGAAGACCAGATGATCAATTCTGATTAACAGGAATTATTTTTAATTAAATTCAAGCCATTGATCTGCTAATTGTTCTGATTATGTAGCAACTCTAGTGAATTGTGATACCTTGGCTTTGAAGTCTATAGAAAGCAGTAGCTTAAAGGAGGGGAAAAAAGCATTGATGGCCCAGGATTACATTTACATAATTGATTTTCTTGCTATGGAGACAAGCCTGCATCCAACAAGAATAATGTGTTGAACCTCTTATTTACCTGGCTGGTAAAAATAAGGAAGTTTTGTTTTAGCTTAAGAAACCCTAAAGTGGTATAGTGAAGCATGTAAAGAGATGTCTTATAAAAGACCAGGTTATTTTTTCAGGTCACCAACAAATTTACCTGTAATCCCCCCTCTCCTTTATCTAATTATTTTGCAGTTCATCAATAATAAAAAAAGTAGATTCTTTACTGCTAGAGACAGTATGGAAGCAGTTATATGAATTAGGACTGTTGAGATAGGAAAAGAACAGGCTGCTCAAGACTGCTTCAGATTTCTTTCCTTCTCAATATAATTATTTTCAGCAAGCTTCCTGAGAGGTTCCCTTCTTCCTCTATCCTTTTTGGGGAACAGTTTATCTTCATTATCAAAGGTAACAGCTATGATAACAGCTAATAGTTATCAGCTATCTACTGCAGCATTACTGAAAAGAAAATGGGCTACCTGATGCCTTCGACCTCTCTATGGCTCCAATAATACGAACTCCTCTTAATCCCTCCCCACCAAGTCATCAGTTGCATTTGCAAGTTTAATAGCCGTAAAATAAATGGAATGCATAAACATGGATTTGAAAATGACTATTGAAATCATATAATCCAATGTTACTCATTGCAAAAGGAATGAAGCATCTCCATTAAATCTATTTGAAGATTCATTTCAAATTTGAATTTATTATGTCATATGTCAGAGGTCTCCAATGTTTTTGGCACCAAGGACTGGTTTTTTGCAAGACAGATTTTTTTACAGACCAGGAGAAAGAAGTGTGCAACCTAGATCTCTTGCATATGCAATTTACAGTAGGGTTCATGCTCCTATGAGAATCTAATGCCTGATGATCTGAGGTGGAGATGAGACAATGATGCTAGCTCTGGGGAGCAGCTGTAAACACAGAGGAAGCTTCACTGAGTTCCCTGGTGCTTACCTCTGACTGTATGTCCTTATTCCTAACAGCCCATGGACCAGGGGTTGAGGATCCTTGTCATATATCAACTATGTGGCAGGCAGTTCCTAACTTTAACTCAGAATCTCTTCCTTGTAGATAATTAGTTTTGGTCCTGCCTCTGTGTCAATGGAACACACTGTAACTCCACTCCCTGTTCTGGAGGACTGTTTCATGTCCATCATCTGTTGACTTTTCTATAGATTAAATATATCCAGATACTTTAAACATAGATATTAGTTTATAAAGAGTTCACCATCCTGATAATCCTCCTCTGAATCTGTTCCAATTGTCAGGGATCTTTTTTAAATGGTAGTTTCCAGAACTGGACAAAATACCTCAAATAAGATTTAATCAGGACAAAATAAGAGTATAAGATTGAAATACTATGATATGGGTTCTGTGTTTCTATTAATATAACCTAATATAATATTTGGATTGTTTTTAGCAGCTAAGTGACAGTACTGCCTCATGCTTAACTTGTGGTCAGCCAGGATACCAATTTTTTTCTGTTTTGCAAAATTGACTTTTTTGGGAGACAGCTCTTTGTATCATGTTACCAAAGACTATGTTTCTAAAGGCCCTGTCACACTGCCCAACTGATGCAAAACGGACATAATGGATGAGCAAAATGTTCCATCCGTTGTTATCCACTCTCAAAAGGGGCAAAAATTTGCATAACCAGAGTGGATAACACGGATGGGGGGAGGACGCAGGGCAGATAGAAAGTGGATGCAGAACGGAAGCCCAGCGGATGGAAGCAGATGGGAGCAGATGGCACATCCGCTAGGCTTCTGGGGGGGCTCAGCAAAGCAGACGCAGAATGGAAAGAGTGGATGCAGAGCGGACGCTGAGCGGATGAAGCGATGCACAGCGGATGCACAGCAGATGAAGCGGATGCAGAGCGGAAGCCTAGCGTATGCACAGCGGAAGCCTAATGGATGTCGAGCGTTAATTGCAAATGCGGGGGGGGGATGCATTGCGTAAGCCACATGGATATAAAGGGAAGCAGCTCGCACATGGCCAGCATTTGGAGGAAAGACCTGCTGCTGGACACATCGAGTCCTTGCCTGCCCTGCCTTGCTGCCAGCCTGCCTCCAAGCCTCCTGGCCAGCCTCCCTGCCAGCCTTGCTCTCTGCCTGCCTGCCAGCCTTGGTGCCTGCCTACCTGCATGCCTTCCTGCCAGGCTTCCTGCCAGGCTTTCTGCCAGCCTTCCTGCCAGCCTTGGTGCCTGCCAGCCTCCCTGCCAGCCTCCCTGCCAGCCAGCAACCCCACAAACATGGGGAAGAAGAGAAAGCCTCAGCAACCTGCCGCCATCCCTGCCAAGAGGGAAAAGAACACCCTCCCGCCCCCTGTCCCTGACTCTGCTTCTGCTGGGGCTTCTGCTGCTCGGGCTCGCTCTTCTGGTGCTGGAACTTCTGCTGAAGCTGCTCCTGGCGGTGGTGCTTCTGCTGCTGCGTACTCTGCTGAAGCTGCTCCTGGTCCTGCTGGTCCTGCTGGTCCTGTTGGTCCTGCTCGTGCTCCTGGACTTGCTCGTACTGCTCGTACTGCTCATGATCCTGGTCTTGCTCGTCCTGCTCGTGCTCCTGGTCCTGTTCATTCTCCTGGTGTTGCTGGCGCTGCTGGTGCTTACTCTGCTGCTGCTGATCCTGGTCCTGCTGGTGCTGCTAGTGCTGCTGCTGCTGCTGCTGCTGATGATGATGATGATGATGATTATGATCCTGCTGGGGATGATGATGATGATGATGATGATTCTGCTGGTGCTGCTGCTGCTGGTAGTGAGGAGGAACAGCCCCTACCACCTGGGAGCCCCTCTGATGAAGGCCCATCTGGTCCTGCCAAAGGGAGGAAGAGGCGTATGCGGGGACGGGAGAGGAGGCAATACTTAATCGAGGAGGAACACGAGGATGAGGTGCTGGAGTGGCTGAGAGAGAATGACTATCTGTGGCAGAATGGACACCGGCTGTACACCGGCTGTTCCTTTACCAAAAGGAAGTAGGCTGCTTGGAAAGAGAGGGTGGAGAGTATGGGTTACACTTCGGAGGTGCTCCTCAGATGGTGGAAGCACATGCACACCTGGTACGGGAAGCTACGCCTGAAGAAATCTGGGCAGGCCACGGTTAAGCTGACAGACAGAGAGACCTATGACATGGCCAGGTGCAGCTTCCTGGAGGGTGAGATCCTCCACCGAGGAGCACCAGCAGCCCCTCTCACAACCCTCTCTCTCCTGCAGCCTGCGGAGAGCCAGTCCTCTTCCAGCCGAGAGTCAGTCCCTGTCTCCAGGCAGGTTTCTGTGGAGCATGCCACAGCAGAGAACCCACAGACAGGTGTTGTAACCGTCGTGGAGCACGTGGAGGACTCCCTGATGCGGTGGGAGAAAGGAGATGGCACGTCACCACAGCCCTACCTGCATCCACTCCCCCTAGCTCCACCTCCACAGAAAGGCAGAGATCCGGACAGCAGAAGGGGCAGAGCCACACTGTCCTGCTGGAGATCAGGGACACCATCCACACCAGTATAGATCTCCTCTCTCAGCTGGTCCACACCGACTCCTCATCTTCCAACCGCAAGCCCTTCCTCACCTATGTCAACCAGACCCTCAAGAACATGGAGGAACCCCAGTACCAGGTGGTGAAGGACCAGATCACCGAGTGTCTTCACAACCCTCCAGATCCAGAGGAACCTAATCCCACCCAGTCCAGGTCTGCTCCTCCACCTCCACCAAAGGTGATGTCCCTCCCATTCCAAGGCTTCCCACAGCCCCTCACCTACCAGGGCTACGGCTACCAGGAGGTCCAGCAGCACAGGCAGCAGCCCTTCCCAGTCCAGGCACAGAGTCATCGGACAACACCGTTGCCACCGGTTCCACTGATGCCACCAATGCCACCCACGCCAATGATGCCACCGACGACAGCGAAGCCCCCCACGCCAGTCCTCACCCAGATGCAGACCAGACAGCCCCACTACACTACTCCTTCCTCCACCCCACAGCCAAGCCCGGCCTCAGTACATCTCTCATCAGTACTGGGGCTGAAACCCCATGGCATGGAGGAAGGACCTCTCAGCATCACGGGTCTGAGCCAGCTATCCGAGAGGTTTCTCAACACACCGCCACCTGTTGTCCTCTCGGGGCCAGGCACCCCAGTGGGGCTTCAGACCAGCACTGCAGCAGCAACCACCTCCACAGCACCTGGACCCTTCACCCCTGAGACTGGGCACACCTCCAAGTGACCGTGAAGACTGCCAGAGACTGGGTGTGGACTTTATTTGGACACTTGACTTGGGTCTTTTTCCTTTTACAACTTGTTGTTCAATAAAGTTTCTCTTTGATTCACACACTTGCTTCATTTCTTTTAGAAATGGTTTAAGCCTTTGAATGCTTGTGGGATGGGTTAAGATAGCAGTGGGATGGGCAGGGATACCTCTGGAATGTGTAATAGCTGTGGGATGGGTAAGGATAGCAGTGGGATGGGCAGGGATACCTTTGGGATGGGTAATAGCTGTGGGATAGATAAACCTCCAGTGCAAGCATAGTGGGACTGTATGGTCCACCCTCCCAGGTGCCACACATATGGCCCTTTTTTATCAATAACAATGTAATCAATCATCCAAACATGTTAACACAAACACAACTCTTTATTAAACGCCCTGTTCATTGTAGGCCCACCCAACATACACGGCCCAATCTCATCTGTGTGATGAGACAGGCTGAAGGAAGCACCCATTAATCATCTATCATACTGTCTTGCCACTCCACTGCTCCAGTTGGGGAGTTGCACCAGTGTTTCAGGAGGTTGCGCTGCTTCTTCCCTTCACGTGAGGCTCTGTTGGGGCCTTGCACATCCTCAGTGTCTATCAGGTTTTGCACTTGCCTACCTCCCCCAGGCTCCATGTCCCAATTGCCTTGTTGATGGTTCACGAGCCTGTTCTGCAACACTGGGTAGCGGGTGCGCATGAGATTGTGCTGGATGCAGCAAGCTTCCACGATCCTCCTGACGGTCTCTGGGCGATGCTACATGGTGGTGAGAAGTACCTGGAACCTGTTGGCCAGGATGCCAAAGGCATTCTCCACCACCCGCCTTGCCCTGGACAGCCTGTAGTTGAAGATCCTCTCTTCATGGGTTAGGAGTCTAGAAGTGTAGGGCTTCATGAGGTAGGTTCTGAGGGAGAAGGCATCATCCCCCATGATGAAGTAGGGCACATCTTGCATGTCGTTGGGAAGGGGGTCTGGATCTGGGAAGTCCACAATGAGGTTGCCTTCAAGCCCCTCCTTGAGGTGACTGGTGTTGTATACCTGGGCATCTGAACATGAGCCGTTGCCTGAAGCATCAATGTACATGAACTTGTAGTCAGCATGGCGAAGAGGACGATGCTGAAGAAGCCCTTGTAGTTGAAATAAGTGGTCCTTGACTTGAGTGGTGCTTTGCAGGCCACATGCTTGCCATCTATGGCTCCAATGGTGTGTGGGAAGTTCCATCTCTGATACCACTGCTCTGCAACTTTCTTCCATCCTTCTTCAGTGGAGGGGCACTGGAGGAGCTCCTCCAGGTATTCTTCGATGATGGCCTGCACCACTTCTCTGACCACAATGCTGATGGTGTTGTGTGGCACCCTCCAGCTGTACTGCATGCTCCTGTAGGTGGTCCCTGAGGCCAGGTGGCGCAGAGTCAGTGCCACCTTGAGCCCAGGTTCCAGGCTGGACCGGAAGTTAGTGTTTGCCTTGGTAAACCTGGGTGTCAGCCACTGCACAACTTCATCAAAAATGGCTGGAGGCATCCTCATGAAGTTCTGGAATGCCCGAGTGTCTTCGTTCCTGAGCTCCACCATCAGCTTGTTGTACAGTCCGTACTCTGTTCTTCTCCCGATCCATCTTTGGACCCAGACGCTTCTTGGCTGCCTCTTTTTCTTCCCGTAGTAGAGTTCACAGAGCCTGTAGGTGGCTTCGCACTGTTGCAGAAGGATGGTAGCTGCCAAAAGGACTGTGTTATGATCCACGGTGGACATGACTGGATGCTGTGGAAGAGCAAGAGTCAGATGAAGGCTGCAGAGGTCTGCACAGGTGGGCTGCTGGTCTGAAAGTGAGATGCAGATGAGTTGCTCCCCCTTTTTATAGGCAGTATAGGTGTCCCTTTGCATCCTCTAGGCATTCTCTAGACATCCTTAATATCTGAGATAGGTCCCCTCTGTGAACGTTTTTTCCATTTTAAATGCTTTGTTTCCATGCTGCATCCATTCTGCATCCGTTCTGCATCCATTCTGCATCCGTTCCGCTTCCTCCCTGCGTCCGAGCATATGCGAGTTGCACGGATGCACAGCGGATGCCTAACGGATATAGTGGATGCTTAATGGATGCAGAACGGATGCGTTGCGGATGCGTAGCAGATGCAGAACAGACAAATTGGATACATTTTCTGCGCAAAAGTTTTGAGCAGCTCAAAACTTTCTGAGCAGAAGAAACGTCAATAAACGGATGCTGGACGGATAGAGAGGAAGCCAAACGGAGGCAGTGAGTACATCTCGTTAACCAACGGATGGCAAGCTTTTTTGTCCATTTTACATCCTCTTTGCATCCGTTGGTGCAGTGTGACAGGGGCTTAAAAGCTATAGATTGAACCAATTTTATGTATTTATATAAAAAAACCAAAAACTTACTAAGTTCTATTCAATAATAGTAGGAAATCTCAACAGCGTTGGAAACCAGTGAAAATTTAAAATATGTAATTTAGAATGGAAGATTGCAGTGTAAGTTACAAACAAGCCAATCTTTTGCCAACATGCATGATGTTCCTGAATAGCACAGATATTAGCTTAACTAATGATCCTTTAAATGGGTATGTAAAATATAATTTAAAGTACTTGCAACATGCAGAATAGAGTAACATCATTTGTTACTGCCAGCTCAGTGGCATGTGGAAATTAGGAAATCATTAGCCTTGGTAGAAACAGTAATGCAACAGAGATGAGAATACATTATTTGAAGTAGTTAAATAACAGTTGGTGCAGTCACTGTTGAACTGCAATAAACAGTGTGATTTATTGAATGGTAAACACTAATACATAAAAAGAAAGACCAAAGTCTTGAAGGTTTAGTCTCTGTGCTCTTGTGTTACTATAACAGAGTTCCAGGAATCTGTTGAGAGTGTCACAAATTTTAATCACAAAATCTGGAGTTTTTGACCAAGTAACAATAGAGTGGACAGTATGGAAAAACCAGCAGAGCACATTTCTATTATTCCTGAGCACTGGGATATATCACATATGAGCACAACAAAAGTAACATTTTTCTTAAGTGATGTACTTGTTTCCAGAGGTTTCTTTTTTACTGCTTTTTATTGTCAGTGTCACTGTTTCTGTTTTTAGCTTTTGATTAGGTTTTTGATGTTTTAAAAGCATGAGAAATATTTCTCACATGGATAAATTGAGTAGCACTTACCAATGGAACACAATACAAGCAAACCCTGACTTTAAAAAGTGACAGTTTCCAACTCTGTTCACTAAAGAGAGACAGAAAAAAAAATCAGTTTATAATGCCATCCTAAATTGCTTAATATACTTAAGTGCCTTATTTGAAAGTAAGATAATCTTGAAATTTTTGTATTGTAATCTTAATTTGCCTTCTTATCAGGAGTGGGATGATACTGATTTTACCTGGCTCTATAGAACTGCTAGCTCTGAAGAGCAGCAGACACCAAATTGGTTCTGTGTTTGCTGCTATTTGGCCTGCCTGCCTGCCTGTCTTAAGGCTAGGTCACACTGGCCGACGGATGCAAAATGTATTCAAAAAGGACAGAGCGGACGAGCAAATTGTCCATCCGTTGTTATCCGCTCTCAAAAGTGCCTCAAATTTTCATAAACAGAGCGGACAACAACGGAAAGGAATGGACGTGGGGAGGATGTAGCGGGGATGTAAAGCGGATGTTCATAGGAAGCCTAGCGGATGGAAGTGGATGACACATCCACAGGGCTTCTGGGGGAGAACAGTGAAGGGACGCATAGCGGAAGGAGCGGATGCGTAGCGGATGCATAGCGGATGCGTAGTGGATGCAAAGCATTCACTGCGCATGTGGGGAGGATGAATTGCCCCATGGATATAAAAGGATGCAGCTCGCAAGCAGTCAGCATTCAGAGGAAAGACCTGCTGCCAGAGACATCTTGAGAGAACACCATGGTGAAGAAAAGGAAGCCTGTGCCTACTCCTGCCAGCCCTGGAAAGAAGGACAAAACCACCATCCTACTCCCTGGCGCTGACGGTGAAGCTGCTGGTGCTTTTGCTGCTGGTGCAGCTGGTGCTTCTCCTGATGCTACTGCTGCTGGTGCTTCTCCTGCTGGTGCTGCTGGTGCTGCTGGTACTGCTGGTGCTCCTGGTGCTGCTGGTGCTGCTGGTGCTGCTGATGCTTCTCCTGCAGCTGCTGGTGCTTCTCCTGCTGGTCCTTCTCCTGCTGCTGATGCTTCTTCTGCTGCTGATGGTGCTTCTCCTGCTGCTTGTGCTGTGGTGGACCAGCCCAAAGGCCCTCAAAGCCCGGCTGCTGAAGGCCCTGAAGCCCCTGCCAGAGGGAGGAAGAGGCAAGGAAAGGAGAAGGGGGAGAGGAAACAGTACTCCATTTCCAAGGACCATGAGGAGGAGGTGGTGGAATGGCTGAGGGAGAATGAGTATCTGTGCAGAAAGGGCAACAGGCTCTATTGCGACACCAAGAGGAAACAGGCAGCATGGAGAGAGAAGGCAGAGAGCCTGGGCTACATTTCAGATATACTCCTTGGGTGGGGGAAGCACATGAATACCTGGTATGGCAAACTGCACCTGAAGAAATCTGGGCAGGCCGCTGTCAAGCTCACTGACCGGGAGACCTATGTCATGGCCAGGTGCAGCTTCCTGGAGGGTGAGATCCACCACCGAGGAGCAGCCCCTCTATCAACCCTCTCACTCAGACAGCCCAAAGAGAGCCACTCCTCTTCCAGCCAGGAGACAGCTACCATGTCCAGGCAGGTGTCTTTGGAGGGCCCCATGACAGAGACCCCCTCCGACAGCTGCACTCCCCATGCCAGAGGACATGGAGGATCCCCTGTCTCAGATGGAGCAAGAAGAAGCAGCTACCAGAGACCAACCCACACCCACCCCCCAGCTCCACCTCCACAGAAAGTAGGCAGAGAGGCAGACCGGAGGGACAGAGCCACACTGTCCTGTTGGAGATCAGGGACACAATAAAAGCCAGCACAGATCTCCTCTCCCAGCTGGTCCACTTTGACATACCATCTTCAAACCACAAGCCCTTCATCACGTACATGAGCCAGACCCTCATGGACATGCCTGAGGCCCAGTACCAGGCGATGAAGGAGAGGATCACAGCTCTTCTGCACCACCCTCCAGGCCCAGCTGAACCTGCTCCTACCCACTCCAGGTCTGCTCCTCCACCCCAGGCGATATCACAGCCCTTCCACAGATTTCAACAGCCCCTCGCCGACCAAGCCTACCACTACCAGGACTACCCACAGCAGAGGCAGCCCTTCCCAGTCCAGACCCAGGTTCCTCGGATACCATAGATGCCTCAGCTGACACAGGTGCAGACCAGACAGCCCCACTACACTCCTCTTTCCTCCACCCCACAGCCAAGCCCTTCCTCAGAACATCTGTCATCAGTGTTGGGCCTCACATCCCGGGTACTTAAGGAAAGGCCTCTCAACCTCACGGGACTGAGTCAGCTCTCTGAGAGCTTCCTGCACACACCATCTCCTGTTGTACTCTCGGGACCAGGCACCCCAATGGCGCCTCAGACCAGCACTCCAGCAACAGCCACCTCCACAGTCCCTGGCCCCTTTACATCTGAGACCATGGGCATGCCTCAGAGTGACTGAAAAAAGTGCCAGAGACTGGGTTGTTACCTGCTCACCTTATCTCTGCTTAAAGACACTTTACTTGCGTCATTTTGCTTTTTAATAAAGTCATACAGATTGTTATTAATAAAGGTTATTGTTAAGCCTGGGTTCCCCAACCAGGGTTAGGTAGTCAAGCTAAACA
>BLBF01000003.1:101250339-101265788 GCA_015471245.1 Laticauda colubrina | reverse complement strand
TATGATTTCACCTAAACCAGTTAGGGTGAACAATGTTATCCCTAACAGTTATCTTTGCTTCACAAACTTGGTTCATTTTTTTTACTTAACAAAGTGTTGGGGAAATCTGTGAAAAAAGGGTTAAGCCTTTGCATGCTTGTGGGATGGGTAAGGATAGCTGTGGGATGGGTAATGATAGCTGTGGGATTGGTAAGGATAGCTGTGGAATGGATAGCTGTGGGATGGGTAATGATAGCTGTGGGATGGATAGCTGTGGGATGGGTAAGGATAGCTGTGGGATGGATACCTGTGGGATGGGTAAGGATAGCTGGGGGATAGATAAACCTCCAGTGTAAGCATAGTGGGACTGTATGGTCCACCCTCCCAGCTGCCACACACATGGCCCTTTATTATCAATAACAATTTAATCATTGACCACACATTTCAACAGAAACAAAACTCTTTATTAATGCCCTATTCATTGTAAGGCCACTCAACATACATGGCACAATCTGAGACTGAGTTGTTACCTGTTCACTTTATCTTTGCTTAAGACACTTTACTTGGGTCATTTTGCTTTTTAATAAAGTCATACAGTTTGTTATTAATAAAGGTTATCTTTGCTTCACACACTTGGTTCATTTTATTTACTTAATGAAGTGTTGGTGAAAACTTTGAAAAAAGGGTTTAACCTTTGCATGCTTGTGGGATTGGTAAGGATAGCTGTGGGATGGGTAAGGATAGTTGTGGGATAGATAAACCTCCAGTGCAAGCATAGTGGGGCTGTATGGTCCACCCTCCCAACTGCCACACATATGGCCCTTTATTATCAATAACAATTTATTCATTGATCAACACATTTCAAAATAAACAAAACTTTTTATTAATGCCCTATTCATTGTAGGGCCACTCAACATACATGGCACAATCTCATCAGTGTGATGAGACCGGCTCAAGGAAGCATCCATTAACCATCTATCATACTGTCTTGCCACTCCACTGCTCCAGCTGGGGAGTTGCCCCAGTGTTTCAAGAGGTTGCGCTGCTTCTTCCCTTTTGTTGGGGCCTTGCACATCCACAGTGTCTATCAGGTTTTATCCTTGCCTCCATTCACCAGGCTCCATGTCCCCATTCCCTTGTTGACAGTCCACAAGCCTGTTCTGCAACACTGGGTAGCGGGTGCGCATGAGATTGTGCAGGATGCAGCAACCTTCCACGATGCTCCTCACAGTCTGTGGGTGATGCTGCATGGTGGTGAGAAGTACCTGGAACCTGTTGGCCAAGATGCCAAAGGTGTTCTCCACTACCATCTTGCCCTGGACAGCCTGTACTTGAAGATCCTCTCTTCACGGGTGAGGTATCTTGAAGTGTAGGGTTTCATGAGGTAGGTTCTGAGGGAGAAAGCGTCATCACCCACGATGAAGTAGGGCACATCTTGTGTGTTGTTGGGTAGGGGATCTGGATCTGGGAAACCCATGATGAGGTTGCATTCCAGCCCACCCTTGAGGTCACTGGCGTTGTATATCTGGGCATCTGAAGCTGACCCGTTGCCTGAAGCATAGATGTACATGAACTTGTAGTCAGCATCAACCATGGCAAAGTGGATGATGCTGAAGAAGCCCTTGTAATTGAAATAATTGGACCTTGAGTTGGGTGGAGCTTTGCAGGCCACGTGCTTCCCATCTATGGCTCCAACGGTGTGGGGAAAGTTCCACTTCTGATACCACTGTTCTGCAACTTTCCTCCAGCCTTGTTAAGTGGTGGGGCACTGGATGAGCTCCTCCACGTATTCTTCAATGATAGCCTGCACCACTTCTCTGACCACAATGCTGATGGTGTTGTGTGGCACCTTCCAGGCATACTGCATGTTTCTGTATGTGGTCCCAGAGGCCAGGTGGCACAGAGTCAGTGCCACCTTCAGTCCAGGGTCCAGGCTGGGATGGAAGTTGGTGCTTGGCTTGGTCAACCTGGGTGTCAGATGCTCCACAACTTCGTCAAACATTGCTGGAGGCATCCTCATGAAGTGATGGAATGCATGAGGGTCTTCATTCCTCAGCTCCACCATCAGTTTGTCATAGAGTCCAAACTCCACTCTTCTCCCGATCCATCATCGGACCCAGACAGCTCTTGGATGTCTCCTTCTCCTTGTGTAGAAAAGGTGAAACAGTCTGAAGAGGGCTTGGTTCTGGTGTTGAATGATGGCAACTACCAAAAGGAGTGTGCGATGATCCATGGTGGACATCAATGGATGATGTGGAAGAGCAAGAGCAAGGCTGAAGAGGTCTGCACACCAGGGCTGCTGGACTGATAGTGAGATCCAGGTGATTTTCTCCCCCTTTTTATAGGAAATGTCAGTTTTCCACTCGGTGTCCTTCCACATACTCTAGACATCCTCCAGACATCATAAATATCTGAGATACGTCCCATATATGAATGTTTTGTCTGTTTTAATGCTTTATATACGAGATGCATCTGCTTTCATCCTTTCTATGTCCGTGCTACTTACACTGTGTGGACGTTCCGCATACCTTTCGCTTCCTCCCTCTTTCTGTTTTCAGCTGCAGCGGATGTGAGTTGCACGGATGGCCAGAGGATGCCGAGAGGATACATTGGATGTGTAATGGATGACAACGGACGTAGAATGTTTGTTGCCCGTATATGTCATGGATGTAGATCATACGTGGCGGAAAGTTCATCCGCTCAAAAAGTATTGTGCAGCTCAAACCTTTTTGAGTGGATGAAATAGCAGTAGAAGGATGCTTGACGGATTGAGCATATGAAAGATATATGTAGTGAGTACACAACGGATGCATCGCATTTTCCAATGCAAGCTTTTTTGTCCATTTTACCACCTGTTTGCATCCGTTGGTGCAGTGTGACATGGGCTTTACCTGTCCTTTATTTCCTGCTTTTTCAACCCTAGCTGCTTTGCATGGCACAGCTGGGGGTGAAAAGGCATGAAAAAAGTGGCTTTTCAAATGCTGTGCACCCATGCACAGTGCTTTTTAGCTGTCTGGGTGGCACAGCTTAAGGTCTTTTACACGCAAAATGTAATTACCAAACCAGTAGTAACACCCGTTGAATCCCACCGCTGCTTCTTATAAATATTACCAATCAGATTTCTGATATAATATTTTAGGTGTGCTGGATTAATTTTTCCTATCCAGATTGCAGAGACAAATGTTTGATAAGAGGAGGCTATTATTCCTCTTTTTAAGATATTTTATTAATGAACATGTTCATTGTAAAATAAAAATGAAATTAAGCTACTTATATGTTTATAAAGGGGTAAAAAGGAGAGACTTTTGTCAGTTGTCTGTTGAGATGAGAAAAAGCCATTGAAAGTTATTGTAGGACTAGGTCTAATCCTCAGTGTAGGATTGTCATTTCAAGCTCAGCTAGCTGAATTGGGACTTGGTTAGCTGTCTTGCTGATGGTCTTGAGAGTTTCACTGAAAAATGAACCAGGCAATTTGTAGTGATGGTTGAGAATGGGAATATCAGAGCAGTCACTTTTTCTCTTGAACAATATTTAAATGAAGCAATACAATCACTAAAAAGCAGCAGAAGGATTTTTTTTTTGCATATTTATCCCTGATTGGATATCCAGGTCTCATTTTGAAAAATCAGTCTATGCAGGTGATACTACTGATTTGTTCATTCTAATAATAGGAGAAAAAGAATCAGATTCTCCCACACACAATGAGATTTGATTCTGTACAAAATATCAGATACATGATGTGGGTTCCAGACTGATGAGCTGTATTCAAGTACTGGTCTAGCAAATGTTTTATATGCTCTAGTTAGTAGTATAAGTATCTTATGTTGTTAGCATTAGTATCTCATGTTTAAACTATGCTGTTTAAATATATCATTTGAACTACTGAAGAACTTTTATGTCCACTGACATTTGAATTAATACTTACAGGTTGTGGTGGCTTGGATGAGGCTGGTGAAAAAAATGGTAGGAAAGAAGTATTTTAGATAACTAATATTCAATCCCAAGTTATAAATTGCTTATCTTATTCTTTCCCAAGAATGCCATAGCTGTAAGACACCTGAGTGGTTCCATGGACAAGAAGCACATTTTATGAGTCTTGGTTGATATCATTCTTTATGGAAGCAATTTAGTCACAGTAAAGTGTATTTTACTAACTGTCAGATTGCAATAATCCAGCCTGTTATATTTTGGGATATCTTTAGGATGAATAAAAGGATAAGTGACTTTTGTTTCTCCCACCCCTCTGAACTACGTACACGTTACTCTTTCATCCTTTTAAGTTTGTGAAAATTCTAATTTCACTTGTATTATCTGATCTTTATGGCCCCTGTGAAATGGTCAAGCTAGATGAGGGATTTTGTCCTATAAAGATAATGATGTTTATAATATTGAAGTGTGCGGATGATAAAGAGATAATGCTCTCAGTTTATTTTAAGGCCACATCCATACTTCTAATTGTTTTTCCTATATATTATTGTTATGGTTATAAATAAATTATTAAACATTTATGTGGTCCATAGAATTACTGAGAATGGTACACGACTGAATGGAAAGCACCACCGTAAACTGTCAAATGTGTGTAGTTGCACTAAAAAAAATGTATAGAAATACCTTTAGTATAGCTTTACCAAGCAACAGAGACAATTTAAGCTTCTAGAATGAGATCTTTGGAAAGAAAAGAAGAAAATATGCATATTTATGAAACCCTAAAGGTTTGTGGAATACATATTTTTGTTTCCTCTTTCTTTTCATGTTTGCTTTGTATCTTATTGTCAATTTAGAATGAGCTGCTTATTCAAAAATCTTCAGTAAGAAAAATTTTCAATACGTTTGTGGAATAGCAGTAGCACATATGACTGAGTTCCTGACTAAACTGTTAAATTGGAGAGGTACAAAGTATAAGTGCATAGATCAGCTAATCAGCAGCCTTCACCTTATTATCCAAGTACATAATTGTGCTAGCAGATTTTCAGTTTGTTTTTGTTCAGTTAAAAAAAGAGAGCCAAATTCCACATCTAAGTAATATACTCGCTGGAATAAAATATAAACCTTCTAATGAAGTGGAGGTCAATATGTATTGACAGTAAGATCTAAAAACGTGAGGCTTCATTTAAATGAGTAAAGAGCACCTTCCTTGGAATGCATTTGTCTAATATATAGCTGTTCATCTCAGCCTTTCTCAATCTGCTGTCCTCTGGAACTGAGTTCTCAGACAACTGGATTATTCCTCAGTTTGGGATGACTGGTTCATTCCTATTTGACTTCTTTGGTTTTTGTGTACAATCACAGTCAAAGACCTTTCTGAATCCATTTTGTTTAAAATTCCACTTTTTAACTTTTGCACTGAGAAGGTCATGACACTGGTGCAAGTTGGTACGACATTTCTGCACATTCTTGACTGGAGTGAGAATTCTCCAGCATTATGCACCAAGAATATGTCTTCATTCCATTTTCACATGACAGAGAAAATATGGTGCCTTGTCAAGGTAAAGAAATGACATTATTTGCTTTGGTGAGGTACTTTGTGCTAGATTGTTGTCTCAGGTAAGTTAGTGCCAAGAGGTTGGAAGTTAACTAGAACATTAAACCTATCACAAGATCATGAAGAAGCATTGAAGAAGTGTTTTTGTTAAACTTTCATCAAGCTGATGGACTCTTTGAAGATCAGTTAAGCCAAGAAATTTTTGGTGAATGTCAAATGTTTCTTAACACATAACCACAGACGCGCAGTCATAGAGATTGCAACAGTCTTCCAAAATGTTTGGAACATCCCTATTTTTAGAAATGGACCATACTGGTTGCAAATAGCTTTTCTTTTCCCATCAGTAAGAATGTATGCAGAATCATGCTTTCATGAGTTATTCAGTATTTTCTCTAGCGGTGTTTGACTTTGAGTTGCAGTCATTTTGACCACAAATCCTTGTTAACAATTTTTTTTTATAATGTCAGAGCCATGTTTTCTGCCAAAAAATAGTGTGATTTGGTTATCCAAATTTTGAAGAAACTGTTCCAACATGTTATGAAGAAGCCTAGAGTGATCTGAGTGAAGAGGAATCAGATTGCAATGAAAAATTTAAAATGGATGATGAGGAGACCACCACTGCCACCAATTCTGACATCAGTGATGATGAAGCTCCCAATGAAATTGATGACCAGATACAATCTATATCATGCAATAATTTATGTGGCAAGAACAAATATAAATGGTCTTCTGCACCTTTTGGAAGCAAAAGATCCAGAACCACTAGTAACAATATTGTAGCGCAATTACCTGGACTACAGCCAGTAGCTAGAGCAGTCAGTATAACCTCATGTCTGTAATAACATAGCCAAAATAGTTCATCTATGGTTAAGGGTTCAGGGAGGTAATAATGGAAATGCATATAATTCTAGTCAAATAACTGTGATGACCCGGGGTGTGGCACAAAGGCAACACAGTAAAATAAGCAAGAAGTGTCTCTTTAGTACCTCCAACTTTGTGCCAAATGTCCAGGTTACCTTCGGCTGGAGAAAAAAACTCTCCCAAGAACAGTCCTTAAGTGGAGGAAATTCTGTCCAAAACCAAAATACATACAAACTATAAATAAAAATCCACACAAACCATGCTGCAGTAATTAACCTGACAGGGCAGGAAAGGGAATTGCAGACTTGAAATGTCAGCAAAGCACACACACAGTTGGGAAAACACCAGGAACCCAGATAAGCCTAGATGATACCAGATAATTCACGATTTTCTCCCAACAACTTTATTTAGTTATTTTATTTATTTATTTATTTATTTATTTATTTCGATTTGTCAATCACTTAAAAGATAATAGATAAAAGTATATACATAGTTATGAATACACAAAATGGGTACATATAAGAAAAATAAAAGAAACAATAGGACAGGGACGGTAGGCACTTTGGTATGCTTATGAATGCTCCCTACAGACCTCTTAGGAAAGGGGTAAGGTCAATAGTAGACAGTCTAAGGTTAAAGTTTTTGGGGTTTGGGGAAGAAACCACAGAATCAGGTAGAGTATTCCAGACATTGACTACTCTGTTGCTGAAGTCGTATTTCCTGCAATCAAGTTTGGTGCGGTTAACCTTGAGTTTGTATCTATTGTGTGCTCTTGTATTCTTATGGTTGAAGCTGAAGTATTCATTGACAGGTAAGTCAATGCAATGTATGATTTTATATACCATTCTTAGATCAGACCGAAGATGGTGTAATTCAATGTTTTCAAGATCTAGAATTTCAAGTCTGGTGGCATAAGGTGTTATACAATGAGTAGAGGAGTGGAGAACTCTTCTTGTGAAATATTTCTGGATTTTCTCAACTGTGCTAATATCAGATACATCATGTGGGTTCCAGACTGATGAGCTGTATTCAAGTATTGGTCTAGCAAATGTTTTGTATGCTCTAGTTAGTAGTGTGATATTACCAGAGCAAAAGCTACATAGGATTAGGTTAACACACTCTTAATGCCTTTTTGGCTTTGAAGTTACAGTGGGTTCTAGCACTTAGATCATTAGAGATAAGTATTCCAAGGTCTTTTACAGAGCTTGGATCATCAACAAGGTCTTGACTATTCAGCTTGTATTTTATTTTCTGATTTTTTTTTGCCAATATGTTAGACAGATCATTTATTTGTTGAGATTTGAAGTTGCCATTTGTTTGACCACTCTGATACATAGTTGAGGTCTTTTTTAAGGATAGCAGTACTGCCTGTGGTATTGAACAGCTTTACATCATCAGCTAAGAGAACACAATTGCTCTTAAGATGATCACAGAGGTCATTTATGTGGAGTATGAAAAGAGTTGGTCCTAGAACACTGCCTTGGGGGACATCACTGTTGACAGGTACAAAATTTGATAGGACACTCCCAATTTTGACCATTTGTTGTCTGTTTGACAGGAATGCTTCTATCCAGCTATGCAGTTGTCCAGAGATAACATAAGATTTTAGTTTTAGGAGCAGTTTGTCATGTACCACCGAATCAAAGGCTTTACAGAAGCCTATGTAAATTGTGTCTATTGTTTTGCCCTGATCGAGTTGTATAGTCCATATGTTTTTGCAGTGTAAAAGTTGCAGATTACAGGATAGTTTTTTTCTGAAACCAAATTGTTTATTAGAGAGTAGGTTGTTTGTCTCTAAGTGGAGGATAATGGATTGGTTCATAATTGATTCCATGACTTTCAGGTGATACAGAATAAAAAGATTGGCTTGTAATTTTCATGTAGGCTGGGATCTCCCTTTTTGAAGATAAGGATGACTGTAGCTTGTGACCATAGTTTAGGTAAGGAGCTGGTCCTGAAAATATTTTCAAAGATTATGCTTAGAGGTTCGGCTATGGCAGTGGATAGCTTTTTGAAGAAGTAGGCACATATTCCATCCGGTCCAATAGATGGAGATGGTTTTCAATTGCATAGTGCTTTTTCAACATTGTCTACTGTAAAATTGATATGTATTAGATCATTGTAGTTTTCTGTGGTTTGGCTAGGAAATACTGGGCATGATCCATTGCTGTTTACAAATACTGAGCAAAAGAATGTGTTAAAGAGGTTGGCTTTTATGGTGTTGTTGTTGCAGCCTTTACCATTAGGTCCTATCAGGGGTGGGATAGACCTTGAGTCTTTTAGTTTGTTGATTACAAAATTGTAAAAAGCATGGGTAGAATTGGTGCATAGAAGGTTTTCCTCTTGTTTAATGTGATAATTGGTGCATTCAGTTTTTATCTGGTGGCATAAACATAGTGATGTTCAAAGTTCAAAGAACACTTATCAGACCTTGATTGGTAGTTTATCTTATCTCAGTAATTGGTCGAGGCTAGACATTGCATACAGTGTTAATCAATTAGCTAGTTTTAATGCTGAGCCCACTGAATGGCACTGGCAAGCTGCTAAACGTGTATTAAGATATCTGAAACAAACAATGCACGATGCATTGTATTTGGAGCCTAAAGATGAACTGAGTTTAACTGCATATGCCGTTGCAAGTTTTGCTACAGACATAAATACACGAAAATCTACATCGGGTACTGTAGTATTATTGGGAAAGGCATTGATTAGATGGAGGTCGATTACTCAGAAACATCTAAGTTTGTCAACAATTGAGGCTGAATTCTCATGTTTGTCTTTATTATGTACAGATTTAGTTTGTTATAAGCAACGATTGATTGATATGGGAATTGATATAACAGATTCTATTGTGGTTTTCAAAGATAACCAATCAACAATACAGATGGCTTCAAATATTGCTGTTAAAACAAGAACAAAACACACAGATTTAAGATATTTAAATGTGAGACAATGTATGCAAAGTAAGATGATTAAGCTGAAATACTATATGTCAGAAAACAATATAGCAATTCATTTTACAAAGGCTCAAGGCTCTATAAATCATAAGGCTTGTTGTGAAGATTATGGACTTAGAATGTCAGGTTGTATATATTGTCCTACCAAAAGGGAAGAATGTTAGCAATATTAGTCACCTAACAGATATTTGGGTTGGACAATATATAAACCAGGATAAACATTTTAATACTGTATCTTTAAGAAGATACAAAACTGTAGTTGAGTGTGGTTTCTCAAATGACCATAAGAATGAGCCAGAAACCTGGGTTGTCTTAGTCTAAAGCCCATGTCACACTGAACCAACGGATACAAAGAGGATGTAAAACAGACAAAAAAGCTTGCCATCCATTCGAAAAAGCGATGTACTCACTGCCTCCGTTTTGCTTCCTCTCTATCCGTCCAGCATCTGTTTATTGACATTTCATCCGCTCCAAAAGTTTTGGGTTGCCCAAAACTTTTGCGTGGAAAATGTATCCAGTTTGTCCGTTCTGCATCTGCTTTGCATCCGCTACGCATCTGTTACGCATCCGTTACGCATCCGCAATAACCGCTAGGCATCCATTCCACATCTGCGCAACTCGCATCTGCTCGGAAACAGGGAGGAAGTGGAACAGATGCAGAACGGATGCAGAATGGATGCAGCACAGAAACAAAGTGTTTAAAATGGAAAAAACGTTTGCAGAGGCGACCTATCTCGGATATTAAGGATGTCTAGAGGATGCCTAGAGGATGCCTAGTGGAAAACCTATATTTCCTATAAAAAGGGGGAGAAATTCATCTGCATCTCACTTTCAGAACAGCAGCCCACCTGTGCAGACCTCTGCAGCCTTCATCTGACTCCTCCTCTTCCACAGCATCCAGTCATGTCCACCGTGGATTGTAACACAGTCCTTTTGGCAGCCGCCATCCTTCTGCATAGTACGAAGCCATCTACAGGCTCTGTGAACTCTACTACGGGAAGAAAAAGAGGCGGCCAAGAAGTGTCTGGGTCCGAAGATGGATTGGGAGAAGAGCAGAGTACGGGCTGTACAACAAGCTGATGGTGGAGCTCAGGAACGAAGACACTCGGGCGTTCCAGAACTTCATGAGGATGCCTCCAGCCATGTTTGACGAAGTTGTGCAGAGCCTGACACCCAGGTTGACCAAGGCAAACACCAGCTTCCGGCCCAGCCTGGAACCTGGGCTCAAGGTGGCACTCACTCTGCACCACCTGGCCTCAGGGACCACCTACAAAACCATGCAGTACGGCTGGAGGGTGCCACCCAACACCATCAGCATTGTGGTCAGAGAAGTGGTGCAGGCCATCATCGAAGAATACAAGGAGGAGCTCCTCCAGTGCCCTCCACTGAAGAAGGATGGAAGAAAGTTGCAGAGCAGTGGTATCAGAAGTGGAACTTCCCCCACATCGTTGAAGCCATAGATGGGAAGCACGTGGCCTGCAAAGCGCCAGCCAACTCAGGGTCCACTTATTTCAACTACAAGGGCTCTTCAGCATCGTCCTCTTCGCCATGGTCGATGCTGACTACAAGTTCATGTACATCGATGCTTCAGGCTACGGCTCATCTTCAGATGCCCAGGTATACAACGCCAGTCAACTCAAGGAGGGGCTGGAAGGCAACCTCATTGTGGGCTTCACAGATCCAGACCCCTTGCCCAACGACACGCAAGATGTGCCCTACTTCATCGTGGGGGATGACGCCTTCTCCCTCAGAACCTCCCTCATGAAGCCCTACACCTCCAGACTCCTCACCCTTGAAGAGAGGATCTTCAACTACAGGCTGTCCAGGGCAAGGTGGGTGATGGAGAACGCCTTTGGCATCCTGGCCAACAGGTTCCAGGTACTTCTCACCACCATACAGCATCGCCCAGAGACCATGAGGAGGATCGTGGAAGCTTGCTGCATCCTGCACAATCTCATGCGCACCCGCTACCCAGTGTTGCAGAACAGGCTGGTGGACCTCCAACAAGGCAAGGGGGAAATGGAGCCTGGGGAGTGGAGGCAAGGGCGAAACCTGATCGACACTCAGGATGTGCAAGGCACCAACAGAGCCTCATGGGAAGGGAAGAAGCAGTGCAACCTCCTGAAACACTGGTGCAACTCCCCAGCTGGAGCAGTGGAGTGGCAAGACAGGATGGTAGATGCTTAATGGATGCTTCCTTCAGCCTGTCTCATCACACTGATGAGATTGGGCCATGTATGTTGGGTGGGCCTACAATGAACAGGGCATTTAAAAAAGAGTTATGTTTGTGTTGTCATGTTTGGATCAATGCTTACATTGTTATTGATAAAAAAAGGGCCCTAGGTGTGGCACCTGGGAGGGTAGACCATACAGTCCCACTATGCTTGCACTGGAGGTTTATCTATACCACAGTTATTAGCCATCCCAAAGATATCCCTGCTCATTCCACAGGTGTCCCTGCCCACCCCACTGCTATCTTAACCCATCCCACAAGTATGCAAAGGCTTAAACCATTTCTAAAAGTTTCCACCAAGACTTTATTGAAAAAAAGAAATGAAGCAAGTGTGTGAATCAAAGATAAACTTTATTGAACAATAAGCTGTAACAGAAAAATGACCCAAATCAAGTGTCCAAATAAAGTCCACAGGTAACCAGCTACCTGGTCTCTGGCATTCTTTTCGGTTACTCGGAGGTGTGCCCAGTCTCAGGGGTGAAGGGTCAAGGTGCTGTGGAGGTGGGTGGTGCTGGAGTGCCTGGCCCCAAGAGGACAAGAGGGGACGGTGTGTTGAGGAAGGTGTCGGACAGCTGGCTCAGCCCCGTAATGCTGAGAGGTCCTTCCTCCATGCCATGGAGTGTCAGCCCCAGTACTGATGACAGATGGACTAAGGCTGGGCTTGGCTGAGGGGTGGAGGAAGGAGCAGTGTAATGGGGCTGTCTGCTCTGCAGCTGGGTGAGGACTGTCATGGGTGGCATCATTGGCGTGGGTGGCATCGCTGTCGTCGGTGGCATCATTGGCGTGGGTGGCATTGGTGGCATCAGTGGAACCGGTGTCAACAGTTTCGCCCAATGACTCTGTGCCTGGACTGGGAAGGGCTGCTGCCTGTGCTGCTGAACCTCCTGGTAGCCGTAGCCCTGGTAGGTGAAGGCCTGTGGGAAGCCTTGGAATGGGAGGGACATCACCTGGAGTGGAGGAGCAGACCTGGACTGGGTGGGAGCAGGTTTCTCTGGGTCTGGAGGGTTGTGAAGCAGCTCGGTGATCCGGTCCTTTACCACCTGGTACTGTGGATCTGCCATTTCCTTGAGGGTCTGGTTGACATAGGTGAGGAAGGGCTTGCGGTTGGAGGAGGAGGAGTCGGTGTGGACCAGCTGAGAGAGGAGATCTATGCTGGTCCGTATGGTGTCCCTGATCTCCAGCAGGACAGTGTGGCTCTGCCCCTCCCGCTGTCTGGATCTCTGCCTTTCTGCGGAGGCGGAGTTGGGGGGGGGGTGGATGCGGCTAGGACTGTGGTGGACTCGATGTCTCCTTTCTCCCACTGCACCAGGGAGTCCTCCACGCACTCCACCACGCTTACCATACCTGTCCGCGGGTTCTCCACCGTGGCACGCTCCACAGAAACCTGCCTGGAGAGAGGGACTGACTCTCGGCCGGAAGAGGACTGGCTCTCAGCATGCTGCCAGAGAGAGGGTCGTGAGAGGGGCTAGTGGTGCACCTCGATGGTGGACCTCACCCTCCAGGAAGCTGCACCTGGCCATGACGTAGGTCTCTCTGTCCGTCAGCTTCACAGTGGCCTGACCAGATTTCTTCAGGTGCAGCTTCCCGTACCAGGTGTGCATGTGCTTCCACCAGCCGAGGAGCACCTCCGAAGTGTAACCCATACTCTCCGCCCTCTCTCTCCAAGCAGCCTGCTTCCTTTTGGTATCCCTGTACAGCCGTTCTCTCTCAGCCACTCCAGCACCTCATCCTCGTGTGCCTCCTCAATATAGTATTGCCTTCTCTCCCGTTGTCGCATACGTCTCTTCCTCCCTTTGGCAGGACCAGATGGGCCCTCATCATAGTAGGGGCTGCTCCTCCACACCACCAGCAGCAGCAGGAGCACCAGCAGGATCATCATCATCATCATCATCATCATCATCACCATCATTCTCACCAGCAGGATCATAATCATCATCATCAGCAGCAGCAGCAGCAGCAGGACCATCATCATCATCATCATCAGCAGCAGCAGCAACAGCAGGATCAGCACCAGCAGGGCCAGCAAGCCCAGGAGCATGAGCAGGACCAGGAACACGAGCAGGACGAGCAAGTCCAGGAGCACGAGCAGGACGAGAAGGACCAGGAGCAGCTTCAACAGTGTAAGCACCAGCAGAAGCACCACCGCCAGGAGCAGCTTCAGCAGAAGCCCCAGCAGAAGCAGAGTCAGGGGCAGGTGGTGGGAGGTTGGCCCTGTCCCTCTTGCCAGGGATGGCTGCAGGCTTCTGAGGCTTTCGCTTCCTGCCCATGGTTGTGGGGTTGCTGACTGGCAGGGAGGCTGGCAGGAAGCCAGGCACAAAGGCTGGCAGGCAGGCACCAAGGCTGGCAGGAAGCCTGGCTGGTAGGCTGACAGGTAAGCTGGCAGGGAGCCTGGCAGGAAGCCTGGCAGGAAGCCTGGCAGGTAGGCTGGCATGAAGCCTGGCAGGAAGGCAGGCAGGCAGGCTGGCACCAAGGCTGGCTGGAAGGCAAGCTGGCAGCAAGGCTGGCAGGCAAGCATGCAGGCAGGGTAGGCAAGGAATTCGAAGTGTCCAGCAGCAGGTCTTTCCTCGGAATGCTGGCCACATGCGAGCTGCTTTCCTTTATATCCAGGGGGGCTTACACAATGCATCCCCCCCCGCATGCGCAATTAACGCTAAGCATCTGTTCCGCTTCCGCTGTGCATCCGCTTCATCTGCTGTGCATCCGCTCTGCATCCGCTGTATCCGTCCGCGTCCGCTTTGCTGAGCCCCCCCGGAAGCCTAGCGGATGTGCCATCAGCTCTCATCCGCTTCCATCCGCTGGGCTTCTGTTCTGCATCTGCTTTGCATCCGCCCTGCGCCCTCCCCACGTCGGTGTTATCTGCTCCGGTTATGCAAATTTTTGCCCCTTTTTAGAGCGGATAACAATGGATGGAATATTTTGCTCATCCGCTGTGTCCTTTTTGCATCCGTTGGCCAGCGTGACATGGGCTTTAGTCTCAGAAGAGAGTGTGTCTGAGTGAGTCTCTTTTTCCTTCTGTTGTGGAGTTTTGCTGTTCCTTCTAATTGACTGATATATCTGGATTTAATGTAAGTCTGATACTGAACTATTTTTGACACTGGATTTTGTTATTGGAATATCCCATACTGGACTGATCTTACCTGTGAATGAATTTGGATTGTATTTGAACTCAGCTTAAACATTTATTAAAAGTAAAAAAAACCTACATTTACTGTACAGTGTATCTGTGCTGTGTGTGTATTATTCAAACACTACTCTCAAATACATCTACCTGTATGCGCTCATTCTCCTAATGGGGAATTTCCTCAACAATGCATAGGTGCACCAACATGCCTACCATCTCTGTCCTATTGTTTCTTTTATTTTTCTGATATGAATCCATGTATTTCCATCTTTTTACTTATACGTATTATCTTGTAAACAATTGACAAATCAAATATAAATAAAATAATGATCTAAAGCATTCTTTTGAAGCTGCATAGGAAAGAAAGATTCCTGGTTTTACTCATGAAGCAGCCAGATTGCTTCGTTTCATGTCTCTCTGAGCCCCTTTTCTGGTAGTTTTATGGTAATAACTGGAAAAGGCTTCTTGTGTTTGTCAAACATATGTGCAGAAGCCTCTTCTGGCTATTAGAATTGTAGGGTTAATAATGTCTCAACAAAGACAACAAAGACATTTTGCTTTCTTCCTCCAAAAGGATAATGGTGGCACATTGTGGAAAGTTCAGCTGCTTAGCACAGATCCAGTACGTAGGTTTGAGCAGATGGAAAAGGACAGTGATGGACATTTATACAGTTGTAAGTGTGAAGAACTATCTAGACTAGCACAATAATGAGGCTAAATATATAAGTGCAATTAGGACAGAGCCTGATTCCTGATAATGTGAAGTTACTGTTAAGCCTGGGTTCCCCAACCAGGGTTAGGTAGACAAGCTAAACA
>BLBF01000003.1:101176750-101250329 GCA_015471245.1 Laticauda colubrina | reverse complement strand
TCATAGTTATTATTTCACCTAAACCAGTTAGGGTGAACAATGTTATCTCTAACAGTTACCATTATGCTTTCTTGGAATTTCATGCTCCATACTTTAAAAGGTTTCTCACTTCTATTCTATCTAATGCTATATCCAGTTGAAACTATGTCATAAATCTAAGTGAAATATCTGTCTGCTGAATATTAGGGAGCTTTCTGTCTATCTAAATCAAGAGTGGAGAAATACCCAATAATAGAGAACTTGCATTCTATTTGTAGTCCTATAAGCAAGAAAGGATTATTTTATTTTTCTTTTTATAGTATTTGTGGACAAACTGGTGTCTCAAACTGTGTCCATGTTATCTCTTAACTACTCCATATCACCAATTTATATTTACAAAAAAAGGAAAAGAAAAGAAACAGTTTTCAGGCACTGCATCATATCGGGATCATAGCTCCAGGTCAAAATAAAACTGTCCCATTCTGATCTAGATATAACAAAGGCAAACATATCCAACATACCTTTCTCTTCCTTATTTTGCACACAACAACAACCCTGGGAGATCGGTTGAGCTGAGAAAGAGTGATTGACCCAAAGTAATCAGTCTGGTTTTCAAGCTAAAGCAGGACTTGATCTCTCAGTGTCCCACTTTCTAGCTTAGTGCCTTTAACCGTGTGACTAAACTGGTTCAATATAATAAAACCTAAAAGGTGTCATGTATTATTTATTTATTTGATACATTTTTATCTTGCCTTTATTATTTTTTATAAATAACTCAGGGTAGTGAACATACCCAATAGGCCTTCATTCTTCTATTTTTCCCACAACAACTCTGTGAGGTAGAGTGGTTTGAGAGAAAGTGAAGGGCCTGAAATCACCCAGCTGGCACTTCTTTCTCACACATATGCTCATTGTAGGAAAACCTTTTTACTTATTAGACTTCAATTGCACTTTTCACTCTAGGAATTCAAGGAGAGTTGATGTAAAATTTTATTTTCATTTTATCTCTATGAGTTATCCTGTAAAATAGAATAGTTGAGCATAAGTAGCCCAGGTTATCAATACATTTCCATGGCTGTGTCTGTGAGCCAATTTAAAACTGTACTAACAAAAGTGGCATTCTGCACTCTGTCAATCAAGGAATTTCAACTGATGGGGATCCAGGGGTCCCTTTTCTATTGAGGCTCCTGCCCATTTGGAATTTCATACTCCAATCTTCTGACCATCTATAAAAGAGGTGTAAAATTCATGTTGTCATGGTAGCATCATGTGATGTATTGCAACTTTTTCCCACTTTGCTAAATCAGGCATGGATATGGCCAGCACATCCAGCCTGTGGGGGTTTCACAGCCCTTATCTGTATGGTTCTGAAGATTTGGCCCTGCCACTTGGCCTGGGACCCCAAATGGGGTGCAGTACTCTGAAGGTGGCCATAGGATTAAGAGAATATCCCACTTTTCCCTGTGCACTTTGTGTTCCCCTCCTCCCCATCTTTTATTTATAAATTACAGTTTGTCACACACTCAACCAGATGTTCAGAGTGAATTTAGCATTTTAATCTACCTATCGGGTCTTCCCAAGGACCTGTGATAGGCAAATGTTGATGTCTGATGGTGTTAGATGTATCATCATAGGATGCAAACTGCTCAAAGTAAAGCAGCCAGTGGTGGTATTCTCCTGGTTCAACCCGGTTCAGTCAAACCGGTAGCTCCGAAGATCATCTGTGAGCGAACCAGTTCACTCTGACAATCAGCTGCTGGGCCTTCCCACCCACCCTAACTCTATACTGACCTTCATTTCCTGCTTTTCAACCTCAGCTGCTTCACACAGCACAGCAGATTGCAGCACATGAGCTGTTTTACACACAGGGCTTGCAGCAGAAGGTGAGTTGCAAATGCTGCATATGTGCAAATCACACATTCACATTGAACCAGTAGGAAAACTTTTTGAAACCCATCACTTGCCTTTTGCAATTCAGTGGTGGTGAATTTGTCAATGCCAATGGAATCCAAGTGATGCTCCAGTTATTTTGGGGATTGATACTATTTTTGCTTTCTTTTGCCATAGTCATTCTATTTTTATTTTCAGGTCTTTTATTTTGTTATCTTCTCCAGTTCCTTCTTGTATTTTCTGTTATCTCCAAGTTCTGCCACATTCACATTCACTTTTTCGTCTTATTATTATTATTGTTGTATTTAATGCTTTATCATTATAATAATTACCCTTTTTAATGTTTGTAAATTGGCCAGTGTTCATCTCTAGATGAGATGGATGGCACATCAATAAAATAATAAGAATAATAAAATAAAATAACAGCATCTACAGATTTAAATATTAAGCAGTATCCCATAAAGGGTTTTTTAAATTATACTTCATCAGATTAGTGAACTTCACTCAATGATAATGAAAGTAATATTCAGATGTCTTTATTACAGCATATAGGCTATAATTTTTGATGACTTTATTGACTTGGTCTGTTTACATTGATTAATGTAGAGTTCACATAGAAGTTTAAGCATGGCACACAGTACAAAACCACGACTGAAGTGTCCTTCATTCCATCAGATGAAAAGATACAACATGTGGTATGGTTTTTTTTGTGCCAAGAAAATATGAAGACAACTCTTTTATGTGGTGCATACTAGTCCTTAAACCATAATTAAATGGGCAGCAGCAAATAGAAGATAGGAACTGTTTGATAAATGAGACTCTCAAAGTACTCATACACTGAGCAAGTTTAGAGGAAGCACCTTCCAAATTGTGCAAAATTTCCAGGACAATTTTATCTAGACATAAACTATACTCAGAAAAGACATGGGAGAAAATTTTTCTCCCCGCCCCCACTTGTGACTAAAGAAAAGGAGAGGTTAGGTTGTTTTTGCATTTTTACTTAGGATCCGAAAGAAATCATTATTATCCAATGAACAGATTCATAATTTTAAGAAAGTATCATGGATGTCATTAATAGTGGTGCTGTTACCTTAAAGAGCTGCCCCAGTGGATGGAGACAGCTGCCAAACTCCCATTTCAAAGCAATATAAAATACTAAAACACACACATACACACCTTTTGTGTCAGCCATGCCAAATTGGTCAATAGTAAAGAAAGACTTTCAAAGCCATGATAATAACAAGTACACTTTACTAAGCTAAATTGGTCACAGCGTAGCGAAGCCAATTCAGATTTTTCTCACTTAAAGCATATGGTTAACTTTTCCCTTTTCTCCCCCTCCCACCTTGATTATGTACAATTGTACAATTACATTCAGACAAATTGTTTTGGTAACAATTTGAATTGTTTTGGTAACAATCTGGTTTGACAAGCAAAATGTTGTTGCATTCCATGATGTGATCTTGGGACTACTAGCGGCTTTTACAGGACAGTACAAGTACTTTCAATCCCTTTAATATTCAATCAAGGAATCAAAAGTGCCATCCTGCACTTGATACACTTTGTTACATGCCAGTGTCTGCCGTGAGTAATGGGGAGAGGGAGCTGTGGGGAATACTTCAGCTGCAGCCTGGGAATTGCATTCTTCACTGGGAGAATCCAATTTTATGGAACAGCAAATTAGGAGGTTATAGGATGAAGGAAATGTTCCAAACATACACAGTACATAACCAAGAGATGGAGTAATGTCCCAGAACTCCTGAGTCAACCAAATTTTGATACAAATTATATAGACTTCAAAAACCTCTCTAATGTGCACCGATGACTTCAAAGGAATATCTTTCCTATGTTATTTTGTTGTTTCTAGAAAATAAATTGCATAAATATAACTAGTGGGAACAGTTTCATAGCAGTGATGAGAAATTGTGGATTTCCAGTATATTTCTATAGGTAAGAGATTTCATCAACAATTCAAATTTTTTTTCATTGTGCATCAGAAAATGTAACTAAGTATTCAAACAATTGTACTTTTTTGGGGGGGAAATATACAAAAATCCACATAAATTCAGCCATTTTCTTTTTCTTCTGTCGTAATTAATAAAATCTAGTGGGAGATATGTCTGTGAAGATTGTCAGTTATCCAGCTCATAGTTGTCTCAAAAATGTTTTTTTTTCTTCAAAAGGCTACTGGTCTGTTTTTTCCTTTTGTATTTCTTTGCAGTCATGTAGAGAGTTAATGACCAGATGACTACAATGAAATACAATCCTTCCATTCTCCCCACCACCACCTCCTCAGAACCTATCCTCCCATCCCCACCATCAGAACTGATGAAGCTTCTTGGATGAAAAGCGAAATATTTTCTTCGTCTTTCTCAAGGAAAAAGCAATCAATTTGTCTTCTGAAGAAAAAAATCACCTTTGAGATAAAGGAAGATATCTAGCTGTTTTGAAAAATTCTATCAATGCCATACAACCTTTTTATACTATAAAAATTCTCTTATCTGGCATTTAAAGTTATTCTCAAAAGAGTGGAAAATGTACAGTAAGATGTAATATATTACCTTCTGACAGTTTTACACATAGGAAATTCAGTCTGCTCTCTACATTTTTTAAATTTTAGACCTGCATATAATACATGTGATAATGGTTATTAATTTTGAAGAAAGGTGAAGAGATGAAATAGCCAAATAGGGTAAACTATTTTTGTGAATTATACTTCTACAGGCACTATCTGGGCATTGATGTTGGTGAAATTCAAAGTATCGATCCTAAATGAGGAGGATAGTTATTTCCTCTGGTTCTTTTTTCTCAGTTTGAGTCAAATAATCAGTTACCTTTAACAACATAAAGCAACCATAATGCAGGGAAACATTATGCTTGGAATGCCTGAGTCCTTTTATGCTGTGTACCACCATTTTCTAAATAGATTCATTGGTAGAACAGGAAAAAAGTGCTTATGGCATTAGCTGCAGGCTTTTTTGAGCAGTGTTCATTAAAACAAAGGCTCAGCATCATCTTGAAAGGCTGTCTACAATGATTGAAATGCTTGCAAACCAGTAGGAATTTTACTCTTCTCTTCTTCATTTTATCACTTCTTGCAGATATTTTCTCTGTTTCCCCCAAAATACAACCTACTGAAAAAACAAGCCCTAGCCCAATTTTCATACCTGCATCTAATATAAGTCCTAGCCCCAAAATAAGCCTGAGTTAAGCCCCATACACCATCCATTACATGAGGTGGTGTGAGGCACAGGTGTAAAAATCAAACTAGAGCAGGAGTGGAGGTGTGTGGAGCTGCCCCATGCACCCTGCACCTGCTTATCTTAGGACCATCTCAGCCTCCCACACCCTGACACCTGTCTCACTGCTGTCTGACTTCTTCTGTGCCCACTTGAAGCCACTCGCAGCTGGATGCCACATGCTCAGTGAGCAAGTGCCACTGCTTGTGGCAGAACACCACATGGCTCACTGTGCTGGTGCTACTTCTCATACGTGCAATAGCATAACACACTACACAGCTTCCTGCTGCAAGTGGCAGCACCAGTGTGACTGGTGTCAGGGCATGGTAGGTGTGGTTGTGGTGGTCCTAAGTTAAGTGGGTAAGACATCTCATGAAAATAAGACCTGGTGCTTATTTTGGGGTTGAATAGAAAATAAGACTGAGTTTTCTTCTTGGGGAAACATGGTTCTTTTCACATATAACTCCCAACCCCTCCCAGTGCAATATGAACAGAATGTTTGTTAGGTATGATATTATTCTTTTGATATAGGGAGCTTTAAAAATTGCAAACTATATTTAAAATGTTGGTCCCTCTCTAAAATATGCTATTTAAGGAATCTTTTGAATGCCAGATTGAAGGAGCAGCTAAAGGGAAGGAACACACATATTTGGCAGGTAGGTTGGAAATATCTCATCTGAGAATAAGGTGGACTAAAAGATAGAGATTTTTTTTGAAAAAACTAAGATTATCTGTTTGTATATATGTGTGTGCATGTAACTGTTACAACTAGAGAAAAGAAATAACTAATATCTATTCTAAATATTCCAATCTTCAGCATTCCATTGGGATTCACAAATATCTGAGTCTGAAAACTAAAAGACCAAGAATGTTAGAATATAATTATAAGAGTTAGAACAGAAATAAAAGAGAGCTTATGAAAGTTGTGTTAGTTTGATAATGACAAAAACCTGAGTTGCAGATTCATGTACTAAAAGATGTAGTAAAAGTATTTTGCTGTCTGTAAGTTTTAAGTTTTAATATTAATATAATATTAATATTATATTATTATATAATATAATATTAAGTTATTAAGTTTTAATTCAAGGGATATTGTAATATTAAGTTTTAATTCAAGGGATTTGTTCTCAGACAACCTTTAATCTCTTTAAAAGTATTTTGGATATGCTAGAGAAGGAAGAGGATGCTGGTAAAGTAATAAGATTGACATCTTTAGTTGAAATATTGTCCCAACCTGTGGACCAATTCTATGAACACTGGAAGATCAGGTCCATTCTTCTGAAGGGCATTAAGAAGGCTGTCATAGAGCGTGGCTTTAGAAATATAATGTGTGTGTGTATGTGTGTATATAGTACATATAGTATGTATGTATGTATGTATGTATGTATGTATGTATGTATGTAGACTATGTGTGTGTGTGTGTGTGTGTGTGTGTGTGTATCTGTGTATGTATATGAAAATATTATTTTAAGTATAAATTCCATCCTCAAAAACCAAGACTCTGTTTTAATTAAGCAAATGATTCTGAAGTTGTTCTGATCTTTTTGAGTAGGGTAGATTCAATAAAATTATTTTTTGATTACTTTTTCTCCATTTGTGTAAAAGACTTGTTATGGTTGATCAGTCAGTCAGATTTTTAGACTGGATGTGGCATTTTTAGCCACCTATTGAGTTCAAAGGCCTGGGATAGTCAGATGTTTTTGTTTGATGATGTGAAAGGTATCACCACAAGATGTAAGCTGTTACAAATAGGTGCCTTTTGCAATTGACTGATGGGGATTTTGTCAATGCTGATGGTGTTCAAATGGTCCTCCAGATGTCTTGGGATTTTACCCAAGGCACCTATTACTATTGAGACTACCTTTGCTTCCTCTGCCAAAGACATCTATTTTTCTTTGCAGGTCTTTGTGTTTTGTGATTTTTTTTTCCAGTTGTTTCTCTTCTGCTGTCTGCAAGTGCTGCAACATCAATTATTCAGACATTTTTTGTCTTTCTTATCAACAATTGTTAGTCTGGGGTATTGTGTGGCAGATGCTTGTCTGTTGAATTCTAAAGTCCCAGAACACTTCTGTTTCTTCATTTTCTATTATTTTCTCTATTTTGTAGTTCCATCAGTTCTTTCTTGGAGGCAAATGGTATTTGCAAACAATGAACCATTGTTGCTACTTTCAGTTTCCATTGTTTGTAGTCAATCTCTGCGATCTTCTTGAAGCAGCTAGCAACATGGTTCACTGTTTTTTTGTATTATTATTATAGTACCATACCTACCACCTGGCTCAAATATTACTAAACTTAATCCTAATAAATGTTTTTCTATAATACCGATAATTATTCTATTATTTAGAAAAAAAATCAATGATCCATATGTTGCCAAGAATTAAAACCCCTACCAATTCACACCTAGAATATTATTGACATCTTATTGGAAAATGAATCCAATTATCTTAAAATTGATAACAATACTGATGGAAAAATCATGACTAATTGAATTATCCATGTGTCTGTCTATCTAAATTTTTATCTTTCCATTTGAGCAGAGCTTTTCAGTGCACAGAAAGAAAACTTGGGCCTTGAGAAAGAGAAAAGAGAAAATGTTCTCCATATAAAATCAGTGAAATTCTATTCTATGAAAGGCTCTCTTCTCAAATCACTCATACTATCCTCATAGCAACCTTAAATCTCTATCCTGGACAGCCTAAAATCTACACCCACAAAGACACACACACTCCAATAAACTACTTCTTTTTTCTTTTGAGTGGAAAAATCCACAAAATTATACTGTGAATTCTGAAACAAAAGCTTAGGAAAAATGGCAAAATGTATACAACAACATTTAGTTTCACCTAAAACTGTACCATTATGAGTCATGGTGGTGCAGTGGTTAGAATGCAATATTGCAGGCTAACTCTGTCAACAGCTAGAAGTTTGATCCTGCTTTCTGTCCTTCAGAGACTGGTAAAATGAGGACCCGGATTGTTGAAGGCAATGTAGTGACATTTTAAACTTAGTGAACTATGGAGCAATCTAAAGCCCATGTCACACAGCACCAACGAATGGAAAGAGGATGTAAAACAGACTGAAACACTTGCCATCCGTTGGTTAATGTGATGCATCCATTCTGGACTCACTGGGTCACTTTTTTATACTCTCTATCCGTCCAGCTTCCATCTACTGACATTTCATTCGGTCAAAAAGTTTTGAGCTGCACAAAACTTTTTGAGCAGAAAATGTAGCAAACGCATCCGTACTACATCCGCTATGCATACGGGGAACATCTGTTAGATGTCCATCGTCATCCGTTATGCATCCGCTTTATCCGCTTGGCATCCGCTGAGCATCCACACAACTCACATCCGCTCCAGTGGAAAACGGACACAGGGAGAAAGCGAAACTGACGCGGAACGGACACACAGTGTTAGTAGCACGGACGTAGAAAAGATGAAAGCAGATGCAGCTCACATACAAAGCATTAAAATGGAAAAAACATTTGTATAGGGGACGTATCTCAGATATTTAGGATGTCTGCAGGATGTCTAGAGGATGCAGAAGGACACCTAGTGGAAAACCTAAATTTCCTACAAAAAGAGGGGGGAAATCACCTGGATCTCACTTTCAGTGCAGCAGCCCTGAGGTGCAGACCTCTTCAACATTAATCTGGCTCTTGCTCTTCCACAGCATCCAGTCATCTCCACCATGGATCATCACACACTCCTTTTGGTAGCCGCCATCATTCTATAACAGGACAAAGCCATCTACAGGCTCTTTCACCTGTTCTACGAAAAGAAAAGGAGGCGGCCAAGAAGTGTCTGGGTCCGAAGATGGATCGTGAGAAGAGCCGAGTATGGACTGTATAACAAGCTGATGGTGGAGCTGAGGAATGAAGACCCTCGTGCATTCCAGAACTTCATGAGGATGCCGCCAGCCATGTTTGACGAAGTTGTGGAGCGGCTGAGACACAGGTTGACCAAGGCAAACAACAACTTCTGGCCTAGCTTGGACCCTGGGTTGAAGGTGGCACTGACTCTGCACCACCTGGCCTCTGGAACCACATACAGGAGCAGGCAGTACGCCTGGAGGGTGCCACACAACACCATCAGCATTGTGGTCAGAGAAGTGGTGCAGGCCATCATCGAAGAATACCTGTAGGAGCTCCTCCAGTGCCCCTCCACTGAAGAAGGCTGGAAGAAAGTTGCAGTGCAGTGGTATCAGAAGTGGAACTTCCCCCACACCGTTGGAGCCATAGATGGGAAGCACGTGGCCTGCAAAGCTCCAGCCAACTCAGGGTCCACTTATTTCAACTACAAGGGCTTCTTCAGCATCATCCTCTTCGCCAAGGTCGATGCTGACTACAAGTTCATGTATATCGATGCTTCAGGCAATGGGTCAGCTTCAGATGCCCAGGTATACAATGCCAGTCACCTCAAGGAGGGGCTGGAAGGCAACCTCATCATGGGCTTCCCAGATCCAGACCCCCTGCCCAATGACACACAAGATGTGCCCTACTTCATCATGGGGATGACGCCTTCTCCCTCAGAACCTACCTCATGAAACCCTACACTTCCAGATGCCTCACCCATGAAGAGAGGATCTTCAACTACAGGCTGTCCAGGGCAAGACAGCTGGTGGAGAATGCCTTTGGCATCCTGGCCAACAGGTTCCAGGTACTTCTCACCACTATGCAGCATCACCCAGAGACCATGAGGAACATCGTGGAAGCTTGCTGCATCCTGCACAATCTCATGTGCACCCACTACCCAGTGTTGCAGAACAGGTTCGTGGACCTCCAACAAGCCAATGGGGACATGGAGCCTGGGGAATGGAGGCAAGGGCGAAACCTGATAGACACTCTGGATGTGCAAGGCCCCAACAGAGCTTCACGTGGAGGGAAGAAGCAGCGCAACCTCCTGAGACACTGGTGCAACTCCCCAGCTGGAGCAGTGGAGTGGCAAGACAGGATGATAGATGATTAATGGATGCTTCCTTCAGCCTGTCGCATCATACTGATGAGATTGTGCCATGTATATTGGGTGGGCCTACAATGAACAGGGCATTTAATAAAGAGTTGTGTTTATGTTCAAATGTGTGGATCAATGCTAACATTGTTATGGATAATAAAGGGCCAAAGGTGTGGCACCTGGGAGGGTGGACCACACAGTCCCACTATGCTTGCACTGGAGGTTTATCTATCCCACAGCTATTACCCATCCCAAAGGTATCCCTGTCCATCCCACTGCTATCTTAACCCATCCCACAGCTATTACCCATTCCACAGGTATCCCTACCCATCCCACAGCTATTACCCATCCCACAGGTATCCCCGCCCATCCCACTGCTATCCTAACCCATCCCACAGCTATTACCCATCCAACAGGTATCCCTGCCCATCCCACTGCAATCTTAACCCATCCCACAGCTATTACGAATCCCACAGGTATCCCTGCCCATCCCACTGCTATCCTAACCCATCCCACAGCTATCACCCTACCCACAGGTATCCCTGCCCATCCCACTGCTATCCTTACACATCCCACAAGCATGCAAAGACTTAAATCATTTTTAAAAGTTTCCACCAAGACTTTATTGACTAAAAGAACAGAACCAAGTGTGTGAAGCAAAGATAAACTTTATTAATAACTAACTGTAAAAACAAAATGACCAAAGTAAAGTGTCCCAAGCAAAGATAAAGTCAACAGGTAGCCACCCAGTCTCTGGCACTCTTCTCAGTCACTCTGAGGCATGCCCATAGTCTCAGGGGTGAAGGGTCCAGGTGCTGTGGAGGTGGCTGCTGCTGGAGTGCTGGTCTGAGGCGCCATTGGGGTGCCTGGCCCCAAGAGGACAACAGGGGATGGTGTGTGGAGGAAGCTCTCAGAGAGCTGGCTCAGTCTTGTGATGTTGAGAGCCCCTTCCTCCATGACATGGGGTGTCAGCCCCAAGACCGATGACAGATGTACTGAGGCCGGGCTTAGCTGTGGGTGGAAGAAGGAGGAGTGTAGTGGGGCTGTCTGGTCTGCAGCTGAGCGAGGTGAGGCGTTGGTGGCATCTGTGGCGTGGGTGGAATCTGTGGCATGGGTGGCATCTGTGGCATGGGTGGCATCGATGGCATCGGTGGCATTCGATGAACCTGTGGCTGGACTGGGAAGGCCTGCCTGTGCTGCTGGAACTCCTGGTAGCCTTGTTAGGTGAGGGCCTGTGGAAAGCCTTGGAAGGGCTGTGACATCACCTGGGGTGGAATAGCAGACTTGGACTGGGTTAGAGCAGGTTCAGCTGAGCCTGAAGGGTTGTGCAGAAGACCGGTGATCCTGTCCTTTATCACCTGGTACTGTGATTCGGACATGTCCATGGGGGTCTGGTTGACATAGGTGAGGAAGGGCTTGCGGTTTGAGGATGGTATGTCGGTGTGTACCAGCTGAGAGAGGAGATCTACACTGCTTTTGATGGTGTCCCTGATCTCCAGCAGGACAGTGTGGCTCTGCCCCTCCGGTCTGGCTCTCTGCCTGCTTTCTGTGGAGGTGGAGCTGGTGGTGGATGTGGGTTGGTCTCTGGTGGAAGTGCCCTCTCCTTGCTCCCACTGTGTCAGGGGGTCCTCCATGAGCTATGCCACGGGGAGTGCAGCTGTTGGGAGGGTCTCTGTCGTGGGACGCTCCATGGATACCTGCCTGGACACAGAATGGACTCTTGGCCAGAAGAGGACTGGCTCTCTGTGCGCTGCCTGAGAGAGAGGGTTGTCAGAGGGGCTGCTCCTCGGTGGCGGATCTCACACTCCAAGAAGCTGCACTTGGCCATCACGTAGGTCTCCCTGTCGGTGAGCTTGTCCATGGCCTGGCCAGATTTCTTGAGGTGCAGCTTTCCGTACCAGGTGTGCATGTGCTTCCACCAGCTGAGGAGCACCTCCAAAGTGTACCCAGGCTCTCCGCCTTCTCTCTCCAAGCAGCCTGCTTCCTCTTGCTGTCTCAATAGAGCCTGTGTCCCTTCCGCCATAGATACTCGTTCTCCCTCAGCCATTCGACCACCTCATCCTCATGTTCCTCTTCGATGGAGTACTGCCTCCTCTCCCTTTCTCTCGAATACCTCTTCCTCCCTCTGGCAGGGCCATCTGAGCCCTCATCAGAGTGGCTTCGAGGTTGTAGGGGCTGCTCCACCACACCAGCAGCAGCAGCAGCAGCAACAACAACAACAGTAGCAGCACCAGCAGCACCAGCAGCACCAGCAGCACCAGCAGCACCAGCAGCAACAGCAGGACAAGTAGCACCAGCAGCATCAGGAGCACCAGCAGCAGAGTAAGCACCAGTAGCACCAGAAGGACCAGCAGGACCAGGAGCACCAGCAGCACCAGCAGGACCAGGAGCAGCACCAGCAGAGGAAGCACCAGCACCAGGAGCAGTGCCAGCAGAGTAAGCACCAGCAGAAGTACCAGCACCAGGAGCAGCTCCAGCAGAGTAAGCACCAGCAGAATCTCCAGCACCAGGAGCAGTGCCAGCAGAAGCCCCAGCACCAGAAGAGTCAGTCCAAGCAGCAGAAGCCCCAGCATAAGCAGAGTCAGCACCAGGGGGTGGGATGGTGGCCCTGTCCTTCTTGCCAGGGCTGGCAGAAGATCGCACAGGCTTCCTCTTCTTCCCCATGGTTTTTGGCTGGAGATGTGTCTGGCAGCAGGTCTTTCCTCTGAATGGTGACCTGCTTGCGAGCTGCTTCCCTTTATATCTGCGAGGCTGATGCAATGTATCCTCCCCGCATGTGCAGTGAACGCTTTGTATCCGCTAGGCATCCGCTAGGCATCCGCGAGGCTTCTGTGATGCATCCGCTGTATCCGCTCGGTATCCACTCTGTATCCACTCCTTCCACTGCATGTCCACTTCACTGTGCTCCCCTGGAAGCCCTGCGGATGTGCCATCCGCTTCCATCCATTTCCATCTGCTAGGCTTCTGTGGAGCATCCACTTTACATCCTGGCTACATCCTCTCCCCGTCCATTCCTTTCTGTTGTTGTCCGCTCTGTTTATGCAAATTTGGGGCACTTTTGAGAGTGGATAACAATGGATGGAAATTTTTCTCATCCGCTGTGTCCTTTTTACATACGTTTTGCATCCGGGAGCCTATGTAACAGGTCCTTAAGTCTAAGTGTGATTGTTATTACTGTTAAATAAAGCAGTGGTAGAATTCAATTTTTTTTTACTACTCTTTCTCTGTGTGTGTGTGTGTGTGTGTGGGCATGGCTTCTTTTGCAATCACCCCCCCCCCATTCTGCTGGAGGCATTTTTGCTCCCGTAAGGTTCCTCTAAGGATCAGGAAGAAAAAACCAGAACATGGGAGGGGCAAGCAGCACCCCTCCATGCTCTATTTTGGGAACTTCCTGGCCTCAGAAGAGCCTCTGGGGGGGGCTCATTTTTGCTCCCATAAGGCTCCTCTGAGGCTGTGCCCCACCCTCCATTTTTTGCCTTCCTAGGCCTCAGCAAGGGGAATCCCAGCACAGCTGATCGTATGTACAGCTGATTGTTGGGAAGGGAAAAAACAAAGAAATACCTCAGGCAAACATCAGGCAGGCAGGATGAAGTGACCATTGGGCAGGAGGGTGACCTGGTGAGGGGGGTGGCCAGCCAGAACTTATTACCAGTTTAGTGACCCACGTCAAATCCTTGCTACCAGTTTGCCCGATCCATTGCAAATTAACTGAATACCACCACTGAAATAAAGTAAACAAAACTGAACCACAATGGTCTTGATGGCCACCAAAGAGCAGCAAAGACATATGGAATACACACACTTTTCCTTGATATTTCTTAGTTCTCTGTATTCTTGCAGTCTATATCTAGTGGGCCTGTCTAATGTAGCCTTGCCCATTTGGCATCATGGCTAAATTCCTTTAGTCTCTTCAAACATCAGTGAGCCTACCAAAAATTTGTCTGTTCTATAGGTAGCAAACCTAATTCTTTTTCAAATTGATTTTGTCTTTTAATTGAATGCATTGAGGAGATGGTTGAAACTATAATGAACAAGATTTTTCCAGACATTGAGAAACATCACAAGTTTCTTTCGCCAATGACACAAAAATCACATTAATAGAAATGAGGTGTCTTGTCCATTCATAGAGGAATAGAAGAAGCAAACTGCTTCAATTTACATCTATTACTTCTATACGTATGTTGCCAAGCCAAATTTGTTCCCTAAAGGCCCAGGAGCAAACTCTGCTCCCCTTCTTAGTGACAGGTGCTTGCTACTATTCCCAACATTAGTTAATTAATTTCTGAATCAGCCAAGCAAGTCATCAGCTGAATTCATCTTGGCCTTGTGAATGATTCAAAAGTTTCAGATATCTGTTGTTTAATAGTTAATGGCTAACTTAAGGCCCTGTCACACTGGCCGATGGATGCAAAACATTTGTAAAAAGGACACAGTGGAGGAGCAAAATGTTCCATCCGTTGTTATCCACTCTCAAAAGTGCCCCGAATTTGCATAACCAGAGCGGACAATACAGAAAGGAATGGACGAGGGGAGGACGCAGGGCGGATGGAAAGTGGATGCTCCACGGAAGCCTAGCGGATGGAAGCAGATGGGAGTGGATGGCACATCCGCAAGGCTTCTGTGGGAGCACAGCAAAGCGGACGTGGAATGGAAAAAGCGGATGCCGAGTGGATGCTGAGCGGATGAAGCGAATGAAGAGCGGAAGCCTAGCAGAAGTCTAGTGGAAGCCTAGCGGATGCCTAGCATTCACTGCCCATGCAGGGAGGATGCCTTGCATCAGCCCCGCAGATATAAAGGGAAGCAGCTCGCAAGCAGGTCACCATTCAGAGGAAAGACCTGCTTCCAGAAACAGCTTGCCAGCCAGCCAGCCAACCAGCCAGCAACCCAACAACCATGGGGAAGAAAAGGAAGCCTCTGCCATCTGCTGCCAGCCCTGGCAAGAGGGACAGGACCACCCTCCCACCCCCTGGCCCTGGCTCTGCTTCGGCTGGGGCTTCTGCTGCCCGAGCACACTCTTCTGGTGGTGGGGCTTCTGCTGATGCTGATTCTGGATGTGGTGCTTCTGCTGGTGCTTAATCTGCTGATGCTGCTTCTAGTGGTGGTTTTTCTGCTAATGCTGCTTCTGGAGGTGGTGCTTCTGCTGGTGCCTAATCTGCTGATGCTGCTTCTGGTGGTGGTGCTTCTGCTAATGCTGCTTCTGGTGGTGGTGCTTCTGCTGGTACTTACTCTGCTAGAACTGCTCCTGGTGCTGGTGCTTCTGCTGGTGCTTACTCTGCTGGCACTGCTCCTGGTCCTGCTGGTCCTGCTGGTGCTCCTGGTGCTCCTGGTCCTGCTGGTGCTGTTGGTACTGCTGCTGCTGCTGGCGCTGCTGGTGCTTCCTCTGCTGCTGCTGCTGCTGATCCTGCTGGTCCTGCTGGCACTGCTGGTGCTTACTCTGTTGGTGCTACTCCTGGTGCTGCTAGTGCTGCTGGTGCTGCTGGTCCTTCTGGTGCTGCTTTTGCTGCTACTGTTGTTGTTGCTGCTGCTGGTGGTGGTGGTGTGGTGGAGCAGCCCCTAGAACCTTGAAGCCCTCTGATGAGGGCCCAGAAGGCCCTGCCAGAGGGAGGAAGAGGCAAACACATGAACGGGAGAGGAGGCAATATACAATCGAAGAGGAACATGAGGAGGAGGTGCTCGAATGGCTGGGGGAAAATGAATATCTTTGGCAGAAGGGACACAGGCTCTATTGAGACACCAAGAGGAAGCAGGCTGCTTGGAGAGAGAAGGTGGAGAGTCTGGGCTACACTTCGGAGGTGCTCCCCGGCTGGTTGAAGCACATGCACACCTGGTATAGGAAGCTGCACCTCAAGAAATCTGGTTAAACTGACGGACCGAGAGACCTACGTGATGGCCAAGTGCAGCTTCTTGGAGGGTGAGATTCACCACAAAGGAGCAGCCCCTCTAACAACCTTCTCTCTCAGGCTGCCTGCTGAGAGCCAGTCCTCTTCTGGCAAAGAGTCAGCTCCTGTGTCCAGACAGGTATCTGTGGAGCGTCCCATGATGGAGAACCCCCCGACAGCTGCACTCCCCATGGTGGAGCGCGTGGAGGACCCCCTAAGGCAGTGGGAGCAAGGAGAGGGCACTTCCACCACAGCCCAACCCGCATCCACCCCCAGCTCCACCTCCACTGAAAGGCGGAGAGGCAGACCGGAGGGGTAGAGCCACACTGTCCTGCTGGAGATCAGGACACCATCAGGAGCATCATAGATCTCCTCTCTCAGCTGGTACACACCGAAGTCCATCCTCCAACCGCAAGCCCTTCCTCACCTATGTCAACCAGACCCTCATGAACATGTCAGAAACACAGTACCAGGTGGTGAAGGACAGGATCACAGATCTTCTTCACAACCCTCCAGACCCAGCTGAACCTGTTCCCACCCAGTCCAGGCCTGCTCCTCCACCCCAGGTGATGTCACTGCCCTTCCAAGGCTTTCCACAGGCCCTCACCTACCAAGGCTATGGCTACCAGGAGGTCCAGCAGCACAGGCAGCCCTTCCCAGTCCAGGCACAGGTACATCGGATGCTACCAGTGCCACTGATGCCACCAATGCCACTGATGCCACTGATGCCACCCACGCCATCGATGCCACCCACGCCACAGATGCCACCCATGCCACAGATGCCATCGACACCTCAACTCGCTCAGCTGCAGACCAGACAGCCCCACGATACTACTCCTTCCTCCACCCCACAGCCAAACCCGGCCTCAGAACATCTGTCATCGGTCTTGGGGCTGACATCCCATGTCATGGAGGAAGGGGCTCTCAACATAATGGGACTGAGCCAGCTCTCTGAAAGCTTCCTCCACACACCATCCCCTGTTGACCTCTCGGGGCCAGGCACCCCAATGGTGCCTCAGATGAGCACTCCAGCAGCAGCCACCTCCACAGCACCTGGACCCTTCACCCCTGAGACTGGGCATGCCTCAGAGTGACCAAGAAGAGTGCCAGAGACTGGGTGGCTACCTGTTGACTTTATTATTTACTTTGGACACTTGGCTTGGGTCAGTTTCTTTTACAGCTTGTTATTAATAAATATTATCTTTGCTTAACACACTTGCTTCATTTATTTTTGTTAATAAAGTCTTGGTGGAAACTTTTAGAAATGGTTTAAGCCTTTGCATGCTTGTGGTATGGGTTAAGATAGCAGTAGGATGGGCAGGGATACCTTTGGGATGTGCTAAGATAGCAGTGGGATGGACAGGAATACCTTTGGGATGGGCTAAGATAGCAGTGGGATGGGAAGGGATACCTTTGGGATGGGCTAAGATAGCAGTGGGATGGGAAGGGATACCTTTGGAATGGGTAATAGCTGTGGGATGGGCAGGGATACCTTTGGACTGGGTAATAGCTGTGGGATAGATAAACCTCCAGTGCAAGCATAGTGGGACTATATGGTCCACTCTCCCAGGTGCCACACCTTTGGCCCTTCATTATCAATAACAATGTAAGCATTGATCCACACATTTGAACATAAACACAACTCTTTATTAAATGCCCTGTTCATTGTAGGCTCATCCAACATACATGGCACAATCTCATCAGTGTGATGAGACAGGCTGAAGGAAGCATCCATTAATCATCTATCATCCTGTCTTTCCACTCCACTGCTCCAACTGGGGAGTTGTATCAGTGTCTCAGGAGTTTGCGCTGCTTCTTCCCTTCATGTGAGGCTCTGTTTGGGCCTTGCACATCCAGAGTGTCTATCAGGTTTCGCCCTTGCCTCCATTCCCCAGGCTCCATGTCCCCATTGCCTTGTTGACGGTCCACAAGCCTGTTCTGCAACACTGGGTAGCGGGTGCGCATGAGATTGTGCAGAACACAGCAAGCTTCCACGATGCTCCTCACAGTCTCTGGGTCATGCTGCATGGTGGTGAGAAGTACCTGGAACCTGTTGGCCAGGATGCCAAAGACGTTCTCCACCACCCACCTTGCCCTGGACAGCCTGTAGTTGAAGATCCTCTCTTCACGGGTGAGGCATCTGGAGATGTTGGGCTTCATTAGGTAGGTTCTGAGGGAGAAGGCGTCATCCCCCATGATTAAGTGGGGCACATCTTGTGTGTCGTTGGGCAGCGGGTCTGGATCTGGAAACCCATGATGAGGTTGTTTTCCAGCCCCTCCTTGAGGTCACTGGCGTTGTATATCTGGGCATCTGAAGCTGACCCATTGCCTGAAGCATCGATGTACATGAACTTGTAGTCAGCATTGACCATGGCGAAGAGGATGATGCTGAAGAAGCCCTTGTAGTTGAAATAAGTGGACCCCGACTTGGCTGGAGATTTGCAGGCCACATGCTTCCCATCTATTGCTCCAACGGTGTGGGGGAAGTTCCAGTTCTGATACCACTGCTCTGCAACTTTCTTCCAGCCTTCTTCAGTGGAGAGGCACTGGAGGAGCTCCTCCTTGTATTCTTTGATGATGGCCTGCACCACTTCTCTGACCACAATGCTGATGTTGTTGTGTGGCACCCTCCAGCCGTACTGCATGCTTCTGTACATGGTCCCTGAGGCCAGGTGGCACAGAGTGAGTGCCACCTACAGCCCATGGTCCAGGCTGGGCTGGAAGTTGGTGTTTGCCTTGGTCAACCTGGGTCTCAGCCGCTCCACAATTTCGTCAAACATGGCTGGCGGCATCATCATTAAGTTCTGACATGCCCGAGTGTCTTCGTCCTAAGCTCCACCTTCAGCTTGTTGTACAGTCCGTACTCTGCTCTTCTCCCGATCCATCTTCAGACCCAGACACTTCTTGGACACCTCCTTTTCTTCCTGTAGAACAGGTGAAAGAGCCTGTAGATGGCTTTGCACTGTTGTAGAACAATGGTTGCTTCCAAAAGGAGTGTGTGATGATCCATGGTGGAGATGACTGGATGCTGTGGAAGAGCAAGAGCAGGATGAAGACTGAAGAGGTCTGCACCTCAGGGCTGCTGCACTGAAAGTGAGTTCCAGGTGAGTTCCTCCCCCTTTTTGTAGGAAATATCATGTTTTTGCTCGGTGTCCTTTTGCATCCTCTAGGCATCCTGCATACATCCTAAATATCCGAGATACATCCCCTCTGTGAACATTTTTTCTGTTTTAATGCTTTGTATGCGAGCTGCATCCGCTTTTATCCTTTCTCCGTCCATGCTACTAATGCTGCGCATCCGTTCCACGTCCGTTTTGCTTCCTCCCTGTGTCCGTTTTCCACTGGAGCGGATTTGAGTTGTGTGGATGTGCAGCGGATGCCTAGTGGATATACCAGATGCATAACGGATTACAACGGATGTAGAACGGATGTTCCCCATATGCGTTGCGGATGCAGAACGGACGCGTTGGATACATTTTCCACTCAAAAAGTTTTGAGCAGCTCAAAACTTTTTGAGTGGATTGAACCTCAGTCGACAGATGCTGGACGGATAGAGAGGATGAAAAACGGAGGCAGTGAGTACAGAACGGAAGCATCGCGTTAACCAACGGATGGCAAGTGTTTCTCTCCGTTTTACATTCTCTTTTCATCCGTTGGTGCAGTGTGACATGGGCTTTACATTGTTTGTACTTATACATTTTTTCTTTCATGTAAACAAGAAATATCTCTTCCATATATGCTGAAAAAATGCATGCATAATTTATTATATTTTAATTTCTTCTAATGCTTATACTACTACTATTTCTTCCCAGTTGCAATATATTAGAGATAAACTACACAAATACATTTCAGGGGTAAGGAACATTATACAGAATGCAGGAAATAGAATAAAAATAGTAAACCAATAGCAAGGCATCAGATAAGAAAAAATAGATTATATCAACATAATTAATTATATCTCGCTAAATGTTTTACTTCTTGCAAACCATTCTAGATACTTCCACACTTTATGTATTATCTTTTGATTTTTCAAGTCTGATCCCTCTCATTTTGCAATATGACTTTCTTAATCTTCTCCTTCCTCTGGAACCTTCCTTCATATATATATGTGTCTTTTAGTTATGCTTTCTATGCCTTCATTCATTTTCTTTTTATGACCTACTTACTTGAGTGTCCTTCATCCATACTATTTGCTCACTTTTGTATTTCATCGACAGTATTTGGAATCAATGTACCCACACTATCATGATCTTTTATATATTAATCATCAGTTACATCATACTAGCTAATTTTATTTACATTGTTAATGTTTTTAGCCAATAGCATGTCATCATTTGCATGCAAAAATAATTCCACATTCATGCATCTAACAAACACACATTGCTAATATCACTACAAACATTTTCTGTACATTTATTCATAAAGGCAGAGACATCACATATTATTCTCTTACTATCTTTTCATTACTGAGATACTCACAGAGCATTCTATTTGTTTTCGAGTGTAATTACTTCCATCATATACTGCTTTTGTTGCATTCAATAGAAAAACGTCAACTCTACTTTCACACAAAGCAATGCATAATTCAAACCTATTCACTTTATTACATGCTTTATCCAAATCAGTAATGTAAAATTTATTTTCTCACATTTATATATTTCTTAATAATGAGATGGAGAGAAGGAATCAGGGATGTTTTCCAGTCATGTGTAAAGCCACACTGCATTTCCTATATTTTGCTCATTGTCACCTCTAATATGCTTTCCATCAGAAATCTGCCAGACCTTGCCAGACACTCTTAATAAACCAACGTCATTGAGTTTCTGTCTTTATTTCTGCTACCTTCCCTTTGCATAAGGAAGCAATAGTGGCATTCCTCACATTATCAAACAAAACTGTAGCTGGTGTACATATCATAAACAAGTTACACTGCATTTATAACTTTCATTTCATCATGTTTTATAACTTTAATAACATAAATTCTACTTTTTGACAGATTTCTACAATACTCTTCCGCTTTCCTTCACTTCAGTGTCATCTTGTATCATATATTTTGATATGAAATCATATTATATTATACATCTTATAAATCATATCACAGTTAGTAAGAACAGGATGGGATGCAAGTTTATTACTATGGTTGGTTGCACAGTCAGCCAGTTGTTTATATTGAATTTTACATTCTTTTATCCACCTATCAATTCCTTTCCAAGAACTCAAGGATAGGCACATATTGCATGAATGTGTTAAAGGTATCTTTATAGGATGTAAATTGTTCCAAGTAAAGCTGTCATTTGCAATTGATTTGTGGTTATCTTGACAAAGCTTATTGTGTTCAAATATTGTCTAAATGTTGCACATATTACTTTATTATATTTATTTTAGTTTATCTATAATCCAAGTTACAATTTCTCATGTGCCATGATCAGCACCAGAAGGAACAATGCAAGTTGATCTCCATTACTGATTTCTGTTATCTCAGTTGTGGGCAATTTGGTTTTAAAATAATAAATTTTAATAATATAGAAGGCCTAAAATAAGTTTTCAGTCTTCATTGCACAATGTGATATTAAAAATTATCTGCTAATGTTTTTTTATATATATCAGAAACACAATCAAAGCTCAGTTTTATTGGAAGTATGAAACAAAATATCTGAGATAGATGACAGATCAAAGATAGATGATAGATGGAGGATGGATGGATGGATGGATAGATAGATAGATAGATAGATAGATAGATAGATAGATAGATAGATAGAATAAATGTAAAGCATAGATTCACAAAACTCATTGCTATATGGCATCATGTATTATGACAGTTGGGCATTATTCAGTCATACCCTTGTCACCATATGACCAGACTTTTGCAATTTGTTCTATGAGGGGCTGTCATTGAAGACTTGATGTTGTAGCATATGGTGATTCAGATAGATATGGGACATTGAACACCACTATAATGGTATTTGCACTGGCTAGTAGTATGTTTTTGTGTGAAATTCAAAGTGCTGGTTATCCCCTTTAAACGGTATATGGCTCAGAATCAGGCTTCTTGAAACTGAGCAGAATTGAAGCCATACTAACTAACTCTATAACTAGGTAAGTAAATAAGACTGTAAATAAGTCTGTTGCAAATTTAGAAAGTCATCCTAACTTTAAGTCGTAAAGGTCTCTGGTTTCATATATGAGGTCAGCTTTAAATATTAGGCTTCATGTACTCAGTTTGCTTTGGTCTTTCTTCACAGTGAACTGTGGAGGTTTGTGTTCAGTTCCTTTGATCTTTTGAAACTGATTAACCAATTGCATCATTATAAGTTACTTTATTTATTTATTTATTTATTTATTTATTTATTTATTTAATTTGATTTGTCAATCGCTTACAAGATACAGGTATAAGAATAATCATAGTTTTGAAAACATGAGATTGATACTTATAAGAAAAATAAAAAGAAACAAACGGACTGGGATGGTAGGCATGATTGATGTGCTTATGCATGCCCCCTACAGGCCTCTTAGGAAGGGGGTGAGGTCAATAGTAGACAGTCTAAGGTTAAAGTTTTTGGGGTTTGGGGAAGAAACCACAGAGTCAGGTAGAATACTCCAGACATTGACCACTCTGTTGCTGAAGTCGTATTTTCTGCAGTCAAGTTTGGTGCGGTTAACCTTGAGTTTGTATCTATTGTGTGCTCTTGTATTGCTATGATTGAAGCTGAAGTATTCATTTGCAGGAAGGACATTGTAATGTATGATTTTATATCAAATATTTAGATCGGACCAGAGACAGTATAGTTCTAGTTTTCTAGGTCTAGAGTTTCAAGTCTGGTGGCATAAGGTATTCTGCAATGAGTAGAGGAGCAGAGAACTCTTCTTGTGAAATATTTCTGCACTTTTTCAACTGTGCTAATATCAGATACATGATATGGGTTCCAGACTGATGAGCTGTATTCAAGTATAGGTCCAGCAAATACTTCCTGGAGGACCAGGTAGGGATAGATCATTGTGGAGAAAATCTAAATGATCACTAACAGGTAACAATGGTGTAATGGTTGTATAATAATATTCAAAGACATACTTATATAAATATTTGGTAATACATCTGGTAAATAGAAATAGAAATATTTAATAAAAATAGATTAACTTCTTATTGTTCAGTGAACCTGAGTTCCAACGAGCAATAGAAATACTAGAATTAACATTAGAAATCCATCTTCCAACAGAAATCCTTCCCCAGATGAATGATTAGACAATCATAGATTGATTCTCAGCCTTTTTGCTCCATGTTGCTGAAACTGTTATTGATAAGACAATTGCTTTAAAACATTAAAATACACTCCAAAAGCATGCAGCAACATTGGAGATATGAAAGTTCAATCAGAGATTTATAAAACTTGAGCTTGTGCCTTGTCTCACTCTTCTGGTTTCATAAGATTGATTGTCCATATTGTTATTTAGTATCTCACAAAGCATGGAGGAATATTAGGCATGAAACATTAATCAGGAAATTGTGCATTGCTTCTGCAATTAATGTGCAACTGGACTTTGCTTTGTAATATTGAAGTGGCTCTTAACATGCAAATTATTGAGGGAAATTACCTCATTTTTCAGAGACTAGTTGATTGATTGAAGCTTCATGCAGAATGTTTCCTGTAATTTTAAATCTTGCAATGATCGGCTTTTCTTGCTCATAAAATCCCATTTTCTTTTTCATGCATCATGCACTTAAGGCCCGGTCCCACTGCACTTACGGATGCAAAGAGGATGTAAAACGTTAAAAAAGCTTGCCATCCATTAGAAATCACTATGCATCCGTTGTGTACTCATTTCATACGTGTTCCATACGCTCTACCTTTCGAGCATCCGTCCACTGAGATTTCATCTGTGCAAGAAGTTTTGAGCTGCACAAAACTTTTTAAAAGGATGAACTTTCTGCCGTGTACGATGTACATCTGTGACATATATGGGCAACAAATGTTCCATGTTCGTTATCTTCTGTTAAACGTCCGCTGTATCCTCTCTGCATCCTCTGGCCATCCCCTCAACTCACATCCGCTGCAGCTGAAAATGGAAAGAGGGAGGAAACAAAAGGTACACGGAACGTCTACACAGCATTAGTAGCATGGAAATAAAAAGGATGTAAGCGTATGCATCTCACATATAAAGGATTAAAAATGGACAAAACGTTTGTATATGGGATGTATCTCGTATATTTAGGATGTCTGGAGTATGTCTAGAGTATGTAGAAGGACACCTCATGGACAACCAATATTTTCTATAAAAAGGGGGAGAAAATCAGCTGGACCTCAGTATGAGTCCAGCAGCCATGGTCCGTATAGACCTGTTCACCCTTGGTCTTGGTCTTCAACATCATCAATTGTTCTCCACCATGGATGATGACACAGTCCATATGACAGCTACGCTCATTCATCACCAGAACCAAAACTTGTTCAGACTGTTTCAAGTTTTACACAGAAGGAGAGGAAGGAGACATCCAAGAGCTGTGTGGGTCTGAGGATGGATCGTGGGAAGAATGGAGTTTGGATGTATGACCAGTTGATGGTGGAGCTGAGGAATGAAGACCCTCGTGCATTCCAGAACTTCATGAGGATACCACCAGCCATGTTTGACAAACTTGTAGAGCGTCTGAGACCCAGGTTGACCAAGCCTAGCACCAACTTCCATCCCAACCTGGACCTTGGACTGAAGGTAGCACTGACTCTGTGGTACCTGGCCTCTGGAACCACATACAGAAACATGCAGTATGCCTGGAGGGTGCCACACAACAGCATCAGCAAAGTGGTCAGAGAAGTGGTACAGGAAATAATTGAAGAATACATGGAGCAGCTCCTCAAGTGTCCCACCACTGAACAAGGCTGGAAAAAACTTGCAGAAGAGTGGAATCAAAGGTGGAACTTTCCTCACACCATTGGAGCCATAGATGGGAAGCACGTGGCCTGCAAAGCTCCAGCCAACTCAGGGTCCACTTATTACAACTTCAAGGAATTCTTCAGTATCATACTCTTTGCCATGGTTGATGCTGACTAAAAGTTCATCTACATCAATGCTTCAGGCAATGGGTCAGCTTCAGATGGCTAGGGAGAACACCAGTCACCTCAAGGAGGGGCTGGAATGCAACCTCATCATGGGTTTCCCAGATCCAGACCCCCTACCCAATGGCACACAACATGTGCCCTAATTCATCCTTGGTGATGACACGTTCTCCCTCAGAACCTACCTCATGAAGCCATACAGTTCAAGATACCTCACCCATAAAGAGAGGATCTTCAACTACAGGCTGTCCAGGGCAAGGCGGGTGGTGGAGAACGCCTTTGGCATTCTGGCCAACAGGTTCCAGGTACTTCTCACCACCATGCAGCATGACCCAGAGACTGTGAGGAGCATCGTGGAAGCTTGCTGTGTTCTGCACAATCTCATGCGCACCCGCTACCCAGTATTGCAGAACAGGCTTGTGGACCGTCAACAAGGCAATGGGGACATGGAGCCTGGGGAATGGAGGCAAGGGGGAAACCTGATAGACACTAAGGATGTGCAAGGCCCCAACAGAGCTTCACGTGAAGGGAAGAAGCAGCGCAACCTCCTGAGACACTGGTGCAACTCCCTAGCTGGAGCAGTGGAGTGGCAAGACAGGATGATAGATGATTAATGGATGCTTCCTTGAGCCTGTCGCATAACACTGATGAGATTGTGCCATGTATGTTGAGTGTTCCTACAATGAATAGGGCATTAATAAAGAGCTTTGTTTATTTTCAAATGTGTTGATCAATGAATAAATTGTTATTGATAAAAAAGGTCCATATGTGTGGCAGCTGGGATGGTGGACCATACAGTCCCACTATGCTTGCACTGGAGGTTTATCTATCCCACAGCTATCTTATCAATCCCACAAGCATGCAAAGGCTTAACCATTTTTTCAAAGTTTTCACCAACACTTTATTAAGTAAAAAAAATGAAGCAAGTGTCTTAAGCAAAGATAACCTTTGTTAACTTTCTTAGGTAAACTTTATGACTTTATTAAAAAAGCAAAATGAACCAAGTAAACTGTCTTAAGCAAAGATAAACTCAACAAGTAAACAACTCAGTCCCTGACACTATTCTCAGTCACTCTGTGTCATGTCCATGGTCTCAGCTGTTAAGCGGGCAGTGACTGTGGAAGTGGCTGTGGCTTGAGTGCTGGTCTGAGGCACCATTGTGGTGCTTGGCCCTGAGGGTACAACAGGGGATGGTGTGTTCAGGAATCTGTCCAAGAGCTGACTAAGTCCCGTGAGGTTGAGAGGCCCTTCATCAAGGACTTGAGATGTCAGGCCCAATACTGATGACAGATTGTCCATTGACGGGTTTGGCTGTGGGGTGGAGGAAGGAGGAGTGTAGTGGGGCTGTCTGGTCTGCAGTTGGATGAGAAGTGGAGTCTGTGGCATCCGATGAACCTGGGCCTGGACTGGGAAGGGCTGCTTCTGCTGTGGGAAGTCCTGGTAGTCATAGCCTTGGAAGGTGAAAAGCTGTTGAAAGCCGTGGAAGGGCTGTGACATTGCCTGGGGTGGAGGAGCAGACCTGGACTGGGTCAGAGCAGGTTCAGTTGGGCCTTGAGGTTTGTGCGGAAGTGCTGTTATCTTCTGCTTCATCACCTGTTACTGGACCTTGGGCAGGTCTCTCAGGGTCTGGTTCATGTTGGTTATGAAGGGCTTCCAGTTCGAGGATGGTATGTCACTGTGGACCAGCTGAGAGAGAAGTTCTGTGCTGGTCTTCATTGTGTCCCTGATCTCCAACAGCACACTGTGGTATTGGCCCTCCAGTCTGCCTCTCTGCCTGCATCCTCTGGAGCTGGGGATGGGGGTGGGTTGGCTTCTGGTGGCTGCTGCCTCTTCCTCCATTTGTGACAGCAGGGCATCATCCTCCATGGGATCCTCCAAGTCTGCTGGCATGGGGAGTGCAGCTGTCGGGGGGGGGGGTCTCTGCTGTGGGGCTCTCTGAAGACACCTGCCTGGACAGGGTAGCTGGCTTCTGGCTGGAAGAGGACTGGCTGTCTGTGGGCTGTCTGAAGGAGAGGAGTCTCAGAGGGGCTGCTCCTCGGTGGTGGATCTCACCCTCCAGGAAGCTGCACTTGGCCATGTTGTACATTTCCTGGTCAGTGAGCTTGACAGCGGCCTGCCTGGATTTCTTGAGGTGTAGCTTGCCATAACAGGTGTGCATGTGCTTCCACCATCCTAGGAATACTTCTGCAGTGTACCCCAGGCTTTCTCCCTTGTCTCTCCAAGCTGTCTGCTTCTTCTTGGTGTCCCGATACAGTCTGTGGCCTTTTTTCCAGAGGTACTTGTTCTCCCTCAGCCATTCCAGTACCTCATCCTCATGCTCCTTGGAAACGGTGTCCTGTTTCCTCTCTCCCTTCTGCTTCCCTTGCCTCTTCCTCCCTCTGGCAGGGTCTTCAGCAGGGTCTTCAGGAGCTTGAGCAGCAGGGCCTTCTGGGGCTTCAGCAGCAGGGCTTCAGCAGCAGGGTTTTGAGGGCCTTGGGGCTGGTCCACCACAGGAGCACCAGTAGCACCAGCACCAGCAGCTTTAGAGTCAGTGCCAGGGGCTGGGATGCTGGTTCTGGCCTTCTTGCCAGGGCTTGAACGAGGAGGCACAGGCTTCCTCTTCTTGCCTGACTGACGAACCATGGTGTTCCTGCTAGATGTATGTGGCAGCACATCTTTCCCCTGTATGCTGACTGCATGCGTGCTGCATCCTTTTATATCCGCAGAGCTGATGCAAGTCATACCCTGCCCATGTGCAGTGAATGCTTTGCATCCAATATACATCCACGCGGCATCCCCTTTGTTTCCTATAGGCGTACGTGATGCATCCGCTTCATTCGCTTTGCATCCACCCCTTCCGCTATGCGTCCGGTTCGAAATTCTCCCCCGGAATCCCTTCAGAGGTGTCATCTGCTTCCATCTGCTTTCATCCACTAGGCTTCCGATGAATATCCGTTTAACATCTCCGCTACATACTACCCACATCCGTTCTTTTCCGTTCTGTTTATGCCAATTTTCGCCAATTTTGGGAGCAGATGGAAACAGATGGAGCCACCCCAGAAATTTTGCTCGTCCACTGTGTGCTTTATGCATATGTTTTGCGTCCATCAGCCAGTGGGACCAGGCCTTTATAAGCTCCTGAACTCCATGTCATATTTGTAGTTAGAACTGAACTTCAGCACAGACTTTTAAAGTATATGTGAACAACAGAGAGCACAATCTATATTCTACAACTATGGTCACTTTTTCCCAATGTTGCATGTGGTTTAAGCACAAGTCTTTGCCATATGTCTGGCTATACACAATTACCACACTATAAAGTAGCTTTCTCATAAATGTCAAGCAATAACAAAAAATGCTTATGTTCAAACAGATTTTAACAGATAGTAAAACTCAGTAGATTAAAATAGTTTCATTCACAAAGACAGGCAATTTTGACACCATTGTGCAATTTATGTATCACATTATGTAAAGCAGAGTTCCAAACACAGAGAAATGAATCATAAAAGTAAGTTCAAAAACAGAGAAGTATATCTTAGAGTGAAGCTAAATAGGTACTACTCAGTCTTAGGTCAAATAGAAAGTGAAAAATGTATAACAGAGTGCACAAATCATGTTTTTACACATTGTATTACAGGGATTTGGTTCTTTGCTCTTCTTTGTCACACAAATTTCAAGCACTGTAGTCAAATTTTCTTTCACTTCTAACATGGTTTTAAATAAAAAGCAAAAGTATTAGTGTGTTTTGACACTCAATTATGTCAAGCAGAAGAGGAAATTGCTTTTCTATTTTCACCTTATTGTGGCATACGCACACATTACAGATTTGAATTGGTTACCTTTTGAAAAGGTACATATCAGATTACTTGATACAACTACTCCTGACAATTGTTCCATCCACAATATAAAAAGAAAATATGCAAAAGTACAGGAATTGAGAAGAGAACTATGTTTTATCTATCCTTTGGATAACAGTGGAACTTAAATTGCTGTAACACTAATTGCAGGAAATCCAGCAAAGCAAGTTAACCTGAGATACAGATTGATTAATGGACAGACTTTTCTCTATGGTAATATTAATGTCAGGGTGACTAAAGAGTAAAGTCTGGCTTCCTGCACAAATAATTCAAGATATTTTAAAAGGGGTAGGTAAGCAAGCCTTGGTATATCTTATCATAAATGATCTATAATCACACATGCATTTAATTTTCTATCACTTGAGTCCTTATCAAACTACAATGCTGTGTTTTCCTTTATATATGAATTCATTCTTGGATCTTTGTATATAATAATAATAATAATAATAATAATAATAATAATAATAATAATAACAACAATAATAACAACAATAACAATAACAACAACAATAACAACAATAATAATAATACCTTATTTGCGGTCACAGACCAAACCACAACAAAAGATGAACATGGGAAAATTAGTCATGAACAATTGATCACCAAAAACTTGACTAAAGGGAATTACAGTGTTTTCCTCTTTAAGAGTTACAGCTCTTAAAAAAAATTGGAAACCTGAGAAGTAATGTATGAAGAGCAATCCCCAAGACAATATAAGAATAAATTACTAACATTGGGTCTAGAAGGGCCTGTTTCAAGGAGAGATAGTAACTTAGATCTGTCTGCATCATACATAGGGCAATATAAAAGGACACACTCCACAGTTTCAACCTCAGCTCTGTCACAGGAGCATAGCCTCTCATTAATTGGGAGCCTCTTAAATTGCCCATCCAGTAGTGCTGAGGGCAAGACATTAAAGCGAGCTAGGGAGAAAGCTCTTCTATACTTGGGAATGGTTAGAGTGTAAAAATAAGAAGTCATCCTCAGTCTATAATTATTAAATTGGCTGAAGATCAGAGGGGAGCAAGTTTTGTTAGCTCTGGCTTGTAGATATTGCAAGTCAATGTCCACAAGCCATTGGACTACCCTAAATTGGGCATTCTTAAGGACATAATCTCACAGGGCATCCCCCATAAAACCTGGCAGGTGTAATTTCTTCATCAGCTCCCTCTCCCAATGAGAAATATAAGAGTCAGCCAGTGCCAGGGAGAGGTAGCTACCAGGAACTGCCAGAAACCACCATTTAAAGGTGTTAATCCACGCCATACAATCGACTGATTGAGTGCCCAGTTCCAGGTACATCGGAGCAAAACTAACACAAGGAGGAAGACTCAGAAGTTTTCTAAGACAGCCTGGGTTCTTTCAATACAATCCTTGAAGCCCCATATCCATATGGGAATTCTGTAAAGAGTTTGAGCCAAAGTTTAGCCTTTGTAAATATGCAGAGAAGAAGGAATAAACTGGCCTCCTTGGGTATAAAAAAATCTTAAAGTCTGCTGGTGACTACAGGAGGCCAAATTCAGTGCCTGGGTTTGATGTCTAGTCCAAGCACCGGTGTTCTGAAATTGAATACCTAAATACTTAAAATGGAAAACCTGCTTAACAGTGTTACCATTGATACCCCAGTTATACAATTTCCAGGCTCTAGAGAACACCAATACTTTGGATTTGTCATAATTAATGGACAAGTGGTTCTCAGCACAGTAAGACCTAAATGCAGAATCTTTTCAGACCTGGCCTTGACAATGAAAGGAGGGCTGCATCGTCAGCATAAAGGAGATGTGGGATCTTCGTAGTTGACAGCTTTGGGATGTGGGACTCAATACATCCAATGTGAAAGGCCAAGTCAGATAAGAATAAATTAAACAAAAGAGGAGCCAGAACACAACCCTGCCTTACTCTGTTCTTAATCGGGATAGGATTTGAAAGTTCTCCCTGCAAACCACACCTGACCGTTTAGAGGTCTGGTTGTACAAGGAACTAATTAGGAACAGAAGATGTCTATCGATAGAACTTTTGAGCAGTTTTAACCACAACAGACCCCTAGGGACTGAGTCAAATGCTGACTTTAGGTTGATAAAAGCAGTAAAAAGTTTGCCAGCTGGTATGGTAGTATATTTATCGACCAGGTGCGCTAAGACAAAGCAGTGCTCCAGTGTGGCACAGCCTGCTTTAAACCCAATTTGTTCAGCATCAATAATATTAGACTCCTCAACCCAAGTAAGGAGTCTACATTGGAGATATTTAGCATACAGTTTTCCAATGATAGAGAGCAGGCTTATGGGGCGATAGTCGGTTGGGTTGTTCCTATTTCCTCGTTTAAAAACTGGAACAAAAATTGCTAAGCTCCAGGAGGTAGGGATCCTGCCAGAGGTATTGATATATGTAAAGAGTCTTGCTAAGAGAGGAATTCACCACTTGGGACTGGATCTTAGCAAATCAGGGGGTATAACATAAGGGCCAGGGGCTTTGCCTGACTTGAGTTCGGAGATAAGCTCAGTAATCTCAGCATGAGTCATGGGTTGCCAGTCAGGAACTGCAGGAGGTAGCTGTGGCCCAAGCATTGTCGAACTTGTTAATGCCTGGAAAATTGCCAAGAAATGGTTTTCCCAATCTCTGTTGGAAATACAGCAGAGGGGGAGTTCTTGATGACCCGGCAAGGAGCTGGCAACAATTTTCCAAAATAATCGAGTGTTCTTCTGCTGAATGGAGAGGAGAAGTAGATCCCACTTCTCTCTCTCTTTAGCTTTCTTTTTCTTTGCAGTTAGTCCTTTATACTCCCACTTCAAGTGATAGTAGTCCTCTGGTGGACATCTATCCCCTCGATTGTGATAGAGCAGGTAAACCCGATTAATCTGGTTCCTGAGTATTAGACACTCTTTGTCAAACCAAGAATTACTTCTTGAATAATATGGACCTCTCGGCCTATGGACGGCTCCTAGCTCCCTTTGAACACTATTAATTAATCAAAGGCTGAAATTGTCCCTGGGCCACTACTTGTTAGGGCCTGATTGTGTAGGCTGAGACACTCCAGAGATGATAAAAAGGAGTGGAACTTTCTTTCAGTATTAGAAGACCATTTGATCCTCCTTGTATATGAGGCCACATAGGGATCTAATATCTAGGGACCCCTAGGGAGATGTATATTTGAAGAAAGCCCAATGATTGTAACCAGGGGGTAGTGGTCACTCTCCATAAGGCAGTCCACACAGAAAGCATGGACTGCCTTTCTAAAAAGCTGGGATACCAGCACAAAATCAATAACCCTACTCCCATGTGAGGAACTAAAAGTAAACTCACCAGCTAGATCATCTAGGGTGCTCCCATTAATAATGATCTTATTGTGTTGGGCTGCTAAAAGGGCTAACTGAATGCCAGCAAAATTTGTGAATTCATCCTTAGATTGTCTGGCTGAAATCAGGTGTCCTATGGCCTGGAGGGTTTCTTGGGAGTAGAGTGCCTTAATCAATAGGGGAACTTGGACTCCCAGTTGGACATTAAAGTCACCTCCTATAAGGATATACAGTGCTGGGAATTTAGTTTCCATACACGTAATATAATTCTCCAGAATGCCCCATTGAACTTTAGTATCAGCTTGCCTCATCATCGGGGGAAGATAAACGTTGAACACTAACAGTTTGCTCTGTCCTCTCTTAATTAGGAGCACCATAGCTAAAGAGCCACAGGGGGGCAGCTCCACTGTCTCCACTTTCAAAGAAGTAGAGACCAAGCAAGCTAGACCACCCTAATGCCTTCTGTACTAGATTGTCTGGTGGCAGCCAAGGAAATGACCGTAAACCCTGTAAGGGATATCTTATCACAAGCCCAGGTCTCCTGAAGCAGGACCACATCAAATGAGTGAATATATTTGGCAAATTCTATGGTACCACACCTTCTTCCCCAGGCTGTTATATTCCACGAAAGGCACTTAAGTGTGCAGGTTTTTTTTTCCAGATTTAATAGTCATTCTGTGTGATTAATTTTTCCCAGAGCGCCCTTCAAATCCGAAAAGATACACCCATTGTTAAGTGACAGGGTCATCGTCTTAGGAGGCAAAGGCAGGGAAGAAGGGAGGGGAAGCAAGCCTTGTTCATGTGGCTGTAGGGCTCTAAGTGCACTCCAGTTCGTACTTGTGGCATGAATTGGTTGTTTAGCTGGCAAGTATTCAGCAGCATCAACAGATGAAGTTTGAAGTAGCTCTGGATCTTCAAATTTACAAATTAGACATTCTGGAGAGAGCGCCAAGGGAACTTCTGTTGGTAAATCTGTATAGACTCCCTGGAGTCCAAGGATATCCTTATCAGGTAGTGAAAGACTCTAGAGCTTAGATTTGACTGCATCCAGATGCTTTATGATTTGGGCCCTTTCTGATTGTGGAATAGCACAAAAGGAGTTGCAGAGCTGTGTCTCCTCCTGGTTCCAGAAATTGTCTTGACATAAGTCAGTCTCATAAATAGATGGAATCCCAGAGGCACTGACCTGGGGCTTATTTACTAAGGAACCTTGGGTGACCTGGGCTGGTGTCGCTTCCTTTGGGGCCATTTCTTCCCAGCTGATCAGATCAAGTAAGATCAGATCAACATCTTCCTAGTAAGATGTTACTCGCTGTGGGGGGTTAATTTGAGGAACAGTCAGGCTACCATCTGAGAGGACGCCAACTGGAGGTTTTGTGGGAATTGGTGTATAATTAGTACATGATTAGTATCCGAGATGGCATTCAAGATGGTACATTAATATGTGCTGCTGAGGATCTTTTGGGGTCAATAAATCTGCTACTCACAAATTGTCAATTACTCAAGAGTGGATTTATCAACATATCTTTGAAGACTCTTCTTGGAAAAATGCCGAAGGATCTTAATAGGGATCCTCTTCTGAAAAATAGTTTTGGGGTGTTGGAGTTGTCAAAGCTGAGTAGCAATCTAGTGAAGTATTCAGGAGAGGGTAAAGGTTCAACCTCCTTCAAATCATCAGCTTTTAGCCCCAATAACTGTAATATATGGCCCCTCACCATCTGTGTTGAACCCCAGTGAGGTAAGTTGCCATTAATGGGATTAATGATGAGGGTCACCTGTTTTGACTGTAAGACCAGGTGACTGTTTGCATCAAAAGATGTAAAGTTCAAACTGTTAGTAGGATTACATTGGCCAGTGCTTTTGCTGAGGCTTGGCAGAGAGAACCCTGCCTCTGTATCAGGCTGTCGAGTGGTCAACCCAGGGCTTCCACTGGTAGTCCAGGAAAGTATGTAGTTTAAAGTACTTATTATTTTATCCAGTTGGAGCTGAATGCTCGCTCTAGTTTCTGCAACCAAGAAACATTGCTGAGCCAAAAGTTCTGTAAGGGTGGGCTCATTTAAGGAATGGGAGCCGTAGTTTTAGACAAGCCCCTGTTCTCAATTCAGGGGGTGATGCCCTCAAACGTCGGAAGATCGTGACAACTGGCAGCAGCCAGACAAAAGGGAGCAGGAGCTTTCAAACCAAGAGGCTGAGCTAAAACAAAGTCCTCAATCTTGGATTGCTTCAGAGAAGGTTGAAGTACCAGGTCAGTGAGAGATCTGCTCCTTTTCCTTGTCTTCATTATATTAAGTAGCACAATAGAGGAGGAGCTGTGTAATATAGCATGGATTCTAGTCACTGAAATAAGTCCTAAATCCAGAGGAAAAGGAATCAGGAGTCGAGAAGAAACGAGTCCTAATGCAAACAATAGCAGAGCTCCTCACAAGTATACCATGGATCCTGCCCTCCCGGCAGAGCAGGGAACATGAGTAAATAAAAATGATAAAATAATAAAAATAGTGGATTAAAAATAGAATAAGTCAGATAAGAGAAATCACATCAAAGCTAGGCATTGCTAGACTTCCAGTTAAAGGAGTAAGATCTTTAGAACATCAACAACAAAGAAGCAGCAGCAAGGCCCTCCTATAGCTGAGGCCCAGCTCGGGCTTTTTTAAAAATACAGCTAAACCATAGCTGAAATATAACTAAAAGTGAATAGTGATCACACTGCAAAAATTTCAAAAATGTAAACAGTTAAAAAAAATAAAAAATTGAAGACTAAGATATGATAGAAAAATAGCCTTAAAAGCAGGTAATAATTAGAATAGGTTAATTTAATCTTAGTTAAGCAGAGAGCCTACTTCCCTGCTGCTCCCATCTCCCAGATCTTTGTATATAGCACTTTGTGCATGGAGTGTTAATGCTTCACAGTCTCCTAAACACAGGAAAATTAACAGTTTCCAATAAGTTTTATTTACCTTTCATACCTATCTTATGAAAATACATTTTGGTTTCCAGAATGTGGATACATTTCAATACCTACTGTACTTTTTTCGTGCATTTGTGATGATAGTCATGAATATAGGCTTCCATGTGTACCTACTAGTCCTGTAAATATCAAGCAAAAATGATCTAAATCTGTTCTATAGTCCAATCAAGACTGATTCAGAATCAATTCTGATTTGATCTGAACATCTAAATATAACTGAATCATTTTAGAGCTTCTTAGTTCAACTTGACAATGTGTTTCTATTTTCCAGTTTGATTTGTTTTAAATATTTGATTGAATTAGCTTCTATAAATTGCCTTCAAAATTCAGAGCTGAATTTTTATACAGGGTGCCACTTGCTATTTCCTTTAGCCTTGCACTGTTCACATGTTTGAAAGTCTTTCTAAATTTTACTTAATCTGTATTAATAATGAAATATTATTTTTGAAAAGCCCTATGTCTGAGTGGGGTACTTTTAAAAAATGTCTGACTAAAGTCATACAGTAGAATATGAATTGTTTTGTGAGTAATACATTAAAATTATATCATATGATGTCATAGTTATTCAATCTCAAGGATGTACATATCCTTGAGACTGAATAACTATGACTGCTTTCCAAACTCTGTTCAATGCTTAATGAAATATAAGGCAAATGGCTGCAAAATATTTGATTGATCAAATTTTGGCTGCCATTCAAATAATTTTGAAATATGAAAAAGAAAAATGTCGTCATGATCACAGCAATAAAGTTAATTATTACTGTGCAAAGAATTAAAAACTTAACCATGGTATTGACCAAAAAAGTAATAGAGTTACTGTGACAATTTTCTTTTTCATTTTCTTCAGCAGGCACTCTTCACCATTTCTTTATGGTTCAGCAGACAGAATAGTGGGTGGAGAACTTGAATTCCTGTTCACAAACCTTTTGTTTTAAAGTGGGGACTGTGGAGCACATATGACTCTGCTAATTGCAAATGTCATATACAGTATAAAGGTTGAACAGCCTCTCATGACAGCAAGTCTCAGTCTTTAAATATGACGGTTTCAAAATGTTAGATTTTTTTCCATTAATACTTGTCTTACTACATTAATTTCCATCTACTTTCCCCAGACATAGACAACATGCATACACCCAGGCATTATCTCCCTCTCCCACTCCCTCCCCTACTTCTCTCTCTGTCTCTCTCTCACACACACATGCACATTATTACTCATATTTTTCACAATCAGGGTTTTAGGTGAAAGTTTCAGGCTTCTGACATATTTGTTTCACCTGGACAAATAAAAGATGGATATTAGATGGTAGAAAAAGGTAGAGTTGTTTTTGCTTAAGTGGATGTTGGTTAGCAAAAAATAAATAAATAAATACAGAGCTTCATCTTGATAAAATGTTGAAATTGCACTGCTTATGATTTGCTAGTACATTTGTTTCCTAGTGTTATATTGGTGATATTTTTTTTCTGACCCATTTTTTTTAAATAAAGCATTAGCATTTGAGATTTATATATCTCAAATTATTTATAAAGCATCCAGTATTTGAGAGATTTTCACAAAGAGGAGGGCGTCAACTTATTTACCAAAGCACCTATAGGCAGGACAAGAAACAATAGATGGAAAATAATCAAGGAGAGAAGCAACCTGGAGCTAAGGAGAAACTTCCTAACTGTGAGGAGAATTAACCTGTGGAACAGTTTGCCATTAGAAGTTGTGGTTTTTAAGAAGAGACTGTCTGAAATGGTATAAGGTCTCCTGCTTGAGCAGAGGGTTGGACTAAAAGACCTCCAAAGACCTTCCAAGTTCTTATTGAAAGTTAGCAAAACCAAATTTCAAAACTATAGAAGATTTTGTGTTAAGCATGTCTACAAAACAATTTAGCAGATTCGGAATGGGTATGAAAGGTGAGCAAATCTTGGAAAGTACAGTGCATCTTTAAGTTAGCCAGATGTTTTGCTTTTCAGCAGGGCACGTGCTTCAGCTTTGCAGGCCACGTGCTTCCCATCTATGGCTCCAATGGTGTGGGGAAAGTTCCACCTCTGATACCACTGCTCTGCAACTTTCCTCCAGCCTTCTTCAGTGGTGGGGCACTGGAGGAGCTCCTCCATGTATTCTTCAATGATGGCCTGCACCACTTCTCTGACCACAATGCTGATGGTGTTGTGTGGAACCCTCCAGGCATACTGCATGTTTCTGTACATGGTCGCAGAGGCCAGGTGGCACAGAGTCAGTGTCACCTTCAGTCCAGTGTCCAGGCTGGGACAGAAGTTGGTGTTTGCCTTGGTCAACCTGGGTCTCAGACGCTTCACAATTTCGTCAAACATGGCTGGTGGCATCCTCATGAAGTGCTGGAATGCACGAGTGTCTTCATTCCTCAGCTCCACCATCAGCTTGTCATAAAGTCCAAACTCTGCTCTTCTCTCAATCCATCATCGGACCCAAAGAGTTCTTGGACGTCTCCTTCTTTTCTTTGCATAGAAAAGGTGAAACAGTCTGAAAAGGGCTTCTTTCTGGTGTTGAAGGATGGTGGCTACCAAAAGGAGTGTGCGATGATCCATGGTGGAGATCAATGGATGATGTTGAAGATCAAGAGCAAGGCTGAAAAGGTCTGCACACCAGGGCTGCTGGACGGAAAGTGAGATCCAGGTGATTTCCTCCCCCTTTTTATTGGAAATTGCGGTTTTCCACTAGGTGTCCTTCCACATACTCTAGGCATCCTCCAGACATCCTAAATATCCGAGATATGTCCCATAGAACGTTTTGTCTGTTTTAATGCTTTCTATATGAGATGCATCCACTTTCATCCTTTCTATGTCCGTGCTACTAACGCTGTGTGGACGTTCTGCATACCTTTCACTTCCTCCCTCTTTCCGCTTTCCACTGGAGTGGATGTGAGTTGCGCGGATGGCAAGAGGATGCCGAAAGGATACATAAGACATGTAACGGATGACAACGGACGTAGAACGTTTGTTGCCCGTATGTGTTGTGGATGTAGATTGTACGCGGCCGAAAGTTCATCCCCTCAAAAAGTTTTGTGCAGCTCAAAAATTTTTGAGAGGATGAAATAGCAGTAGATGGATGTTTGACGGATAGAGCATATGAAACATATAAGCAGTGAGTGCACAACGGATGCATCGCGTTTTCCAACGGATGGCAAGCTTTTTTGTCCGTTTTACATCCTCTTTGCATCCATTGATTCAGTGTGACAGGGGCTTTACATGCATTAATCAGTTTATAATATGCACTTTTTAGCAGCTAATATTCTATTGTAGAATGAAACACAGCTACATGCATTTTAATCTTGAAATGTTCTTCCAAATCAGTGGATTTCATTAGCCTTTAAAATGTGGAATGTATATGGAGGACTTTCTATGCAAATATTTTTTTTCCATCTCTCCCTTGCAGCTTGCCCATTATACTATGGATTTTTCATTGACTCCTCATTCTGTATCTAAAGCCCATGTCACAATGAACCAACGGATGCAAAGAGGATGTAAAATGGAGAAAAAAGCTTGCCATCCGTTGGAAAACACGATGTACTCACTGCCTCCGTTTTGCTTCCTCTCTATCTGTCCAGCATCCATTTATTGATGTTTCATCCGCTCAAAAAGTTTTGGGCTACCCAAAACTTTTCCACAGAAAATGTGTCCAGTTCGTCCTTTCTGCATCCGCTACGCATCCGCTAGGCATCCGTTACGCATCTGCTATATCCGCTAGGCATCCGCTGCGCATCTGCTCGGACACAGGGAGGAAGCAGAACGGACGTGGAATGGATGCAGAACAGATGCAGAATGGATGCAGCACAGAAACAAAGCATTTAAAATGGAAAAAACGTTCACAGAGGGGACCTATCTCGGATATTAAGGATGTCTAGAGGATGCCAAGAGGAAGCCTAGAGGATGCCTAGCGGAAAACCTATATTTCCTATAAAAAGGGGGAGCAACTCATCTTCATCTCACTTTCAGAACAGCAGCCCAACGGTGCAGACCTCTGCAGCCTTCATCTGCCTCTTCCTCTTCCACAGGATTCAGTCATGTCCACCGTGGATTGTAACAAAGTCCTTTCGGTAGCCACCATCAATCTGCAACAGTGCGAAGCCATCTGTAGGCTCTGTGAACTCTACTGCGAGAAGAAAGGGAGCCACCCAAAAAGACTCTGGATCCGAAGATGGTTTGCCAGAAGAGCAGAGGACGGACTGTACAGCAAGCTGATGGTGGAGCTCAGGAACGAAGACACTCGGGCGTTCCAGAACTTCATGAGGATGCCTCCAGTCATGTTTGACAAAGTTGTGCAGCGGCTGACACTCAGGTTGACCAAGGCAAACACCAGCTTCCGGCCCAGCCTGGAACCTGGGCTCAAGGTGGCACTCACTCTGCACCACCTGGCTTCAGGGACCACCTACAGCAGCATGCAGTACGGCTGGAGGGTGCCATCCAACACCATCAGCATTGTGGTCAGAGAAGTGGTGCAGGCCATCATCAAAGAATACAAGGAGAGCTCCTCCAGTACCCCTCCACTGAAGAAGGCTGGAAGAAAGTTGCAGAGCAGTGGTATCAGAAGTGGAACTTCCCACACACTGTTGGAGCCATAGATGGCAAGCACGTGGCCTGCAAAGCGCCAGCCAAGTCGGGGTCCACTTATTTCAACTCCAAGGGCTTCTTCAGCATCATCCTCTTTGCCATGGTCGATGCTAAATACAAGTTCATGTACATCAATGCTTCAGGCAACGGCTCATCTTCAGAGGCCCAGGTATACAACGTCAGTCACCTCAAGGAGGAGCTGGAAGGCAACATCATCGTGGGCTTCCCAGATCCAGAACCCCTGCCCAATGACACAAAAGATGTGCCCTACTTCATCGTGGGGGGTGACGCCTTCTCCCTCACAACCTACCTCATGAAGCCCTACACTTCCAGACTCCTCACCCGTGAAGAGAGGATCTTCAACTATAGGCTGTCCAGGGCAAGGTGGGTGGTGGAGAATGCCTTTGGCATCCTGGCCAACAGGTTCCAGGTACTTTTCACCACCATGCAGCATCGCCCAGAGACCGTGAGGAGGATCATGGAAGCTTGCTTCATCCTGCACAATCTCATGTGCACCCGCTACCCAGTCTTGCAGAACAGGCTCGTGGACCTCCAGCAAGGCAATGGGGACATGGAGCCTGGGGAATGGAGGCAAGGGCGAAACCTGATCGACAGTGAGGATGTGCAAGGCCCCAAGAGAGCCTCACATGAAGCGAAGAAGCAGCGTAACCTCCTGAGACAATGGTGCAACTCCCCAGCTGGAGCAGTGGAGTGGCAAGACAGGATGGTAGATGCTTAATGGATGCTTCCTTCAGCCTGTCTCATCACACAGATGAGATTGGGCCATGTATGTTTGGTTGGCCTACAATGAACAGGGCGTTTAATAAAGAGTTGTGTTTGTGTTGACATGTGTGGATAATTATTACATTATTATTGATAATAAAGGGCCGTAGGTGTGGCACCTGGGAGGGTGGACCATACAGTCCCACTATGCTTGCACTGGAGGTTTATCTATCCCACAGCTATTACCCATACCACAGGTATCCCTGCCCATCCCACAGCTATCTCAACCCATCCCACAGCTATGTTAACCCATCCCACAAGCATGCAAAGGCTTAAACCATTTCTAAAAGTTTCCAGCAAGACTTTATTAAAAAAAAGAAATGAAGCAAGTGTGTGAATCAAAAATAGACTTTATTAACAACAATCTATAAGACAAAAATGAGTCTCTGGCACTCCTCTTGGTCACTCAGTCTCAGGGGTGAAGGGTGCAGGTGCTATGGAGGTGGCTGGTGCTGGAGTGCTTGTCATCAGCTCCTCCAGAAGCAGAAGCAGCAGAAGCCCCAGCCCCAGAAGAGCGAGCCCATGCTGCAGAAGCCCCAGCAGAACCAGAGTGAGGGCCAGGGGGCTGGATGGTAGCCCTGTCCCTCTTGCAAGGGCTGGCAGCAGATGGCTGAGGCTTGCTGTGCTTCCGCATGGTTGTGGGGTTGCTGGCTGGCATGGAGGCTGGCAGGCAGGCAGGCACCAAGGCTGGCAGGAAGGCTGGCAGGCAGGCAGGCACCAAGGCTGGCAGGCAGACATGAACCAAGGCTGGCAGGAAGGCAGGCAGCAAGGCTTGCAGGCAGGCTGGCAGCAAGGCTGGCAGGGAGACTGGCAGCAAGGCTGGCAGCAAGGCTGGTAGCAAGGCTGGCAGCAAGGCTGGCAGGCAGACATGCAGGCAGGGCAGGCAAGGCAGCCAATCCGTCCGGCAGCAGGTCCTTCCTCTGAATGGTGACCTGCTTCCGTTATATCCGCGGGGCTGACGCAATGCATCCCCCCCGCATGCGCAATTAACGCCAGGCATCCATTAGGCTTCCGCTGTGCATCCGCTGTGCATCCGCTTCATCCGTTCCGCGTCCGCTTTGCTGGGGCCCCCCAGAAGCCCAGCGGATGTGCCATCCGCTCCCATCCACTTCCATCTGCTGGGCTTCCGTTCCGCATCCGCTTTTCATCCGTCCTGCGCCCTCCTCGCATCCGTGTTATCCGCTCCGGTTATGCAAATTTTTGCTCCTTTTGAGAGTGGATAACAACGGATGGAACATTTTGCTCATCCGTTGTGTCCTTTTTGCATCCGTTGGGCAATGTGACATGGGCTTTAGTAATTTTCTTATTTCTTACATCTTTCATTTTATTACAAATAGAGATGGAAATGCACACTACTCAAAAAAATAAAGGGAACACTTAAACAACACAATGTAACTCCAAATCAATCACACTTTTGTGAAATCAAACTGTCCACTTTGGTAGCAACACTGATTGACAATCAATTTCACATGCTGTTGTGCAAATGGAATAGACAACAGGTGGAAAGCATAGGCAGTTAGCAAGACATCCCCAATAAAGAAGTGGTTCTGCAGGTGATCACCACAGACCACTTCTCAGTTCCTATGCTTTATGGCTGATGGTTTGGTCACTTTTTAATGCTGGCAGTGCTTTCACTCTAGTGGTAACATGAGACGGAATCTACAACCCTCACAAGTGGCTTAGGTAGTGCAGCTCATCCAGGATGGCACATCAATGCGAGCTGTGGCAAGAAGGTTTGCTGTGTCTGTCAGCATAGTGTCCAGAGCATGGAGGCACTACCAGGAGACAGGGCAGTATATCAGGAGACATGGAGGAGGCTGTAGGAGGGCAACAACCCAGCATCAGGTCCACTACCTCTGCCTTTGTGAAAGAAGGGACAGGAGGAGCACTGCCAGAGCCCTGCAAAATGACTTCAATGTGACAAATGTCTATGTGGCTGCTCAATCGTCAGAAACAGACTCCATGAGGGTGGTATGAGGGCCCAACACCCACAGGTGGGAGTTGTGCTTATAGCCCAACACCATGCAGGACATTTGGCATTTGCCAGAGAACACCAAGACTGGCAAATTCGACACTGGTGCCCTGTGCTCTTCACAGATGAAAACAGGTAAACACTGAGCACATTTGACAGATGTTACAGGGTCTGGGGATGCTGTGGAGAACATTCTGCTGCCTGCAACATCCTCCAGCATGACCGGTTTGGCAGTGGGTCAGTAATGGTGTGGGGTAGCATTTCTTTAAGGGGCTGCACAGCCTGCCATGTGCTCACCAGAGGTAACCTGACTGCCATTAGGTACTGAGATGAGACCCTCAGACCCCTTATGAGACCATATACTGGTGCAATTGTCCCTGTGCTCCTCCTAATGTAAAACAATGCTAGACCTCATGTGGCTGGAGTGTGTCAGCAGTTCCAAAGCAAGATGAAAGCATTGATGCTATGGACTGGCCCGCCCATTCCCCAGACCTGAATCCAACTGAGCACATCTGGGACATCATGTCTCACTCCATCTACCAATGCCACATTGCACAACAGACTGTCCAGGAGTTGGGGGATGCTTTAGTCCAGGTGTAGGAGGAGATCTCTCAAGAGACCATTCATCACTTCATCAGGAGCATGCCCAGGTGTTGTAGGGAAATCATACAGGCACATGGAGGCCACACACACACTACTGAGCCTCATTTTGACTTGTTTTAAGGACATTACATCAAAGTTGGATCAGCCTGTTGTGTTTTTTTCCACTTTAATTTTGAGTGTAACTCCAAATCCAGATCTCCATGGGGTGCTAAATTTGATCTCCATTGATAATTTTTGTGTGATTTTGTTGTTAGCACATTCAACTATGTGATGAACAAAGTATTTAATAAGAATATTTCATTCATTCAGATCTAGGATGTCTTATTTTTGTGTTCCCTTTATTTTTTTGAGCAGTGTATATTGTATATTAAGCCTTAAAAAACCATTTTGCATTTGAATCTATTCAAAGAAAGCCACTGAAAGTATTAGAAATTATGTTAACTATCTGGTTAAATGTATTTCATAGCATCTAATATGCTTATAGTATTTCCACAGTGATACAAATATTTGTAAGCATTAATATTAGTATAAGTGAGTTTTTATTTTGTGCTTGGCTATTTTCTTACTGTCGTCTATGAGAAAGACATATATTAGAACAACTGTAAGAATTTTATTGTAAAATGTTGTTAGTCATCATGACACTTGTTATGGCTCTAGATCCTTGAATAAATTTCAAAAATATTTCCATTTTCCTTGACAAACTATTGAATATTTACTCAACATCTTAATATTATCAATATTTTAATGTGATCTCTAAAAGAAACATTAAAATTATTATTGCAGGATTTGCAAGTTTTGCTTCCAGTATCTACATTATTATTTTTTAAAACATTTCCTTGTCCCTGATCTTGCTAAATTTGAACAATATAAGATGCTAGTTGTTTTAGTTTAGCAACCAATAAAGGAACACAGATTCTCTGCCTCTCCATTGAAAAATAATACTGATTTATTAAAAGAAATGTTATTATTTGACTGATTCAGAAAATATTATAATATTTATTGTGTTTATCTCTGATCTTTCCTGGGATTTCTGTGAGATAAAAATAAATAATGGTATCTATTGCAAATGAACATCACAGATAGTTGCAATATCTGGTTGGTTTAGAAAAAGATACCTTCTAAAAGGCCATCACACATTCAGAGTTGAAAATAGCTTATTTTCTTTTCCAAGCCCTGCATTTGTTTTATTTAATATGCAAACATGTAATAATTATGAATTGGTTGCTCTTAAAAGCAAAATAAGTCCCAGCTGTTGCACAGTAAGGTCAAGTAAAAATTCCTTACCAGATGAGGTACACATGTAGTTCTTCTGCTCTTAGAAAACACTCTTGTTGTAACTCAGGAAAGTGGCAAAGTTAGTCCCAGCAGTCCTAAAAAAGGTCTTTACTGTATTTCAATCCTGATTCTGTGCAAAAAATGACTACTTGCAAATTCATTGGGAGATTGCTAGAAAAAAAGGTTTATGCTCAGATATCCACAGAATTATATTAAACAAGTAAGCCCTCTAAAATTGCTTGAAGCTAACATATATTTGCCAGGTCATTATTATTGTCAGATGAGTTATTCAGCAGAGAACACAATCAAAAGATAAATATATTTATATGTATTATATTTTCTGTTATTGTTAGAATTCACTAGACTGGTGAAAAATCTTTGAAAACAGAATTGGTGCCAATTTTCTGTTGATTAAAAAGAAATGGACAAATGTCACTGTCTGCAAAAAGAATAATATAGCAACAGCAATAGCAGTTATACTTATATCTCACTTCATAATGCTTTAAGTGGGTCTCTCTAAGTGGTTTACAGAGCCAGCATACTGTCACCAATAATCTGAGTCCTCATTTTGCTAATCTCAGAAGCAGGGGAGGGATTCAAATTTCTTAACTGGTTCTGTGGGTGTGGCCTAATTTGTGAGTGTGGTTTGGTGGTCATGTGACTGCCTGGGCATGGTTTGCTGGCTGGGCATGGCTTGTATGTAAATATTATAAATATTTATGTAAATATTGAATTTTTTATATGAAAAATAACACTTTTACCCAAAATCAGGCAAAGCAGGCAGGCAGATTGAGTTGCTCACAGAATCACAGATTTGTTCAGAGATCTATCTATCTGCCATTGGCTAGCTCTGTCACATAAAATTTGTTAGCAAGCACACTCACAAAATTAACTCACAACAACCATGTATATAAATATTGATTTTTTTTAAAAAAAGAGCAACTTTTACCCAAAATTTGGCAGACCAGGCAGGCAGATTGAATTGCTCATAGAATCACAGATTCATTTAGAGAGCTGTGTTTCTGCAATCGGCTATCTGAGTCTGCACTGAAAAATAGAAGCTTTAGTCTCAGCTCTGCTTTTAGATTAGCTAGAAAGCAAGAAATCCAATAATTTCCAGCTTTCTAGCTAATTTAAATCTCCCAGCACTGCAGAACAGCTGATGTTTAGGGGAAGAAAAAAGGAAAAATAGCAACTTAGCAGGCAAGTTTGATGGTATGCATGCCAGGTAAGGAGTGAGGGGGTGGGGTGGGGTGGGGTGGGGTGGGGCCAGCCAATGGCATAATTTGCCGGTTCTCCATCAGATACAATCCCGCCCCTGGTGAGAGTGCACATGTGTAGACCATTTCCTAAAAACCTCAGCTCTTCCACTCAGACAGCTGACAAGCACTACGCGAGATTGTGCAGCATTTGAAAATCCTCTCCTTTCCTGCTTTTTCAACCTCAGCTGTGTTGCGCAAAGCAGCTGAGGTTGAAAAAGCAGGAAGTAAAGGACAGCCAATATGCCAGGCAGGAGGATAGACCAAACAGAGCAGCAGACATGGAACCAGTTAAGTGTCTGCTGCTCTTCAGAGCTACTGGTTCTATGGTATCAGAAGGATGGAAGGCTGAGTCAACCTTGAGCCAGTGAGGATTGAACTGCTGGTAGTCAGGAGAATTTTAGCCTGCAATACTGTACCACCATGGCTCCTATAAAACTTCTATTTATCAAGAACCAATGTCCTACTGTCTTTATATTAAGGCAATGTTTAAAAGCTTGTTCACATAGAAAAAAGTTAAGGCTCAAAAAGTTTTCAATTATAACTCTGACTTTAGAGAAAAAATTGAAATTGTGTATGAGACCATCATTAGGAGTTTCTATAAAATATAACTTTTTAAACCTTCCTCCCTTCTTTCCTTTCTTCCTTTCATAAAATTGCAACAAGTACATGGTAAGAGCAAACATTGCTTTAATGATGAAGATACATACTTACTAGGAGAGTCAATATAGATAACACCAGTTAGAAAAGTACATAGGCAATGGTCTATGTTGTACATTTTAACATTGAATTTATAAATGAAAAAAATCAGGGTCATCAATAAATGAAAAATCCTTCTATGGAGCAGTAGAAAGATGACCAGGACCAAAATGATTCATATAAATATATGAGTACACATATACATGGAGATGAATATACATTCACACACATAGTCATTATGCTAAAAGCTATATACTTGTAACAATGCTACTTTGAAAAAACAATTTGAAGATATAATCTGTTAAATGGGTCCATGTGGGAAGGAGAGGCAGGACACAGTAGGACTGGTAAGCAGACTTTATTTTAAATCAGTTTGGAAGAAAAAGCCGCACAATCACAGCAGGCGCCGGCTTTTATAGCTGGCGCTGTCCAAAGATTCAGCCACTGATGGGACTTCATTTTTCCAACCAGCTGCTGGGCCAATGAGTGGGGTCTATTAGCAGACTCCACTCTTTGGCCTTATTTGGTCATATATAACACTCCTCCCCTCCTAGTTAGTGTTACTCCAATCAGCATTCGCCTACTGTACGTAATCATGTAAGTAGGTGGGGCTTCAAGGGGTTCAATTGGACCTGTGCACCTCACTTGTTCCTGGGGTGGCGGCCCAAGCGGATGGGTCCTCCACTCCTCCAGTCCCCACTAGAGGAACCATCTCAAAATTTGTTACTGGCATGGCAGGGACCGTCGAGCCTGGGGCCTCAGAAGGACACTGCAGGACTCCCTCTTTGCAAGATAAGTGTCTCTGTTATCATTATTTGGGGAGTTGTGTCTGCGGGGTTGGTATTTGTGATCTGTGTTGTTCAGTTATTGAGTGTTGGGTGTTTGGCTGGTTGTCTGCGCTTGGAATCTGGACTCATTGCTGATCGATGTGTCACTCCCATTGCTTCCCTTCCTCTATCTCTACTCTGTAGGACCAGGGCCCTATGCTTTTCATTACCCTTGCTGGCACCCACGTTGGCTTCCCAGTTAATTGTGTGCGTAGACTGGGTCCCCTATGGTAAATTGTCTGCATTGCCCTGTGGAGTCCAGGGCTGTTTCTGTGCTGTAGTTGGGATGGACCCAGTCTAGTACATTCCACAGCCACCGACCCATTATCAGTTCTGCTGGGCCATAATATATGTCAACTTTGCTGAGCCCTACCCGGGACAGACATTTCTTATAGCGTCGACACAAACTCCAAGTGGCTGGAAGTAATTTTAATGCAATCCACCACAGCATGTGTCTGATCCCCAGTTCTGCTAGGAAGGCCTTGAACAGTTTTGAGGTGAACTGTGGCACGTTATCTGAGATGAGGATGTCTTGTAGTCCATCAGTGATGAGTACTTTTATTGTTGCCTCTGATGTGGTGGATTGCATTAAAATTACTTCCAGCCACTTGGAGTATGTGTCGATGACTATAAGAAATGTCTGTCCCCCGGGTAGGGCTCAGCAAAGTCAACATATATTATGGCCCATGGTGTTGTAGGTGTCTCCCATTTCCTTGGTCTCATGGCCAGGGGTGCTGGCCTGGATTCTTGGCAGGGCGTGCAAGTGACAATCCAGATTTCTATTTCCTTGTCCATCCCTGGCCACTATACGTAGCTTCTGGCTAGGGCTTTCATCCAGGCCATTCCGGGGTAGCCCTCATTAAGCATTTCTAATATTTTATTTCTTTATGGGGGGATAACTACCTGGTCCCACCACAATAGAGAACCCTTTGGTACTAACAGCTCAGCTTGCCTATTTTGCTATGGTTTGTATTTCTCCCCCCGTGTTGCCTCCAGCCATCCCTTCCACACCCAGTTTGAAATCTGCACCATAGTTTTGTCATGGGTGGTGAGCCTTGTGATCTCTGAGGACATCATCATTCCGGGCCATATGTTCTCTATTAGCAGCACTGTCATGGATGGCACTGGGTCTTTGGCTGTGTCTGGGAGGGGGCAACAGCTGAGAGCATTGGTGTGGGTGATGTCTTTCCCTGGGTGGTGGGTTAAGGTGTAGTTTTATGCCACCAAGAATACTATCCATCTCAACATCCTGGGAGACAGGATGTTCGGTGGGTTTGTTGCTGGCGAGGATGCCCAGTAAGGGTTTATGGTCAGTGATGAGGTCTAACTGTCTGCTGTATAGGTACTTGTAGAAGTGCTTTACTCCTGCAACCATGGCAAGCACTTCCTTGTTGATTTGGCTGTAATTTATTTGTGTTTTAGATAGTGTCTTTGAGAAATAAGCAATGGGGGCTTCAGGTTGAGGACCACTCCGATACCATAGGGGAGGCATCACAGGTTGTGGCTGAGGACCACTCTGATGCCATAGGGGGAGGCATCACAGGTTAATGTTAGCAGTAGCATCTAACTGTATTGGATGAGAATGCTGTCCAATGTTAAAATGCTTTCTTTCTTTTTTTTTTTTAATGCTTCAGCCTCGTGCTTTCTCCAAGTCCATCTCATCATCTTATCAAGCAGCCTGTGGAGCGGTTCCATGATGGTTGCTTTCTGTGGCAGAAACACATTGTAAAAGTTCAGGAACCCTAGGAATGCTTGCAGCTCTGCTTTGTTTTGTGTGGTGGGGGCTTTCTGTATGGCTTTAAGCTTCCCATTTGTGGGTCTGATGCCTGTGGCATCAATTAAGAACCTCAAAAATTCTACTTGCAGAACTGCCATGTGGCATTTGTTTCTCTTTAATTTCAATCCTGCCTCCTGGAATCTTCCCATGACTGCCCTTAGATGTTCCATCAATTGATCCCTGCTGATGGTTGAGATGATTACATCGTTGAAGTAGGGTATGACTCCAGGGATGTTATGTAGCAACCATTCCATGATACTCTGGAACAGGCCTGCAGCTATGCTTACACCGAATTGGAGTCTCTTGCATTTGAATGCCCCCCTATGTGTGACAATGGTTTGCACCTCAGCAGTAGCCTCGTTGATGGGCAGTTGATGATAGGCCTGGGACAAGTCCAATTTAGCAAATATAGTCCCCCAGCCCAGGGAGTATAGAAGGTGCTGGACTATGGGCACTGGGTAGGCGCTTTGCTGAAGAGCTTTATTAAGGGTCGTTTTATAGTCAGCACAGATTCTTATTGACCCATCTGGCTTAACTGGGATCACAATTGGGCTTTCCCATTTAGCATGGCCCACCTGTTACAAATCCCCTTGGGCTATTAATTTGTCCAGTTGTTCCTTGACTTTTGGTTGGAGGGCAAATTGGACTCGTTGCAGCTTGAGATGGACCAGGGCAATGTTGGGGTCTAAATTAAATGATAAAGAGGTCCCCATGTACTTGCCCAGTTTGTTGTTGAAAACAATGTTGAACTCTCATTCCATCTCTGCAATGTCTATGGTCAGTCTGGGGGGGAGGTCTCTGTTGCATGGATGCCACCGACGTTTATTTGGAGTGGTGGAAACCATTCTCTGCCGAGCAGAATGGGTAGGCTCCAGTCTACTATTGTGAGTGATAGGCTTCCACTGAAGGTGCCATATTCCACATGTGCGGTCTTTTTTCCTAGGACCAGTATGCAGCTGCTCTGGTAGTCTCTCAAAATAATGGCTTGTGGTTCCAATTGTTTGCACCATTGCTTAGGTATGAGTTCTTAAGGGCACCCCACAATATCATTGAGATGTAGGACACCAAGTCCACTTCCATACAGCAAGGCTTGCCCTCGATTCCAACTGTGGCCATTATTTTGTTTGCTTCGAATGCATTGGTGCATCTCACTCTGGTCTGTGCATAGCCCACCAATGTAAAATGGGCTTCCTCTTCCCTGGAGTCTTCCCTCTTTTTGAATCTCCCAACAGGATTATTCCACACACACACCCTTGGTGGCCATGTTGTTTCACAGGCGACATGGTTCGTTGGTCTTGCTTGCTCATCGGTTGTGTAGCATGACATACCTCCACGATGTGGCCTCTATGCTCATATTTCCAGCATATGGTGTCTCTGAAGCGGCATGCTGATTGGTGATGGTTTCCACTGCAGCTGATTTCTCTTGGGTTTCCGGTTTCCCACCTGGCTTAGCAGACCTCAACTTATTAACGTCTCTGCCATCGTCGTCATCTCTGGTATTGGAGGCAGACTCGCTGGGCCATGGCAGGCAATCAGTCCCAGTTACAGGGACTTTCCTGCTCCCTTGGATCCATGCCACTGAGTTGTCTGACAATTCAGTGGCTCTGGCCTCACTGACGATTTCTTGGAAAAAGATGTCCTTGCAGGCCAGGAGTTTCTTTTGTAGTGTGGGATCCTTTGTTCCTAGGATGATCTGGTCTAGGAATCTGCAGTTCTTTGCAATTCTCCATAGATCTGCCATGAATGAGTTGATTGTCTCTCCCTCTCTCTGGGTCCACATGTAAAAGTCATAGCAGCTGGCCAGAAGGATGGAGATGGGCCATAGTGACTCTGGAGGGCATCCTGGCTTTTGTCCCAGGAGACTGCTTGGAGTCCATTGACCTCCAAGTGCAGGTTGAAATGGCCCATGTAGGATGAGCATTTCTACTTAGCAGAATCATACAGGATGGCCATCGGGAGGTGGGCCAGGCTGGTTGTGTGCTGTGCCATGTCGTCTGTCAGTTGCGGTTGTTCTGGGTGGCATGGCTCATAGAAATGGCATCCAAATACACACAAGGTGTCCTTTGTTCTCTTCGCAGTTCAGAATCCCATCCTCGTCACCAGTGTTAAATGGGTCCATGTGGGAAGGAGAGGCAGAACTGGTAAGCAGACTTTATTTTAAATCAGTTCAGAAGAAAAAGCCACACAACTGCGGCAGGTGCTGGCTTTTATAGCCGGCGCTGTCCAAAGCTTCAGCCACTGACGGGACTTCATTTTTCCTGCCAGCAGCTGGGCCAATGAGTAGAGTCTATTAGCCAACCCCATTCTTTGGCCATATTTGGTCATATATAACATAATCCTAATACTATTATTTATTAATATTAAGAATGAGAGATTATTTTTTGTGCTCCAAAAAATAAAGAATCTTTTGAAGGACAACTTGAATAAATCACCTAAAATTATTTAAGAAAGAGTGGGAAAGTGATGGTTCTCTAAGACTGCTAGATTACAGCTCCTAGAAAGGGATGCTAGGAATTATAGTTTGTGGAAATTAAAGATTGCCTAATCTTTTTTAAATGAAGGTACACAGAGATGGGAAAATAATTTTATAACTCAAAGGAAATGACATAGCAGAATCCACCCTTATTTCATCTAATGAAAGATACTAATTTTACCTCAGGCCTACTGATGAAATAGTGTTTCTATTACATACACAGCTAGTTACTTTTGGAAGTAAAGGTCAAGGCTTGTGATATATGTGGAACTTCCAATAGACAGCCATACTGCAAAAAAAAAAAAAAAGCCAGTACAAAAGACCAGGTGGTTACAAATATTAATCCCTAAAATTGTTCAAGACAGTTATTTTATTCTGCATTGGACAGGACTTTGTTTTAGTGTAAGCATCTTTTCAGTCTTTTGGTAGCATTTAGTCCCTTAAAGCCATGCTCCAGCTGAAGTCAGTTTTCCTTTTCTCTGCTCTTCTGGCTGTTGGAAGTTTAGTTGCCTCTTGGATAAGTCAACATTACTGACTTTGGAAGGCTCTGCTTTGTGGGAAAAGCAGCATGGGGCTGACAGGTGTAACAAAGCTTGTCCAGACAAATATGGGAACAGGGGAAAAGCCACTTTATATATATATATACTATATAAACGTTTTTACTGCATGGACAGTAACATCAGTCCTTCTCTTCCTATCATCTGATGCTTAAACACATCTGATGCTTAAACTTGGAGCTTTTAGAACTAAAAAAAATATATGGCTCTATGTTGCTATAGATCAACCTAGAAAATTGACAGCACAAGTACAAATGGTTTGCTGATCACTTTGCAACCATTTTGAAGTGGAATAGCTATAAAAGCTGTAATGTAAGCCTTAAAAGTTTTTTTTTTTAAATATAAAAAACCAAAGATGATAACTCCCCTTTAAAAAATAAAATCATTGTCCTTCCCATATTTATTATGTCCCTGGGACTCAAAATTTCCTCCTATTCTTATTTAGGCAAAACTATGCCTTGGAATTACAGTACCACATTTTAGGACCTAAATAACCAACTGAAAATTTTCAGGATATTGGTAATTATAGAGAATTTTTCTCTATAAGTAGGGAATAGAAAATGGAGCATTATTATATTATTAGAATTAGAACAGCCACAAATATCCATAAATAATGATTAAAATACTGATGCTCTTAATGGAAACACTAAACACAGAGATCAAGCTGCTTCATAAGTCCTACCAGAGAAAGAAAATGATAAAATGTTGATATGAATTCTATGAGATACTAATTTTCTCCCCACTTTCTGTAGTTTGAAATCATAAAGTACTTTCCCTTCACAAATGGCTCATAAGAGCAAGCTGAGGCGTAATGCAAAAGCCAGAGGTTTGAGCTTTTTAACCTCTGTTTAATCTAAAATGAACTTTTGTTATTCTGCTCTTACAGTTGTCCATTTTTATGCAGAATATGTAATAGTATTTTCTATTCAATTGGAACTATAATGATAACTTCCCAAAGTTCAGTGCAAACTTCCATCTTCTAGGTGAACTTTAAATATGGATTTATTAGAAAAACATCCTCATTTTTATACTTTTAATATTTGGAAAGCTAATATTGAACCTAATGCATTATTATTGCATCCTTAATAATTATATGTATTATGACCAACACATGGCACACAGATAGTCCATATTAAGCTATGACATTTCATTAATTAAAATTGACAAAGCATGACAGATAGTGGTACATACACATGGACACACAATTGCTAATATTCACCTGTTCTGCTATAACCTTTCAAAGGATGCATGGGAGTTTCAGAAGGTAGAAGCACTGAAAAAATGATAGTTGTTTGCACAAATTGGGGTGTTCTGACAGAAACCGGTACAGCTTGTCCTGTTATCCTTGTCAACAGTATCCCTCACACTTTCATTTCCAATGAATGCTCTTTCATGACTATATGGCACTTATCTTCAGTTACTGTCATTCTACACCTTGGCTGATCAAAAAGAATAGCTGCAATCAAGAAAATGAACAAGAAATAACACAATTCTATTGATTAACATGATTTCTTCTCCTAGTTCTTTACTGATGTATTTCATGGCCACTGTGTCTTTTGGCAATCTTTTCTGAGCTGGGCAGCTTGCAGATGTTTGGATTTTGATCCACAGAATTTTTCAGACAAAATACCTATTGATTGAGATTTCAGAAACCAAAGTCCACACATCTGGTATTGACCAATTAAAGAAACACCCTATAACTCACATAACTCAGAACAAACACTCTGCAGATGCCTTCACTTAATTTATACTGTGTATGTAAAAGCCAGGTTCCTAATTAGTGACCAGTCAGTCATCACCTAAAGTATTTGGTGATGTTTATCCTTAAATTGACTTAAAAACCACCTTCAAAGAACAAGACTATGAATTATTTCCAAACACAGTTTTACAAATGTTTTGATTACTTTTAAAAGGTAATTACATCTAACGATTTTTTTCTAAATGAAACTGTCTAGCAACTAAAACACTGAAGTGTTTGCACAGTTTGGAATGTTTCTTCTCAGCATCGCTTTTTTGCTTGTATGTAAAATGCCTCATAAATCTATTTGATAGTCACAACAGCATATCTTGAAGGGAAATTGAAAGAAGGAGAGGAGGGGAAAAAAGTAATCTGTGTCAACTAACACAAAAAAACCTTGATTTATATTCCAGTTCTGAGAACACTGATCAGAAAGAAAGTAAAATGAGATTGTTTGACCTATGGACTAGCCATATCATATGCCTCTCAAAACACACACACACACACAAACCCCTTGATTCTATTGTAGCCCTAATGATCTGCCCTTGCCTGGATATGTTCCAGAAAAGATATATGAGATAAATAGGTCCAGCCTAAATTTTCCTAGCAATGTTTGACAAATTAAACAATCATGGAGATGTGAGATCTCCAAGATCTTACTTGAAAATTCTTCATAAATGATGTATTGTTTTCATTAAGGTTGCAAAAACCATTTTGTCTAATGCATCAGGGAAAGATTATTTAAACAATGAAGAAAGCAGACAAGGAAATATGTGCCCAAGAGCAATATACAATCTTGGATAAGGTCGCAAGAAACATTCATTGGAGGTCAGACAATGTTAACAGGCTGCTATTCTATGATCATCCATTCTGATCCCATTTTTCCCTTCTTTTGATTGACTTGCAGATTCACTTTAAACAAAATAATAAACAATTTTTATTTTTGCGAGTGAAAATATTCCAGAAGGGGAACATTTTTTTCCATTTTTCTTTGCAGCACCCATAAACCTTTTCTCATAGAATATTATTTTACTTTTCCTGCAGACTTTGAAAGTCCATTTTAAGAACAATACACTAACAGTAGTGGCAGCTTCTCGTCATTTCATCTGAACATGACTTTCTGTCATTCAGTTCATTAATAATTCAGGAAATGTATTTAGCTATATTAAAAACATAGATTTCTCTTTGGGGTTTTTTCCATCCTGTGTATATTTTTTTGTTGATTCGAATTGAGTTCTTGTATACTATTGAATTAATTATCTTTATTTATTTACCAGTTCTATTCATTAAACAATGGATTTCACGTTTTTGTATGGAGGGTGTTGAGGTAATTCCCAGTTAGGAGAACGAGCGCATACAGGGAGATGTATCTGAGACTACTGTTTGAATGATACACACACAGCACACAGATACACTGTACAGTAAATGTAGGTTTCTACTTCCAGAAAGGTTTAAAGCAAAGTTCAAAACAAGCAGTCCAAAGTCATTCACAAGTAAAATCAGTCAGTTTTCAATCCAGGGATAATCCAGTCACAAAGTCCAGTGTCAAAAACAGTTCAGTATCAGACTTACATCAAATCCATGAATATCAGTCAATTAGGAAAAATGGAGGAATGGCAATACTTTCCAACAGAAGGAAACAGAGACTTACTCACACTCTCTTCTGAGACTCAGACTAAGACAAACCAGGTTTCTGGCTCCATCTTATGGCCGTTTGAAAAACCACACCCAACTGCAGTTTTTGCAATCTCTTAAAGACACAGTACTAAAATGTTTATCCTGGTTTATATTTCTAACCCAAATACCTGTTAGGTGACTTATATTCCTAACATTCTCCCCTTTTGAGTAAGATAATATAGACAATCTTACATTCTAAGTCCATAATCTTGACAGAAAGCTTTATGCTTTATAGAGCATAATTAGTAATTGTTTATACAAAATTAAATCTGTACACAGTAAAGACAAACATGAGAATTCAGCCTCCATTGTTGGCAAACTTAGACGTTTCTGTCTAATAGATCTCCATCCAATCAATGCTTTTCCCAATAATGCTACAGTACCCGATGTAGATTTTCATGTATTTATTTCTGGAGCAAAACTTGCAACAGTTACAACAAATGCAATGCAAAATGTATTGTTTGTTTCAGATATCTTAGCACATGTTTAACAACTTGCCAGTGCCTTTCAGTTGGCTCAGTATTAAATCTTGCTAATTGATTAACACAGTATGCAATATCTGGCCTTGACCAATTACTGAGATAAGATAAACTACCAATCAAGGACTGATAAATGTTCTTATCAAAAATAGGACTTTGAACATCACTATGGCTAAACTCCCAGCTCATTGGTGTTTTAGCCGGATTACAAAGTTCCATTTTAAAAAAAATTAGGAATTGGTTAATTTTATCTGCTTGTGAGATCTTGTATCCTCCCCTAGTTCCATCTATCTTTAAACCAAGATAATGTTTGATTTCTCCTAACTGTTTTACCTTAAATTTATTTTCCAATAATGAAATTATCTCAGCAGCTTCTTGTTCAGTTTTTGTGATTAATGCTATGTCATCAGTAAACAATAGCAATAATGAAATTACACCATTACTTTCTCTTTTGAACAAACATGGATCAGCCATGGCAGCTACTAAACCTATTTTAGTTAATTCTTTAACTATACATTGGTTCCACTCATATCCTGATTGCTTTAAACCATAAAGACTCTTTTTCAATCTCCAGAAATCATTATTAACAGTATTTTCATTTTTGAGACCAAAAGGTTTCTTTAAATATATAGTGTGTTGCAATGGTGCATACAAATATGCCATCTCTACATCCAAATGATTTACAATGTATTTCTCCGTAGCTGCCCACACAAATGCTGTCCTTAATGTAGTAGCCTTCAGACTAGGTGCAAACACCTCATCATAGTCATTTGCTGTCTGATTGAACCCTTGTGCTACTAACCTGGCTTTATGGGTAACAGTCCCATCCACACCTGTATTTAGCTTATATATCCATTTACACCCTATGGCATGTTTGCAGCCTGATCCTTAGTAGGGTACAGTTTTAGTTCACTATAGCTACTAGGAACTGTATTTACATGGCATACAATACTAGCCTGATATCTATCAGGTGATCGTGTTACTCGGGTTGAATGTCTTGGTAATACAGGGCTAACTGGTGGACTCACCTGTGCCCACCTGCTCCTGTTCTCTTATTTTTTCCTGTCCCTGTTCTCCTACTTTCTCCTGTTCTTTCTCTTCCTCTTTAATGGCTATTTGTGGTTTCCTGATTTTATCTTTAGGAACTATTTGGGTGTCAATAATAATCTCATTTCTGGATTCCTGTTCCAGTTTATCCCACCCAACTTGCTCTCAAAATTTTGCACTCCCACTACAATAAACATGAGCTGTGCCTTGATCCCAGAATCTAAAAGATTTATGGTTGGCCTCATAACCCACAAAAAATAACTTCTTAGCTCTATGTTGCCCTTTTAGTCTTACTTGTGAGGGAATTTGCACCCACGCTGGAGCTCCAAATATGTGTAGGTAACTTAAATTTGGTTTTCTGCCATGCCAACAAGTGAATGGCAATTCTCCAGTTCTATTAACTACATTGTTTAAAACATGATTACTACACATTATGGCTCCACCCCACAGTGTTTCAGGCAAACCTGAATCAGATAAGGTAGTGTGAGCCATGGCTTGTAATGTTTGCCCTCTTCGTTCTACAAATGAGTTATGTTGTGGTCTGTGAGGTGCAGAACATTTATGTTCAATACCAGCCAATTTCAACATAGTTTGAATCTTTTGTTAACAAACTCAGTCCCATTATCAATAACTAAAGTAATGACTTTACTTTTCATTTTTCTCTCAGCAAACCTTAGCCAGTTAAAGAAATGTTGGAATGTTTCTGTTTTGTTTTTCATGAGATAGCAGAAACCATTTCATGAGTAATGATCCATAATACTCAAAATATAGCAGACACCTGCTAAACTTGGTTTCTTAGGACCAATTATGTCAGCAAACACAACCTCTAAAGGTTCTTTGGTCTTAAACCCATTTAGTCTGTTTGCAGGAGTAACCTTGTTCTTACCTTGGCTACAAGCATTACAGTTTAAATGCCTACTACAGGGTTACAATTTTACTCTCTCTGACAATTCAACAGTTTGTTTGAGCATTTTGAAATTTCATTCTCTAATGTATCAGTAACACTTTTACCCTTTTTCTCTATTATACAGTTATCTCCCCTAAAGGTTACTACATAACCAAGATTAACTAAAGCCCTTATTGATAGCAAATTATATTTCAGTTTAGGCACATATAACATAGTTAAATGTTCCTTTATACAAGAACAATATGCAGTACCTTGATCTAATGCTTTAATTTTCCATACATTTGCCAATGATACATGTTATCTACTTGTGGACATCTTTATAAACCTGTTTCTGTCTTTAGTAATGCATTGTGATGCTCAACTATCAACAACCCAAATCATGGTTTACAGTTGAATTGCTAAACATAGCTAAACTAATATTCTTCTTAGCCTTCTGGTGTTTGCCAGCATTCTGTTATTTTTCCTTCTTACAGAATCTAGCTATATGTCCCCTAGCCCCACAAGAAAAACATTTCCTTACAGTATAGGCAGTTGAGGACAAATCTTCTTCTTGTGGTTGTTTCTTCTTCAATTGGTCCCTATCCAGCTGTCTTCTTGCCTCTTCTAACAATCTTCCAATTATGTCAGTCAATGTCAGTTTATCTCTGGGCAGGACTTCCAATGAAGATACGTAATCATCATAACTTTCATCCAATGAGGAAAGAATGATGTAAACTTGATGCAGTTCTGAAAATATCAGTTCTTTTTCATGTAGCTCTTGAAAAATTATTTTCCTAAAGTTCAAATGAGCTAACATATCTCCACCTTTCAGAAGGTGTGCTCTAAACAGTTTACGTGTAAGATGTATGTGTGCACCTACACTGTCATGAACATAAATCCTCTTCAAATTCTCCCAACACCAGAGAGGCAGTTTGAGTTCCTTCAGTGACAGACAGAAATCCACGATCATGCATGGTTTCAGTCTGGGCTCACCGCTGGAGTGCCCCGAGCTGGCTGGTTTCCGGGCTAAGCCACCCCGTAGAGGTGGTGAAGAGGGGGGAGACTGCCAATGGGTTGAGGAGAGCTGCATCTCTCCTCCTCAGCTGGCCATTACTCCCTTTCCTGAAGGTGGTTGCAGTGGTGGTCAGAAATGGCCACCACAAAGAAGAACTCGACCGGAAAAGAATGTGCAGGAGGAAGATAAGAAGTGAAAGTTTTGGCTGACCGGGTTAAATTGCAAAAGCAACAACTGAGATTCCCTGGAATTTAAACTTATAAAAAAATAACATCACTCCCAAAGAAGAGTAGGAAGCAACGAAGGAAAGTGAAAAGAGAAAAGTTTATTGCTGTTGTTTTCTTCTCTCCCTTTCCCTATACTGACAACTAAGAGACTTAAATAAGAAATCGGAAAAATCTGCTTTGACATCAACAGGCATTTAAGCTGAAAATAAAACAAAATGTCAAGGGGATAAAAAAGATTTCTTAAAACTATTTTTTTTTTTCATAAGCAGGAAGGGAGAGAAAAAGAATAAAAGGGCAGGATTTGGAAAGAGGGAGGAGACTGCCTGGAATTAAAAAGAATCTACAGTAAAACTTCAACAAGACTTCTAAAAGATACATTTTAATTGAAACTTTGTAACTAAACAGGAGAACCCCAGGAAGAGAAAGTGAAAAAAAAGAGCAAAAAGAAACAGCTTGTGTGTATTTGGATTACTTGGTGATTTTTGGATTCTTGGTTATTGCATTTGAATGACTAAAATTAATCGGGTGGTTGTTTAAAAATTTATACAATGGCACTACTTCTGGATGAATTGAAAATGGAACTTAAAAAGTATAAAGAAGATGCACAAGAAGGGAAGGGTTCTTTTGGTTTCATTTTTCAATTCTTAGAAATGGAGATTTTAAACAATGAGAAACAACAAGAAATGTCTGTAAAACAAGAAAACTGGGACAAAGAAGAAGCCATCTTTAATGAACAAGTAATTCTATGTGGGGAAGAAAAAGGAAAAGGGGGAAAGACAATGGAAAATTTAAGACTTAAAAAAACAACCAAAGAAAAGAAAAATAATTCAAAAAATAAGTATAATGCTGGAAAGCAACAGAAGTGGGAAATACAGAAGAAAGAAACAGAGGTAGAGAGACAAGGGGGTAAAAAGGGGAGAGAGAAGAAGAGAGGGAAGAAGGAAAGGAAAATAAGTTACAAAGGACCAGAACAAGATATAGAGAAACTGGACCTATTTCGAGATAATGAGTGAAAATTTAACTGAAAAAGGAATTCTGTAAAGGTACATAAGACTGTATTGTTATATTAGTAATAGAAATAACTTTAGAAAATTGGAAACAATGTATGATTAAAATGAGGGATAAAATAGTTGGTGTAATTTCGTGAAATGTTTGTTATTAAAATAAGTGAAATAAAATAAATGAGAAAATTGAATTAGGAAAGGATGGGAACATTTTAATGAGTTAACGTTTTATAAAATATAAGTGAAGAGGGGGAGGGAATTAATTATGAAAAGCTTCTAATTGTTTCCATAGAAGTATGATATTTAATTGAAAAGTAATGTTAAACAAGTTAAGATTTTAATGAATATTAATATTAATGATAGAATTGAATTGGAATGGAATGTGTTGTTTTAATTACATATATTGATATTTTTTTCTTTTTTAAAGAATATAGTGTGTATTTTAAGAATGTACCAAGCAGAATCCAAATGGAAGTTGCATATTATATTGAATGTTATAACTTTACGGTATATATTGAAGCCTATATAAGAGTTGAATGGATAAACTTAAAAAATATAAAAGCGTCATACTCCAATCAGTAACAGGAGAAACTTTGTTTAATGAGAAAAGATCAAAGATAATTGAAACAGGACAGACAAAAAATATAAATATAATGATCTGAATTGAGACAAGATAATTAAAATAAAATTGAGAAAATTAAAAGAGGGGAGAAGCTATGCAGAAAATGGAAAATGGTAAGATATAGAATAGAACATAAAAATGAGCATGAAATTGAATTTGTCTGTACGAAGAAATGTAACTTGGGATTACACTACTTTCAAAAAAGATATTTTATTTGTATTTTTTTTGTGAAAACTCAAATAAAATTTACAAAAAAAATTTACAAAAAAATTTACAAACATATTCTCCACGAATATGGACTAGCTACTGGTCACTGTTAGTCCAATCATACAAAGAGCTTGTTTATTGTTCTGTTTAAAGTCAGCAAGCTTCTCGGCATCATCCTCATTAGCTGGATCCCAAGCATTTACTTCTGGTGGGTCTTGAACTACATTCATAAACCTTCTTTACGCAGAAGTAGAATGCACTTCATAGACCAGGAAACATAGTTTGTTCCATCCAACCGGGTTATCAGGGATAGACTTGTGGAAGTGACTTGTGCCATCTTTACTAGGATATAATCCACAATTAAACAGTAAACAGCTGTCTGTATACAGTACTGTGCATTCACACTAACTCTCAGTTATCTGAGCCTGGTATGGCCTGGGTTCATAACCAGTGTTGAGGTAATTCCCCGTTAGGAGAATGAGCGCATACAGGGAGACGTACAGAGAGTAGTGCTGGAACAATACACACACAGTACAGAGACACACTGTACAGTTAATGTAGGTTTCTACTTCCAGAAAGATTTAAAGCAAAGTTCAAAACAAGCAATCCAAAGTCATTCACAGGTAAGATAAGTCAGTTTTCAGTCCAGGGATAATCCAGTAACAAAGTCCAGGGTCAAAAACAGTTTAGTATCAGATTTACATCAAATCCATGAATATCAGTCAATTAGGAAAAATGGAGGAATGGCAATACTTTCCAACAGAAGGAAACAGAGACTTACTCACACTCTCTTCTGAGACTCAGACTAAGACAAACCAGGTTTCTGGCTCCATCTTATGGCCATTTGAGAAACCATACCAAATTACAGTTTTGCATTGTCTTAAAGATGCAGTTTTAAAATATCTATTCTGGTTTAAATATTTCTAACCCAAATACTTGTTAGGTGACTTATATTCCTAATAGAGGGGAAACTATTAAGTTTATGGATAGAAGAATCTATCTGGGGTAAAGGCCCTGTCACACTGGCCAACGGATGCAAAACGTTTGTAAAAAGGACACAGCGGATGAGTAAAATATTCCATCCATTGTTATCCGCTCTCAAAAATGCCCCGAATTTGAATAAACAGAGCAGACAACACGGAAAGGAACGGACGGGGGGAGGACATAGGGCGGATGGAAAGCGGATGTTCCATGGAAGCCTAGCGGATGGAAGCGGATGGGAGCGGATGGCACATCCACAAGGCTTCTGGGGGAGCACAGCAAAGAGGACGCAGAAGAGAAAGAGCAGATGCAGAGCGGATGCCAAGCGGATACAGCAGATGCAGAGTGGAAGCCTAGCGGATGCCTAGCAGATGCCTAGTGGATGCCTAGCGTTCACTGTGCATGCGGGGAGGATGCATTTCATCAGCCCCGCGGATATAAAGGGAAGCAGCTCGCAAGCAGGTCACCATTCAGAGGAAAGACCTGCTTCCAGACAAAGCTTGCCAGCCAGCCAGCCAGCCAGCCAGCCAGCCAGTCAGCCAGCAACCCAACAACCATGGGGAAGAAACGGAAGCCTCTGCCATCTGCTGCCAGCCCTGGCAAGAGGGACATGACCACCCTCCCATCCCCTGGCCCTGACACTGCTTCTGCTGGAGCTTCTGCTGCCCGGGCTCACTCTTCTGGTGCTGGGGCTTCTGCTGATGCTCCTTCTGGAGGTGGTGCTTCTGCTGATGCTGCTTCTGGTGGAGGTGCTTCTGCTGGTGCTTACTCTGCTGATGCTGCTTCTGGTGGTGGTGCTTCTGCTGATGCTGCTTCTGGTGGTGGTGTTTCTGCTGGTGCTTACTCTGCTGGTGCTTACTCTGCTGGCACTGCTCCTGGTGCTGGTGCTTCTGCTGGTGCTTGCTCTGCTGGCACTGTTCCTGGTGCTGGTGCTTCTGCTTCTGCTGGTGCTTACTCTGCTGGCAATGCTCCTGGTGCTGGTGCTTCTGCTGGTGCTTACTCTGCTGGCGCTGCTCCTGGTCCTGCTGGTCCTCCTGGTGCTTACTCAGCTGGCGCTACTCCTGGTCCTGCTGGTCCTGCTGGTGCTCCTGGTCCTGCTGGTGCTCCTGGTCCTGCTGCTGCTCCTGGTCCTGCTGCTGCTCCAGGTCCTGCTCCTGCTCCTGGTCCTGCTGGTGCTCCTAGTCCTGCTCCTGGTCCTGCTGGTGCTACTGGTGCTCCTGGTGCTGCTGGTGCTGCTGCTGCTGGTGCTGGTGCTGCTGGTGCTGGTGGTCCTGCTGGTCCTGCTTTTGCTGCTACTGTTGTTGTTGCTGCTGTTGCTGATGCTGGTGGTGGTATGGAGGAGCAGCCCCTAAACCCTCAAAGCCCTTCTGATGAGGGCCCATATGGCCCTGCCAAAGGGAGGAAGAGGCAGACGCATGAACAGGAGAGAATAGAACAGAACAGAACAGAACAGAACAGAATAACAGAGTTGGAAAGGACTTTGGAGGTCTTCTAGTCCAACCCCCTGCTTATGCAGGAAACCCTACTCCACTGATCCTGGTTACTCTGATGACAACATTTCTGTATACCTTTAAGGCCATGTCCCACTGCACCAACGGATGCAAAGAGGATTTAAAACAGACAAAAAAGCTTGTCATACATTGGAAAACATGATGCATCCATTGTGTACTCACTGCATACGTGTTTCATATGCTCTATCCCTCGAGCATCTGTCCACTGCGATTTCATCCACGCAAGAAGTTTTGAGCTGCACAAAACTTTTTAAGCAGATGAACTTTCCGCCACGTACGATGTACATCTGTGACACATACGGGCAACAAACGTTCTATGTCTGTTGTCATCCGTTAAATGCCCTCTCTATCCTCTCGGCATCCTCTGGACATCCTCGCAACTCACATCCACTGCAGCTGAAAATGGAAAGAGGGAGGAAGCGAAAGGTACATGGAACATCCACACAGCGTTAGTAGCATGGAAATAGAAAGGATGTAAGCGGAATCATTTCATATATAAAGCATTAAAATGGACAAAACATTTGTATATGGGCTGTATCTCAGATATTTAGGATGTCTGGAGTATGCGTAGAGATGTAGAAAGACACCTAGCAGAAAACCGATGTTTCCTATAAAAAGGGGGAGGAAATCACCTGGATCTCAGTATGAGTCCAGCAGCCGTGGTGTACAGACTTCTTCACCCTTGGTCTTGCTCTTCCACATCATCCATTGATCTCCACCATGGATCATAACACAGTCCCTATGGTAGCTGTGATCATTCAACCCCAGAACCAAGCCCTGTTCAGACTTTTTCACCTTTTCTATGCATGGAGAAGAAGGAGACATTCAAGAGCTGTGTGGGTCCGACGATGTATCGGGAGAAGATTGGAGTTTGGACTCTGTGACAAGCTGATGGTGGAGCTGAGGAATGAAGACACTCGAGCATTCCAGCACTTCATGAGGATGCCACCAGCCATGTTTGACGAAATTGTAGAGCATCTGAGACCCAGGTTGACCAAGCCAAGCACCAACTTCCATCCCAACCTGGACCCTGGAATGAAGGTGGCATTGACTCTGTGCCACCTGGCCTCTGGAACCACATACAGAAACATGCAGTATGCGTGGAGGGTGACACACAACACCATCAGCATATTGGTTAGAGAAGTGGTGCAGGCCATCATCGAAGAATCCGTGGAGGAGCTCCTCCTCCACTGAAGAAGGCTGGAGGAAAGTTGCAGAACAGTGGTATCAGAGGTGGAAGTTTCCCCACACCGTTGGAGCCATAGATGGGAAGCACGTGGCCTGCAAAGCTCCACCCAACTCAGGGTTCTCTTATTACAACTACAAGGGCTTCTTCAACATCATCCTCTTTGCCATGGTTGATGCTGACTACAAGTTCATGTACATCGATGCTTCAGGCAATGGGTCAGCTTCAGATTGCCAGGTATACAATGCCAGTGACCTCAAGCAAGGGCTGGAACACAACCTCATCATGGGTTTTCCAGATCCAGACCCCCTACCCAATGACACACAAGATGTGCCCTACTTCATCGTGGGTGATGATGCCTTCTCCCTTCCTACCTCATGAAGCCATACACTTCAAGATACCTCACCTGTGAAGAGAGGATCTTCAAGTACAGGCTGTCCAGGGCAAGATGGGTGGTGGACAACGCCTTTGGCATCCTGGACAATAGGTTCCAGGTACTTCTCACCACCATGCCGCATCACCCAGGGACTGTGAGGAACATCGTGGAAGCTTGCTGCATCCTGCACAATCTCATGCGCACCCATTAATCAGTGTTGCAGAACAGACTTATGGACTGTCAACAAGGGAATGGGGACATGGATCCTGGTGAATGGAGGCAAGGATGAAACCTGATAGACACTGTGGATTTACAAGGCCCCAACAAAGCTTCACTTGAAGGGAAGAAGCAGCACAACCTCCTGAAACACTGGTGCAACTCCCCAGCTGGAGCAGTGGAGTGGCAAAACATGATGATAGATGGTTAATGGATGCTTCCTTGTGCCTGTCTCGTAACACTGATGAGATTGTGCCATGTATGTTGAGCTTTGTTTATTTTGAAATGTGTTTATCAATGAATAAATTGTTATTGATAAAAAATGGCCATATGTGTGGCAGCTGGGAGGGTGGACCATACAATCCCACTATGCTTGCACTGGAGGTTTATCTATCCCACAGCTATCCTTACCTATCCCACAACTATCCTTACCCATTCCAGAACTATTCTTATCTATCCCACAGCTATCCTTACCTATCCCACAGCTATTCTTTCCTATCCCACAGCTATCCTTACCAATCCCACAAGTATCCTTACCTATCCCACAGCTATCCTTACCTATCTCACAGCTATCCTTACCCATCCCACAACTATCCTTACCCATCCCACAACTATCCTTACCCATCCCATAAGCATGCAAAGGCTCAACCATTTTTTCAAAGTTTTCACCAACACTTCATTAAGTAAATAAAATGAACCAAGTGTGTGAAGCAAAGATAACCTTTATTAATAACTGTCTTAAATAAACTATATGAGTTTATTAAAAAAGCAAAATAAACCAAGCAAAATGTCTTTAAGCAAAGATAAAGTGAACAGGTAACAACTCAGTCTCTGGCGCTATTCTCAGTCATTCTGAGGCATGTCCAGGGTCTCAGTTGTCAAGCGGGCAGGGACTGTGGAGGTGGCTGTGGCTGGAGTGCTGGTCTGAGGCGCCATTGCGGTGCTTGGCCCCAAGAGTACAACAGGGGATGGTGTGTTCAGGAAGCTCTCAGAGAGCTGACTCAGTCCCGTGAGGTTGAGAGGCCCTTCATGAAGGACCTGGGATGTTAGGCCCAAGAGGAGTGTAGTGGGGCTGTCTGGTCTGCAGCTGGGTGAGGTGAGGCATCTGTGGCATGCGATTAACCTGGGCCTGGACTGGGAAAGGCTGCCTCTGCTGTGCGAAGTCCTGGTACTCGTAGCCTTGGTAGGTGAGGGGCTGTTGAAAGCCTTGGAAGGTCTGTGACATCGCCTGGGGTGGAGTAGCAGACCTGGACTTGGTCGGAGCAGGTTCATCTGGGCCTGGAGGGTTGTGCAGAAGTGCTGTGATCTTCTGCTTCATCACCTGGTACTGGGCCTCGGGCAGGTCCATGAGGGTCTGGCTCACGTAGGTGATGAAGGGCTTCTGGTTTGAGGATGGTATGTCACTGTGGATTAGCTGAGAGAGAAGATCATTGCTGGTTTTGATTGTGTCCCTGATCTCCAACAGGACAGTGTGGCTCTGGCCCTCCAGTCTGCCTCTCTGCCTGCTTTCTGTGGAGGTGGATCTGGGGGTAGGGGTGGGTTGGTCTCTGGTGGCTGCCGCTTCTTCCTCCATTTGTGACAGGGGATCCTCCACGTCCTCTGGCATGGGAAGTGAAGCTGTCGGGGGGGGGTGTCTCTGCCCTGGGGCCCTCTGAAGACACCTGCCTGGACAGGATAGCTGTCTCCTGGCTGGAAGAGGACTGGCTGTCTCTGGGCTGTCTGAGGGAGAGGGTTGTCAGAGGGGCTGCTCCTCGGTGGTGGACCTCACCCTCCAGGAAGCTGCACTTGGCCATGATGTACATCTCCCAGTCAGTGAGCTTGACAGGGGCCTGGCCAGATTTCTTGAGGTGTAGCTTGCCATACCAGGTGTGCATGTGCTTCCACCATCCCAGGAGTAGGTCTGAAGTGTAACCCAGGCTCTCTGTCTTGTCTCTCCAAGCTGCCTGCTTCCTCTTGGTGTCACGATAGAGTCTGTGGCCCTTTCTCCACAGATACTCATTCTCCCTCAGCCATTCCGGCACCTCCTCCTCATGGTCCTCGGAAAGGGTGTACTGTTTCCTCTCTCCCTTCTCTTTCCCTTGCCTCTTCCTCCCTCTGGCAGGGGCTTGAGCAGCCTTTGAAGGTCTTGGGGCTGGTCCACCACAGCAGCAGCAGGAGAAGCACGAGTAGCACCAGCAGCACCAGCAGCAGGAGAAGCACCACCACCACCACCATCATCATCATCAGCAGCAGCAGCAGAAGCAACACCAGCAGCAGCAGGAGAAGCACCAGCAGCTTCAGAGTCAGGGCCAGGGGGTGGGATGGTGGTTCTGTCCTTCTTGCCAGGTCTGGCATGAGTAGGCACAGGCTTTCTCTTCTTCCCTGACTGACAAACCATGGTGTTATTCGAAGATGTCTGTGGCAGCACGTCTTTCCTCTGAATGCTGACTGCTTGTGAGCTACATCCTTTTATATCCACGGAGCTGACACAATTCATACTCCCCGCATGCGCAGTGAATGCTTTGCATCAGCTATGCATCCGCTATACATCCGCTATGCATTCTATATGCGTCCATGATGCTTCCGTGTCATCCACTACGTATCCGCTCCTTCCGCTATGCGTCCACTTCGCAATTCTCCCCTGGAAGCCTCTCGGATGTGTCATCCGCTTCCATCCGCTGTCATCCGCTAGGCTTCCTACGAACATCCGCTTAACATCCTCGCTACGTACTACCCCTGTCCGTTCGTTTCTGTTCTTTTCCATTCTGTTTATGCAAATTTGGGGCACTTTTTGGAGCGGATAACAACGGATGGAGACACCCCCAAAATTTTGCTCATCCGCTGTGTCCTTTTTGGATACGTTTGGCATCCGTCAGCCAGTGGGACAGGCAGAGAAATAAATATATATGAATATGCATACTCTGAAACAATGAAATAGAGGAAGAAAGAAGACTGAGAATGACAGAAGACAATCCAGCTACACAAAAGACCTGCATCCTAGATCCAGGATGCTGGTGGGTATCAGATATTTAAACCATATTGACTGGCTGATATCATTTCCTTTAATTCAGCTCTTTTGAATAATTTAATTAATAAAAACTCTGAGTCACCCCATTTTGATTTATGCCATACTTCTGATATTCTGAGAGAATATTCTACAGAGAATTCTGAGGATTCTCTGTAGTTATGGAAAGATTTCCCTATGAATAGAATCATAACTGTGTCCTCCAGACAACTCAAAGAAACCATGTTTATACCAATGCTAGAAGTGTCTCAGAGACAGAATTTTGTTCCGTTTAAATTTTTTTCTACTCACGTAGTTGTTCAACATTCCATTTCTTGCATTATTTACCTTTCATAGTATTCTCATGATAACTTCATGACATCTGGATACTTAAAACAATCTTTTGTTGTGCTATGTATGTGATATGAACACTATGGATTGCTCTTCTGCTTTTCATTCAATGATTATTTTATATTTTTTTCTTAGAAGCAAGCTCTGAGGTAAATTAAGCTGAGTGATATTTGCTGATCCAAGGTCACAAATAAGTTTCATGCCTGTGTACTGTTTAAATTAGATTTCTTCTGTCCTTGTCCAACATTTAACTATTACTGTTTTAAACATGTTTCTAAATGAAGCATGGACCATAAAAGTAATTATTTCTAGTGACAAGTAACACTGAAGTTGCATTCACATTTTACCTTCTTAAGAGGTTAGAGTTTAATTGGGCTTTTACAGTTACTATTGGAATCCTAAATGTCTGGTTTTTCTTTGACTTTGTTAAACCTTGAATTTAGTTCTATTTTTAGACTCTATACAGACATTACATTGATGAAAAAGTTTGTTAGAATACTGCAATGTCACAACATTGTAGATGGAGTTAGAAAGCACAGTGAGAAAAGTAATGTATAGAAAAAAATGATCAAGGAGGAAATCAGTGGACATTCTCTGTATCCCCCTAGAGACTATAGCTGAGTAGTTCAAGCCTAGTGAATCTGACCTGAGAGAAGAGAAAACATAAAAAAGCAGGAGCACAGCCAAGAGTTATTGTTCAAATATTAGAGTAAAATCAAGGACACATCACATTCTTCTTTAACCCAATTCTGTCTCCATTAAAAATACACAGCAGTCTTGCATATGGTCAGATTATAGATTTTATATTAGGAATGAATAAGATGGCTGCATAACACTACTGTATAAGTTAAACAGTCAAACAAACAATGAAAGCTTCTATAGTATGCTCATGATATTACATGTGTCTTGATCCAATACTTGTACCTAATATGGAAATATTCCCAAACATTATGCATGAAAGAAAAATCTTACTGATAGTAGATGGTATTGAAAACAATAGTCATATGCACTAAATATAGATAAACCAGTCATACATAACAGTAAAACTGTTTAGATCATATTTCAGCTTTTGGTTTAATTAGTTCTATTCACTGTAAATCAGTTCATTATAATAACTAGGTTTATTGGATACACAAAAGTGCTTTTTCAGGAGGCAACTGGATTTATTTGTTTTTCCTTTCTTCTTTGAAGATTTCACTTTTCATCCAAAAAGCTTCTTCAGCTCTGACTGGATAGTGAGGAATGGAATAATTTATACTCCTTGAAGACAGATGGCATTTATTGGGAGAGTTGTTAAGGCCACTTAGAGGTTTAGCTGTGTCCTCAGGATCACCTGAGTAGTGCAAATAGCTGCAGAGCCTTCTTGTCTGCAAGATGCTTTCTGCCTTTTGTCTCTTCACTGTTGAAGACAGGTGCAGGCTGCTGGAGATCAGTTGTGTTGTCTGCATCTGGAACTGAAGTGCAAATGGTTCCTATAGTCTGCAGTTTTTCTGGAAACCCAGAATGAAATCCACCCTTCAATGGTATGGGAGCATGAATGGATTTCCAGAAAAACTGCAAAATCATTTGAAGGATGGAGTTATAAATGCTTCCATTCCCCACCATCCATTCAGAGCTGAAGAGCTTCTTGGATGAGAAGCCAAACATCTTCAAAGAAGAAAGAAAAAACAAGAAAGTCCAGTTGCCTTCCCAAAAAGATCACCTTTGGGATAGCCATGACCTGAATGACTGAGAATCTCCCTAGACATTTATTGGATACATGTTTGTACAAGTGAAGCTTTCTTAAAATGAATGCTCTCCAAAGCCAATTAACATTATCGATCCATTAGAGTAGAGCAATAGACAATTATCATTTTCATGTACACATCATGTAGCATAAGTATGCATGTATATACTGGCAGAAAGTATGAACTAGAGAATTACTTAAAATGTATTTAAACTAAAAAAAACTATTTGAATTAAAAAGTTAGGAAGGAATAAAAAAAATCAATGTTTGACGAATATTAAATTAAATTATGTTATTGTTGTCTGCACCTTTCAGAGAGCGAAGTCCAACCCATTTTCAAAGGCAATATGGCTCACTCTGAAAAAAGTACTTTTGGAACTAGAAACAAAATTTAATTTAGGAAGGACTCCAGCCTAATTTTAGGTAGCTTTCAGTGTGGTATTTTTAACACAATATATTTTGTTCATGGAATCATATTCTTCATCTTGATAAGCAGATATTATGGACTGGTAGACTTGTGTATAATTTCAGTAGCAGTGAATTATCATCTTCCTTTTTTTCTCTCCAATGTGTACAATACAAAGTGCAGGTATCTACAATGGTCCATTCCAAACATTTCCAGCCACTCTGATTGGAACCAATTCAAATTTCACAAGGTTAATGCCTTTTGAATTCTCTAGACTATTAAGCAGATCTGATGTTAAGAAAAAAGCAGGATATAATTTACATGGCTTGATGTTCATGGTTATAAAGTTTTACAACCTCAAATATGATCTACCTGTGTTAGATAAACTACCTTTCTTTTAACATTACAATCTATAAAAGTTTGAAATTGGAACTTACAGTCCTGTCTCATTTTTACCATTTGTTTCGCATACACTTCATACTTATCTCTTTCTAACAGAGGTTTAATCTACCAACCTGAGGTTAAATATGCCTTTCCCCTTCCTACTCTTTCACCAGCTGCCTTTGCAATATAAAAATAATTCCATGTGTATTAAATAGCATTGTTTTGGATGGCTAAATGTAAAAAGAAATGTCTGGAAGAAATTAAAAATAAGAGAAGCTGAAACTGTTTTGTCTTCTTTACATATAGTTAAAGGAAAAAATTAAAAGTTGGTGATAATATTAATTGTTATCTGTATGTTAGCAAATGAACCAGAAAGTCTGGCTTTTCATTCCATTTATGGATAACTGGTGTGGAAGATGTAGATGTAGAGATTCTTCAAAATCCATATGCCTTTCATAATAATTTATTTCAGATTCTGCCCAGAGTTATTGATGCAAGTAAAATAAAAATGAGATTAATAGTGGTGCATGAAATAAATCTTCCTTGTAAAGCTTCCCATGATGCTTCACTTTTAGAATCAATTCAGAGAATATAGAATCTTCTTTAAAATGTATTTTAAAGCATTAAAGTGGAAGAAATATAACTGTTTATGAATTCAAGATAGCATCTGCAAACAAAGTCAAGGTCTTACCATGTCCACTGGGGATTTAACTAAATATTATGCAAATATGTCTTTTCAAATAGGGGGCAGGAATCTTACAAATTCATTTCCCAAACAGTATTAATCTACTGGGGTTATTCTGCATCATGATCAAGTGAACAGATAAGCATTTCAGAACAAAAATGTTAGCTTATTATGCTCTGTATAAAATGTAATAATACAAAATAATCCCTAAAAACAGTTGGATGTAAAATTCAAAAGCAGGAATAAGGAGGAAGAAAGCCCATAGAATTTGAAACATTTATGAATTATCCTTTGGCTACCTTGTTATGATTTGAATTGTAAAAAAAAACCTAAAATAACTATAAAAGATAGATTATCAATGTGCTTTCAGACTGAGACAGTTTTACCTGTGATGACACTAATTTTTAATATCTGAGAAACACATTTGAGGCAGAGCATCCCTTAAATTTTTATGTTACATAAAATTATTATATTTATCTGGAGCTGAATTTGAACAATAACATGAATTTGACTTTATTTTTAAACTAGTGACTTTTCTTGCACCCAAATAAAATAAAACAAAATTAGATTCCACAAAAGGCAAAAATCAGCTTGGTTCCTTGAGATTTATATGTATAAGCAAAGAAACACACACAGAAATGCATGTTTTCAGAATGTTCATGTTAAAATCCAAAAATAATCTGAAAGGACTTATTTATTTGCTGCTGACCAGCATCTCTGAGTGTCTACAATAAACAGATGAAAGGATAGAAAACAAATGACACTAAAAATAGTACAATTAATACAACATAAATAAAATATAAATAAATTACAGAATGTCTGAAGAGAGGTCTTTTAGTGCTTTTGGGAGGCTCCATTACTGAGGCAGTAATAGAGAAAGCTTTTGCAAGTAATTAAATATTTACTCATAGAAACAATCCATTAAATGTATTATAGTTTATATTTTAAAAAAATAGTAACACATTTTATGAACAATTAAGAAATAAAGAACAGTATAGGAATGTCCTACTAAAGAAAGTTTAGGCAGAAAAAGTAATAATCAGATTTTGGACATAGAAACTAAAGTAGTTCACTGTAAGTAGTTCGCCTCTTCCCTTTACTTCTCTTTTCCTTACCATGAAAGGGCAAGACATTAGATCAAACTACCTTGACAAGCCCACTGTTTTTATTGTACACAAACTTTGTCAGCAGAATACTGTAAGATCCTGCATTGTGTCATTATTTCCAAGGTTGGACTAATTACTGCCTTGAAAATCCAGTGAACTGACTAGTGGAGCTGTAAGACTATCAGTTTTTTTTTTTTTCCCAAGGTGTTAAAAACTCCATTGCAAAATTGGTCAAGGGTGAAAATGTCACCATTGCAGTGGGTAGAAACTTCCCAAAGAAAAGAACAATATATATTGAATATAATATATATCTGAATATTTCTAATGTTCATCATAAATGTAACTCTTAAACATAGATTTTGTCAATTTCTTTTACTCAGTATATAGAAACTGTTTTTTTTTTAGTTTCTTATTTACAAGCATTCCAAGTGTGTGCTACTTGAACAGTGAAAATTTTGTGAAGTTTTATTTATTTAATATATTTACAAGATGTTTTTCAATTTTTAAATTCAAATACTAACAATATAGAATGGAGTGTGTCAATAAAAACATAACATTAAATGAACTAGAAATTCTAATAGGATCAGATACATCAATTGTATGTAGTGATATTAGGACCTAAAGGTAATTTAGCATTAAGAATAGCTCCATACAACCACACCACTGTTTTATTCTTGCAAAACTTCAGCAACTGTTTTTAGGTGCACCTCAATTATATTCATTTTTATTTTCTTGGAATGTGTAAATAAGAAACAGATATGATCCTACTCTGACTTATTCTGCAGGACTTAACTCTTCTCCTTTTCCATCCATGGATATGGATGATGGAGGGATGGTGGATGGGAGGGAGGGAGGGAGGGAAGGAAGGAAGGAAAGTATCCTG
>BLBF01000003.1:101152990-101176740 GCA_015471245.1 Laticauda colubrina | reverse complement strand
ACACACACACACACACACACACTTTGAATGAAGGATCATTCATTCAAAGTGATCATTCATGATGATCATGGTCATTATGATCATGAAGAATGATCATAAAGAAAACTTTGAGTAAGTGATGACTCGATTCTCTGTGTCTTGTTTTTCTTACATAGACTTGGAAAAAATGCATATTCTAGTCAAATAATATTACAAAGCATGATGGAGGGATGATGGATGGGAGGGAGGGAGGGAGGGAAGGAAGGAAGGAAAGTATCCTGAAACTTTGCTCAATTTTTCCTGTATTGAACAAAAGCAGATCAATAGTCCTTCCAATGGGGAAGTTGGGTCACAATACCTACTCCCCCCCCCAAAAAAAAAAATAGTTGAAGCAGTTGTGTTTAAATCTCATTGGAACAAGAAGTCTAGAACTGGTATCATGATGCTGCAATGGATATTTTTGTTATTGGATACATTTTGATTGATTTGTTAATTATAGTGGAAGTTGTATTAGATCATCTTTTAGTTCATAATGCAGATTCCTTTTTATTTGCCTTGCAGTCAGTAGTATACAATATTTTAAATAATTAATGGTGTGATATTAAGCATCCCTCTGAGGCTCGTCTAATTTCTTAAGGAATGGAGGACATGCATTTTAGTCCTGCATCAGTCATGATGGTGACCTTGGGCCAATCACTCTTTCAACCACAATAAAAATGCTGCCAAGAAAAATATCTGGATTTGTCCAAGTGGTCACTAGAGTCAAGACTGACACTTCTTCTTTTCTCTTCTCTTCTCTTCTCTTCTCTTCTCTTCTCTTCTCTCCTCCTCTCCCCCCCTCTCTCTCTCTCTCTCTCTCTCTCTCTCTCTCTCTCTCTCATACACACACACACACACACACTTTTATCTATTATCTATCTGTTATCCATCCATTTATCTATCTATCATCCATCCATCATCTCAGTATATTAAATTGTGAACTATTTGCTCTTCATGGTATTCTAAAAGTACTATAAAGCAGTTTAGGGATTTTTCCTCTAAATTTATAAAGCAAAGATAATCTATTTTTTATTTTAGTATGGTGATGATAGATAGCTGGATGAAAGTTGGATGATAGATTAAACCAATCCTAAATCATTATGTGTCTGCAGACATGATCTGTGTGCATTTCAAAAAGGCAGAATGAATATTCAGTTAAGTGAATGATTAGTTGTACCTGGCATGGTTTTTAGATTTCTATATCAAATACACAATAAAGCCAACTTTTGAAAAATCATAATTTATATGCATGCCACAAGAATACTTCACTCCAAATGTTTATCAAAAACAAGCTTCAGTTAATTCCATGCTTAATAGAAATAAAAAGTAGTGCTTGCTATTCTTTGCTTTCACACTGTAAGTTGATAAGTTGATTAACCCAACTCAACTGAAAATTTCACAACTGTTTTGATTAGTCCATTGTAATTGCAGATATTCCCATAAGGCATTTTTGTATATTCTGCACTGAGTTTCCACCTGTCCTTTCTACTGACACATCTTTTTTATGTTAGGTATTCAATGCAAAACAATGAGTCATTGAATGGGTTTGTCAAATCTCTATCTTTATCAGTCTTGGCAGAAGAACTAATAAGTTTTATATGATTAATAATACATTAAAATTTCATCATCATGTAGAAAGTACTGGAATATCTTTTTTTGAAAGAAAAGAAAGAAATATTTGATTTACTATCTTGCTTTTCTAGTGTATCAGGTAAATGTTGTCTGAATAGCTTCTCATTGCTAAAAGCAGTGAGTCCTGAATGCTTCCATTAGCTGAAACAGGGCAAGATTCTTAAAGCTGATCCCAACAAAAGCTTCTGGCAAGAAAGTCACTTTTATAAAATTATGAATAGTGTCTAGTTAGTCTTCCCTTAGCTAGTCTAGGTCATTATTTTTTTTCTGACAGATAGGATGTCTTCCTGTGGTATTTCATATACCTTTTGGGGTGTTATTTGACTTGAGGTTATAAAAATCAGCACAATTCATAAGCTTCTGCATGGTTCAATGTTTTCTGCTACAATTATGATCATCTTGTCAGGTATATTTTCACTTTCTGAAAGCATTATCACTAAAGCAAATGGGTCTTCTGTGTTCTGCTTATTTTACTGAAAACCATCTCTGCCTGTGTACGTTTAGTACACAGCTGAGTTCACAGCTGAGTTCAAACTATGTGAACAATAAAGTTATTGAACTTCATGACTGGAAGCTTTTCTTTAAAACTTCCCAATTATAATTTTTAGTGACATTGTGAGAATAATGTACTGATATTAATTTTAGAAAGCCAGTCACAGTACATAATTTTGTGCAGTTTATAATTCAAGGAAAACCTTTCAGTTGGACTGAAGATCGACATCCCTGCTAATCAGTAGCAGTTGAGAAACAATAGCACTCAATCAGAGAGAGAGAGAGAGACAAAACAATTATCCATCTATATAACTCTGTGTGTGTGTGTGTGTGTGAAAGAGAGAGAGAGAGAGAGAGAGAGAGAGAGAGAGAGAGAGAGAGAGAGAGAGAGAGAGAGAGAGAGAGAGAGAGAGAGAGAATGAATAGGGGAAAAATTGCATGAGAAAATCACTGTGTCCATAAATCAAACCTCTAATTTTTCTTTGTCATAATATACTTTAAAGATTTTAAAAGCACAAATGGACAGGATGTTGTGGCATAAAAAATGATGGGGGGAAATGTTCTCAAACAAAACTAGAAGCTTTTGGTATTGCAGAATGATTATTGTTCCATCCAATAGTCATACCAGTGTATCATTCTATATATGCATGTGCAGTGTTTGTGTGTGTGTGTGTGTGTTTAACACAGATTTATAATGAGAACATGGGGAGTCACATTTACTAGAATAGTGTGACCAGTACTAAAGAAAGAGAACAGGTGGAGTGGAACTACTAGTATATAACTGGCCATATAATAAACATACATTGGTATTCCACAGTCACTTAGGAAACAAAATGAGGAGGCAAGGAAAATAACAATATCCAATTTCCACCAAAGGATAACTCATACAATCAGGTCTTGAATAGCTAGTTCAAAGACAAGAACAAGATCCATAGCATCAACATGTACTCCTTGCTAGCCATCAAACACTACGACAGTAGACTGTGCTGGCCAAGAAAGGGCATGGAAGAGGCAGTTGTGAAGACACAGAAGATCTTCAAATGTACAAAGATTTCTATCCCAAGTCTAAAACTCAGAGACTGTACACCAGTTTGAGAGGGGAGTCAGGTTCTGGTGAGTGTCAAAGTCACTATCCTGGATGAAACCCAGAATATGAAGTAATACTTCAATAAAATGACATCCAAAGATGTGCTGCTGAGCAAATAACTGAAAAAGCAGCAAATAAGGGAAGACAATCAAGAAGAGGAAGTGACATGATAAGAGAAGGCCCTGCATGGGATGTACTTGTCAACTCTGAATCGAACCTGGATGAAGCCATCTTGTGCTGCTTCACAGTTGCCACACAATACGGGGAGAGGATAAGGGGAAAATAGTTAGACTGTCTAGTAGACAAAATGAAGAGCTCTCCCATAGGTACCAAAGTCATCCCAACAGGTAACAGTTGGAGGAAGAGCAGAAGTGATCGAGGGAGCCTGTCACCTGCTTTGGTTGGACAATGTGATCTGTGACACCTGGGGAGGGAAACTTTTGCTCTGTTAACTATATGGTAACCATGGGAAACTTTTAGAGTTGGTTTTCACTGGCTGTGCTGATATGATGTGTCCAATAAACATGTTCTGTGAGGAACAATCCTGTCTTCTGATTTCTTTGGATGTATTATTCAGAATGCTGACAGTACTATTAAAAAGCTGAGGTGACAGATATTGGGAAATCCTACTAATAGCTGAAAAGTGCTGAATCAAAAGACTTCACTAAGGAACTGATCATAGCAGCACAAGAACATGCCCTAAGCACCAGATTCATAGAAACAGGGCTCTACCACATTGGATACAACTCAAGATACTAGTTGTGCAGAGATGCCTTAGAGATGATCCAATGCACAGTAGCATGATATAAGATGCAGACAGGTACTTGCCAATCAACCAGACATCATGGCAGTAGATAAGGACTAGAAGAAGGGGTGCAGCAGTGCCAAGTGACAGCTACACTAGGAGAAAATAGTGTATGGTAGCTGAAAAAGTGTCAATGCTTGAAGGAAAACTAGAGAGAATGTATGTAGGAGGTGACAAGGCTGAACCTGATGGAAGTGTCAAATACAACATAAGTCCCTGAATGCCCACAAAATTTCTAAGTCCAGCCCATCTTGAATGTCATCTTAATTCCCATTCATTTTCTTTTTTCTTTAAAAAAAAAATTGGTTTTAAAACAAACAAAAACAAACAAAACATAAAAATATTAAGCCATCTTCCATATATATATCCATATAGTGTGCCGGATGGTTTACAAATTGTTTTGTGCTACCATTTCGTAGACTTCAGTTACAATTACATTATATATCCTGTCATATTTTCAATCAAATAACAAGTACATTAATATCTTTATTAATCAATCATTGACTATACTTTTATTCATTCATGTTTTATAAAATAATCATGTTTTATTAAGTTTATTTTATAACAATTCATATTATCCTCACAGATCTATCACAGAATCATTTTGTAGATATAATTTAAAAAAAGAAAAAGAAAAAAGAAAATACATCTTTATACATTTATTATTTTCTAAAAATCTATATATTTCATTACTATGTTTTGTTATCTAACCACTGATAGAATAGATCCCAAATTTTATAAAATTGTTTATCATCTTGTTCTCTAATTTCAATGGTCACTGTACTCATTTCAGCACATTCCAATATTTTCTTAATGATCTCCTCCTGTGATGGTGTCTTCTCATTTTTCCAGTTTTTCGCAAATACAATCATAGCCGCTGTTAATACATTTACAATCAGATATTTCAAATCTTTACCATATATTTCAGGCAAAATTCCCAATATAAAAATCTCTGGTTTCAAGTCTATATGCTTATGTGTCATTTTTTCCAACCACATGTGGATTTTGGTCCAGTATTTTTTAGCGTCCGAACATGTCCACCACATATGGTAGTATGAGCCAGATGTCTGATGACATTTCCAACACTTTTCGGACTTATTCTTAAACATTCTTGCTATTCTTGTCGGGGAAAAGTGCCACCTGTAAAGCATCTTATACAAATTTTCTTTATATGCTGCTGACATTGTCATTTTACAATTTTGAGACCACAATTTTTACCATTTCTCTAAATCAATCCCATATCCAAAATTCTTCCCCCAAGCAATCATAGTTTCTTTAACTTGTTCTTATTGTAATTTAATTTTGAACAATTATCCATATAATTTTTAATCACCTTTTCATCAGCACCTGTCAAAATCTCATCTAAATCAGTCAATTTATCAAGAAACCTTCTGTTTTAAAATCTTTATCATACCTTTATTGTATTTGCGCATATGAAAACCAATTCATCTTTATACCTTGTTCCTCTAATTTTTGCATCGATTTAAGTTCACCCTTTTCATTCAATATTTCACCATATCTAACTATTTGTTCCTTTTTGTATGTTATAGGATAAGAAAATGCTTCAATAGTCGATAACCAGACTGGAATTTTCAAATAACATTGTCTTTTAGTCTTCTCCCAATTTAACCACAGAGATTCCTGTATATAATGTCTTCTAAAGACATTGTGTCTTCTAAAGACCTGTGTTTTATACCATAAAAAAGCATGCCACCCCAACAACAGATCATCTCCTTCTAATATTAACAATCTAGTATTTCTTAAAGTTATCCATTCCTTTACTCACATCAATTTCATAACTTGATAATACAACTCCCAGTTAGGCAAGACAACTCCTCCTCTTAATCTGGCATCTTGCAAAAGTTTTAACTTTATTCTCACCTTCTTACCTTGCCATATATATTTCAACACAATTTTATTTAAATCTTCAAAATAATATTTTCCAAACCTAATTGGAATTGTTTGAAACAAATATAAAATTCTGGGTAATATATTCATCTTGATTGTTGATATTCTCCCTATTAGTGACAGTTGTAATTTTTTCCATTTCACCGGATCTAGCGCTATCTGCTGCTTCAGTTTAATATAATTATTCTCTTTTAGTGTACTGCATCTTGCTGTCAAATATATCCGCAAGTATGTGATCTTATCCATGACCTGGATTTTCAATAAGTCTGCAAATTCTTCCTTTTGTCTTGATAACATGTTCTTTGTCAGAATCTTTGTCTTATCTTTGTTTATTTTCAAGCCAGCCACCTTTCCATATGTCTCTATCTTTTCTATCAATTTTGATGCTGTTTCTAGTGGATCTTCTAAGATGAAAACTAAGTCATCTGAGAATGCTTGCAGTTTAAATTCTTCCTTTTTAATTTTCCTCCCTTTTATATCCTTTTCTTCTCTAATATTTCTGTTTAACACTTCCAAGGTTAACACAAACAACAAGGTTGAAGTGGGCATCCTTGTCTTGTTCCTTTTCTTATGTCAATAGAGTCTGTCAGTTCTCCCCCTTTGCTGTTTGCTTATGATATATGGCTTCTATTGCTTGAGTAATTTTTTTAGGAAAACCCATCTGTTCCAGCAGAAACAACATGAATTGCCAGTTCACATTATCAAATGCCTTCTGTGCATCTGGAAATATCAAAGCCATTTGTTTTTCAGGATGAACCTCATTGTATTGCAAAGTGTCCAAAATTACTCTCATATTGTCTTTAATTTGTCTCCTTGGCAGAAATCCATTTTGATCAGGATGAATAAAACTGTTTAAATATTTTTTAAGTCTTTCTGCTAATATTGAAGCAAAAAATTTATAATCGGCATTTAGTAAAGACATAGGTCTATAATTCTTAATTTGTAATGGATCAGCCTCCTCTTTTGGAATAAGTGTAATATAAGCTTCTAACCATGTTTTAGGTATCCTCTTTTTTAACATAACTTCATTCATAACTTCTAACAATGGAAGGTTCAAGATTCTTCTAATGTTTTATAAAAATTCTGCTGGAAATCTATCTGGGCCTGGCGCCTTTCCATTATTTTGCTTCTTGAGTGCTTCAGTTAGCTCCATCATTGTTATATTGTTTTCTAACATTGTTTCAATCTCTTTAGGTATCTGGGGTAAATTAGCATTCTGTAGATACTGTTTAACTCTTTCCTCATTAATATTCTCTTGTGTATATAATTTCTCATAATAGTCTCGTATGATTTCCTTCTTCTCTTTACTACCATAGCAAACTTGGCCTTGTTCATCTTTTAATTGCAATATTTTCCTTGATTCTTTCTCCTTTCTCAATTTATATGCTAAAGGCCCGGTCCCACTGCACTTACGGATGCAAAGAGGATGTAAAACGTTAAAAAAGCTTGCCATCCATTGGAAAACGCTATGCGTCCGTTGTGTACTCACTACAGATGTGGTTCATCTGCTCTATCCCTCAAGCATCCGTCCACTGCAATTTCAACCATGCAAGAAGTTTTGAGCTGCACAAAACTTTGTGAACTGATGAACTTTCTGCCACTTACGATGTACATCCGTGACATATATGGGCAACAAACGTTCTATGTCCATTATCATCTGTTAAGTGTCCACTGTATCCTCTCCGCATCCTCTGGCCATCCCCTCAACTCACATCCGCTGCAGCTGAAAATGGAAAGAGAGAGGAAACAAAAGGTACACGGAACGTCTACACAGCGTTGGTAGCACGGAAATAGACGGACAAAACATTTGTATCTGGGATGTATCTCATATATTTAAGATGTCTGCAGTATGTCTAGAGTATGTAGAAGGACACCTAGCGGACAACCGATATTTTCTATAAAAAGGGCGAGAAAATCATCGGGATCGCTGGGATGGTGGACCATACAGTCCCACTATGGTTGCATTGGAGGTTTATCTATCCCACAACTATCCTTATCTATCCCACAAGCATGCAAAGGCTTAACCATTTTTTCAAACTTTTCACCAACACTTTATTAAGTAAAAAAAATGAACCAAGTAAGCTAAGTGTCTTAAGCTAAGACAACCTTTATTAACTTTCTTAGGTAAACTTTATGACTTTATTAAATAAGCAAAATGAACCAAGGAAACTGTATTAAGTGTCTTAAGCAAAGATAACATTTATTAACTTTCTTAGGTAAACTTTATGACTTTATTAAATAAGCAAAATGAACCAAGTATAGTGTCTTAAGCAAAGATAAACAAGTAAACAACTCAGTCTCTGACACTCTTCTCAGTCACTCTGAGTCATGTCCATGGTCTCAGCTGTTAAGCAGGCAGGGACTGTGGAGGTGGCTGTGGCTTGAGTGCTGGTCTGAGGCACCATTGGGGTGCTTGGCCCTGAGGGTACAACAGGGGATGGTGTGTTCAGGAAGCTATCCAAGAGCTGACTCAGTCCCGTGGGGTTGAGAGGCCCTTCATCAAGGACCTGGGATGTTAGGCCCAAGACTGATGACAGATTGTCCATTGAGGGGCTGGGCTGTGGGGTGGAGGAAGGAGGAGTGTAGTGGGGCTGTCTGGTCTGCAGCTGGGTGAGGTGAGGCATCTGTGGCATGTAATGAACCTGGGCCTGGACTGGGAAGTTCTGCTTCTGCTGTGGGAAGTCCTGGTAGTCGTAGCCTTGGAAGGTGAGGGGCTGTTGAAAGCTGTGGAAAGGCTGTGACATTGCCTGGGGTGGAGTAGCAGACCTGGAGTGGGTCGGAACAGGTTTAGCTGGGCCGGAGGATTGTGCAGAAGTGCTGTGATCTTCTGCTACATCACCTGGTACTGGGCCTCAGGCAGGTCCCTCAGGGTCTGGCTAACATAGGTGATGAAGGTGTTCTGGCCCGAGGATGCTCTGTCCAAGTGGACCAGCTGAGAGAGAAGTTCTGTGCTGGTCTTCATTGTGTCCCTGATCTCCAACAGCACACTGTAGTCCTGGCCCTCCAGTCTGCCTCTCTGCCTGCATCCTCTGGAGCTGGGGGTGGGGGTGGGGGTGGGTTGGCCTCTGGTGGCTGCTGCTTCTTCCTCCATTTGTGACAGCAGGGCACCATCCTCCATGGGATCCTCCAAGTCTGCTGGCAAGGGGAGTGCAGCTGTCGGGGGGGTCTCTGCTGTGGGGCCCTCTGAAGACACCTGCCTGGACAGGGTAGCTGGCTTCTTGCTGGAAGAGGACTGGCTGTCTGTGGGCTGTCTGAGGGAGAGGGGTCTCAGAGGGACTGCTCCTCGGTGGTGGATCTCACCCTCCAGGAAACTGCACTTGGCCATGACGTACATCTCCCGGTCAGTGAGCTTGACAGCGGCCTGCCCAGATTTCTTGAGGTGTAGCTTGCCATACCAGGTGTGCATGTGCTTCCACCATCCCAGGAGTGCTTCTGCAGTGTACCCCAGGCTCTCTGTCTTGTCTTTCCAAGCTGCCTGCTTCTTCTTGGTGTCGCGATACAGTCTGTGGCCCTTTCTCTAGAGGTACTCGTTCTCCCTCAGCCATTCCAGCACCTCATCCTCATGCTCCTGGGAAACGGTGTCCTGTTTCCTCTCTCCCTTCTCCTTCCCTTGCCTCTTCCTCCCTCTGGCAGGGGCTTCAGCAGGGCCTTCAGGGGCTTGAGCAGCAGGGCCTTCAGGGGCTTGAGCAGCAGGGCCTTCAGGGTCTTGAGCAGCAGGGCTTTGAGGGCCTTGGGGCTGGTCCACCACAGGAGCAGCAGCAGCAGCAGCTTCAGAGTCAGTGCCACGGGGTGGGATGCTGGTTCTGGCGTTCTTCACCTTGCCAGGGCTTGAACAAGTAGGCATGGGCTTCCTCTTCTTGCCTGACTGATGAACCATGGTGTTCCTGCAAGATGTGGCAAAAGGTCTTTCCCCTGTATGCTGACTGCATGCATGCTGCATCCTTTTATATCCATGGAGCTGACACAATTCATACTCCCCGCATGCACAATGAACACTTTGCATCCAATATACATCCGCGCCACATCCCCTTTGTTTCCAATAGGCGTCCATGATGCATCTGCTTCATTCACTATGCATCCACCCTTTCCGCTATGCGTCCACTTTGAAATTCTCCCCCAGAACCCCTTCGAAGGTGTCATCCGTTTCCATCCGTTTTCATCCGCTAGGCTTCCTATGAAAATCTATTTAACATTTACCCGCTACATACTACTCATGTCCGTTCTTTTCCATTCTGTTTTTGTAAATTTTTGCCACTTTTTGGAGTGGATGACAACGGATGGGTCACCCCCGAAATTTTGCTCGTCCACTGTGTCCTTTATGCATACGTTTTGCGTCCATCAACCAGTGGGACCAGGCCTTAACCATCTACCTGATTGATTTGCATCTTCAAACTAGTTCTGTTTAGCACCTCTACTTTTTTTGTTCGAGCTCTTCTTTTTCTATTAGATCCATTTTATTTTTGGTTATATCCATTTTTAACTTGATATCCTTTTTCTGTGGCATTTTCTGTAACTCTTTTTCAAGTCCTTTATACTCATCCTCTAGTGCCTTAGAGGCTAATCTTTTCATAGTATTTCTTTTCCTTGCATAGTCTTTTATCAAACCTGTGGCATCATTATATCCCATCCATTCTGAATTGATGTATCTTCTTTTTTGTTTTCTCTCAAGAAAAGGGCCAGTTCTTTCTCCATCCACTGCCTAAAGTCTTTTTCCTTTAATATAGTATTATTTAATGTCCATCAAGATCTTCTTCTTTGTCCTTTCTATTTAATTGTCATTGGATTGTGATCTGCCCAAGGACTTGTTTCAGTTTTTACTTTTTGAATATTGGTTAACAATTCTGTTGACATCCATATCATATCTATTCTAGACCATGATAAATGTCTATTTGAATAGAAAGTGTATTGTTTGGTTTTAGCATTTCTTTCTCTCCATGTATCTTTTAAGTTTATTTCATCCACCATTTCCAAAAAGGATTTAGGGAGGATCTTTCTTCTTTGCTTTGTTATTATCTGTGCTGTATTTTGTCTACAATTCTGTCGTGTATTGTGCAGTTTATTGTGTACAATTCCATTAAAATCTCCCATCAAAACTATATTAGCATAGTCCAGTTCAATTATTTTCATGTGTAATTTTTTATAAAATTCTTCTTGTTTGTCATTCGGGTCATAAATTACAATCAGGAGTGTTTTTATATTATTATCTATTATTTCCACCATTAATATTCTTCCATCATCATCACTATATATCAATTTCATTGGGATAATATCTTTAATATATAAAACCACTCCTCTTTTCTTACATTGAGTCAAAGAAGTAAATATTTTCCTTTATTTTGGCTGTCTCAGCAATTGTTCATGTTGCTTTTTAATGTGTACTTCTTCTAGACAAATTATATCAAATTTTAATTTCTCTAATTTATGAAAAAAATTCCTTCTTTTAACAGCTGAATTAAGTCCATTTATGTTGATTGTAATTATTTTTTTTCTTCCATGGTTAAATTTTGTAGTTAGGTTTAACAACTCTTGTAGTTCTTGGTTCGCATTGTTCTCTAGCCTCCTCCTTTCCGCCTACCGCACCTTCTTCTTTTCCAGTCATCATTCGGTCATCCTCTTGGAATTCAGTTTATGATATTTCTTTTCCTATCTCTTTCTCCTCTTTAAAAAATTCTGCGTAAAATGATTCAGCTTTGTCAATTGAGTCAATTCTGTATCTCTTTTTTTGCCATGTGAACATTAAACCTTCTGGAATCAGCCATGTATAATTCACCTCTTTTTTAAGTAACAATTTGGTCAAGAATCGGTATTCTCTACTCATCTCTCTCACTCTTCTGGGCATTTGTTTCAAGACCACAATCTCCTTATCTTTGTATTTCAATGTTTTCTCTCTTGCCACTTGCAATATTTGCATTTTAATGGCTTTCTTTGTAAATCTGACATGAACTTCTCTTGGTAAATTATTTCTCATCGCATATCTTGTAAAGATTCAATAAACCTCATCTATTCCATCCATCATCTTCTCTCGAGTTGTTTCCAAAGCTTCAGCCCGTATTTCTTTCATGATCTCAGCTAGATTTTGTCCTTTTTCTTCCTCTATGTTTTGAAATATGTGATAAAATTCTGATCTGTCCATCTCCCATCTCAACATACCACTTTTATCTTGTTCAACCACAGTTAATCTGTTATCAATGTCTCAAATCTTTTTATCTCTTTGTTTACCTTCTTCTTCAATTTATTGGAGCCTCTCATCATACTTCATCATCATTTGTTGGATGCTCTCCATTTTTTCATCAGTTTTTCCTGTTCTTTGTTCAATGTTCTCTGTTCTTTGTTCAATGTTCTCTATTGTCTTTTCAATATTCTCTGATCTTGTTTGAATATTTTGAATTCCTTGCATAATCATCTGAAGGGTCATTTTTTCTTGTTCTTTTTCTTGCTTTAATATTGTCTGTATTGAGTGTTGTCCTCCAGATGGCAGAGAGGAGGAAGTAGAAGTTGAAGAAACAGGAGCTGTTAACTTCCTACTCATTTTGAGAAATTCAAGATCTTTCAAATTCTTCTTGACTTTAATCCAGTTGTGAAATAACCAATTACAATTCCAAGTAAAAATAGTGGAAAAAAAAGAAAAAACCAATTGATAATAATAATTAAAAAGAAAAAAGGAAAAAAATTCTTCAGGCTCTTGTATACCTTAATCCAATTGATTAATTAGATAACAATAAAAATTCAAAAGTATAAAAAAGGGCATAAGCACACCAGAAACAGACATGAGAAAAAAGAAAAATTGTAAAGTCCCCAAAAAAGGAAAAGAGGTGAGGAAAAAGAGTAAAAAAAAAGGAAAAGAAAAAGATTCTTCAGATTCTTCAACACCTTAATCCAATTAAGAGGTCTCAAATATAAAAAGATACATAAAAAAAAACCCATAAAGAAACCAATATGAAAGGTAAACCAGTTCCAGAAAGCCAAAAGTCCAAATAGCTATTCCGAAAAAAAAAAAAAGAAATAAACTGATGGGGCTGGGGGTAGCACAGCTTAGAAAAAATGGGGAAAAAAAGCACACTGCATTTTGTTTAATTATCCAAGGCTCTTATTATAGCTCTCTTCTCCAAAGCTCTCTTTTCTTTTCCTAAGTTTCAATGCCAGACTCCAGCTGCTAATAGAAACTCAGAAGAGCACCTGCAATAATATTCTCCAATGCTCTTCCCTCTATCTTATCAACCAGGTAATGTCCTTGAAACAAAGTCTCAGTTCTTTCTCAGCTTTGTCTGGTAAAAAAACCAGGATACTTCCAAGCCTCTAGTTGGCAGTGTTACAAAGTTTCTTTAGCTTTCACTTTCCACCTCTCCTTTTTTCCAAGTAAAACATAATAAGAATTAATTAAAAAAGAAAAAAGGTATTTAAAAAATAACTATAAGAGAATCTCTGGCTTAAAATATTATAAAATCAAAAAGGAGAAAAGAATAAATAACAAGAAAAAAAAAAGAAATCAGTCCCGTTTCGAAATATAAGATCATGTATAAAAAATCAAGGAATGAAAAAAAATATTACTTTAACATTCTTGTTTAAGATCACTACTTAATCACTTCTGTCAAAACTTTTACAGATTCTTTCTTTCCTTTAGGGTGTCCTTTCAACTCTTAAAATATAAAAAAAGTTCTTGCCAAACCGGCACACTCTCTCTTTCTGTTCTCTTCTGTTTTGGAGCTGTCCCAACTTCAGCAGCTTTAATGGCTGCCTCTTTGCTGCTGGCAAAAAGAACTTCTCCTGGATCTACCAGGGACTTTGCGATATCCCTGGGATCATCAGGATGAGCTCTTTACATTCGCCATCTCTTTGGGATGGTTTAAATCCAATTGGACCGTCCAGGAGCAAAGATATTGGCAGCGATCTCAGTCCTACAAGATTGCATGCCGTATCGTCACAACGCCAGCTCCGCCCCCTCTCCCATTCATTTTCCTTGACTGTTAGTAGCTCAGATTCTTGTAAAGAGCTTAAGCCTGCAATAGATTTTATACACATTGGAACTGCCTGAATCTACTGGTTTCCCTGACCCTTTACAATGTAGAAAGTAAAAGCTGAAGTAGTTTCATTTGTGATGGGGGCTGTGACTCCAAAACTGGAAGATTGGCTCCAGCACATTCCATGAACAGCATCAGAGCTCTCTGCCCAGAAACACAGTGCTAGCAACAGTTGTTACTCTGCAGAACTCTCACACTTGTAGAAGACCTGAGACTGATGAAGACACAGACTAGCCATAGGAGTGAGAAAGGGATTTTTGTATACTCACAATAGAAAAGCACATACATACTTTTAGAGAATTCTGCTGAGAAAAACACCATAATTATAATCTCAAGTAGGCTCCTAAATTAATAATGATGTAAATGTATTCCTGTTGGAACAATGTGCATTTTTTAACATTTGAAATTAAATATTGCGCACTAAATTCTGTGGTTATTATTTCTCAGTTCCTGTAACTATTGCCTCCCAGCCAAATACTAACTAGGCCTAACCTTGTTTAGATTCTGACCTCAGGAAAGGTTGGCTACGTATACACTCAGACTATAAATAGAAAATAAACAAAGAAGAGTAAAGGGGAGGGGTGAATAGTCAACGAGAAGAAAATAAATCACATGGTTGAAGTTTATTATGGTTACTATGTAACTTTCAAGGCTCCATGTAATTACAGTGCCTAATTAAATGTTTGGGCATGATCAAGAGAGGAGAATGGCTTGAGAACAAGACAGCTGGAAATGTATTTCTGCCAGCCCTGATGAATAATTGAATGTACATCTGCATCAACATATTCGCTTGTTCCTATTTACATAGTTCCCAAGACTTTTCAGATAGATTCTCTTAGATACATGGATGTCCTACATTCCTTTCCACTTTATTAAACTTAATAAAATATTATTTGATGATCAACATTTGGCATGTCTCCAACACAGTTAATCTTTTCTGTAATGGGAAGGCATCAGGCTAGTATAATGTGTGCTCATCTTTATAACTCAGTATAAAGCCATTCACCTCTTCTCATGAAGGACTTGATTATTTCACTAAAAATATTATGGGTTAGCATAGAAACTTCACTAAAGTAGATAAATGAGAACACATGGTAGTCTTCTGATGAATCAGAAGTAAAAGCCATTTCCAAGCCAAAGCTGATTTCATCAGCTTTTCTTGCAAATTCCTTGATGATCTTTTTCCTTGATTGCTAAGTACAATATAATCAAGGGCAGTAATGAGAAGTACAACTAATCCAAACCCTTAGCTAATTCAAGCAAAAACTGAAATAGAACATGGGAGGTCTATGTTATTATTTCCACTTTACATGACACTGATCCATGATTATATGTTTCAGTATTACCCTCCTCTAAGGTAAAATATAAATTAATGTGATACTTTTGTATTCTCTCACATTATTATCTTTTTAAAAATCCATCCGGATCAGAAGCATAATAGAAGACAAATTGGCTCCACAGTAATCCACACAGTAAACTTCCACATTTAACTTTGAGTACATTAGTCTATGAAATGGATTAATGTAGCTTCATGTCAAATATTAAAAGTTCAACTATAGGTGTAATTCAGTGGTGAGATTCAAAAAATTTTACAACTAGTTCTGCAAGTGTGACTTTGGTGGGTGTGACGTGGCTTGGTGAGCATGGCTTGGTGGGTATGGCAGGGAAAGGATACTGTAAAATCTCCATTCCCACCCCACTCCAGGGGAAGGATACTGTAAAATCTCAATTCCCTTTCCATTCCATTAACCTGCTTTCCTGCTCCGTTCTCCTGTACAGGGCAACAAAATAAGACCCAGCTGATCAGCTGGGACTTGGGGGGATGGGGCCAGTCAGAGGTGGTATTTGCCAGTTCTTCAAACTATTCAAAATTTCTGCTACCAATTCTCCAGAACTGGTCAGAACATGCTGAATACCACCTCTGGTGTGATTTTGGCAGAACTGAAAACTAAAACATATTATTAGCACCTCAAAGTAGACCAGATTAGAAAATCAAAACTATGAATGTTAATACAACTTTAAATAATTGCATCTTGCAAGTTTGGTGATGTTTCTGCCCTTCCTGCATCTTCAAATAATTATGGAGGATTAAATCTGAAACACTTACACAAATTATATTTTTGCTCCAGGCTCAAATTTCTTTTATCTGACTGTGTCTTGGATGTAGCTTTTCCTCCTGTTCCTCAAGGTTATTTCTTCTTCCCAGTACATATATAACAAATTCTAGTTTCCAAACTTTACATTCGTCATTTGGTATAAGTAAAGTTTTAAACTGCATCCATCGGAACCGGAATCATTGATTCCCCCTAAAGTATGTTAAAAATAACCCAGAATTATTTTGATACACTCTGATTTAATATATTGAACTGTCTATTTGATATGTCTGTCTATGCATCCACCCTTCCACTTTATTAACCTATGTAGTGGCCAGAATGAAATATTAACCTATGCAGACAGATGTTCAGCAATTCATCTGTATTGCTAATTTTAAAGTCAGAATTATCTGACACTGTACTGCTTAAGTTTAATATTTGTTGACCAAACTGTAACTTGGCTACAGGGTTGAACATATTTTTCCCATGCAGAAAGGGACAACCCATTCACCTTGATGTAGCTTGCACTGAATTATATGTCTTGTGACCATTACTGAAGTGACTTTTCTTCCAGGGAAAGCAGCACAAGTGGGACACCATTTATTTGTAGATATTGATGAACTAACTTTCATTCTCCTTTAAAGCATTCAATTTTTACGTCTGTTTCACTGATCACTGAAGGGCATTCTCCTACAAAGGTAGAACAGAATAGTTATTGTGGTGACTCATCAAATAACAGATAACAGGTAATCAGAGTTGGAAGGAACCTTATGGTCATCCAGTCCAGCCTCCCACCAAAGCAGGAGACCTTGTAGCATTTCTGACAAATGGCAGTCCAATCTCTTCTTGAAAGTCTCAAGTGATGGTGCTCCCACAACTTCCAAGGGCAAGCTGTTCCATTGGTTGATTGTTCTCACTGTCAAAAAGTTTCTTCTTATTTCCAGGTTAAATCTCTCCTTGCTCAGTTTCCATCAATTATTTCTTGTCTGGCCTACAGGTGCTTTAGAAAATAGCTTGACCTCTACCTCTCTGTGGCAGCCTCTAAAATATTGGAAGACTGCAGTTATGTCTCCCCTGGTCCTTCTCTTCATTAGATTAGCTATGCCCAGTTCCTGTAACCCTTCTTCATAAGTTTTAGTCTCCAGTCCCCTAATCATCCTGGTTGCTCTTCTCTGTACATTTTCTACAATCTCAACATCTTTTTTATAATGTGGTAACCAAAACTGGATGCAGTACTCTAGGTGTGGTCTTACTAAGGCTTTATAGAGTGATATTAATACCTCACTTGATCTCGATTGTATCCCTCTGTTAATGCAATTTAGGATTGTATTAGCTTTTTTGCCTGCTGCTGCACATTGCTGGCTCATATTTAGGTGGTTGTCCACAAAGACACCAAGATACCTCTCACAGTTACTTCTACTGAGCCTGCTTCACCCAGTCTATATGTGTGCTTTTGGCTTTTCTTGCCTAAGTGTTGGACTTTACTTTTCTCTACACTGAATTTCATTTTGTTAGATATGGCCCTAGTCTGATCCATCAAGATGGATCTTTTTGGGTGTTAGTTATTCCTGCCAGCTTAGTATCATCTACAAATTTGGTAAGTTCCCCTTCTATTCCCTCATCTAAGTACTTAATGAAGAGTACTGGGCCTAAGATAGAACCTTGTGGCATCCCATTGTTTACTTCCCTCCATGTAGACTTGGACCCATGAAGGACTACTCATTGAGTATGGTTTGTCAGTCATACTCTGACAAATGGTTTACGAGTCTATTTAGTGGTGGTGCTATCTCTTCCACTTTTTTCTAGCTTAGCAAGAAGTAGGTTGAAGTCCACTTTGTCGAAAGCCTTGCTGAAATCTAAATATATTATGTCTACATTATTTCGCTGGTCTACTAATTTTGTCACTATGGTGAAGAATGAAATAAGATTGGTTTGGCATGATCTGTTTTGAACAAACCCGTGCTGATTGCTAGTTATTATTTTACTTGTTTCTAGATGTTGGCGGATATGGTTTTTTTTGTTATCTTTTCCAGGATCTTAAGCCCATGTCACACTGCACCAACGGATGGAAAGAGGATGTAAAATGGAGAGAAACACTTGAAACAAAACATCCGTTGGTTAATGCACCTGTACTCACTGCATACATTTTTCATACTCTCTAACCATCCAGCATCCATCTACTGAGATTTCATCCACTCAAAAAGATTTGAGCTGCACAAAACTTTTTGAGCGGATGAAGTATCCAACGCATCTGTTCTACATCCGCTACGCATATGGGGAACATCCGTTATACGTCTGTTGTCATCCGTTAAGCATCCGCTATATCCGCTAGGTATCTACTGCACATTCGTGCAACTCAAATCTGCTCCAACGGAAAACGGACACAGGGAGGAAGTGAAACGGACACGGAACGGACATGCAGCATTAGTAGCATGGACGTAGAAAGGATGAAAGTGGATGCAGCTCGCATACAAAGCATTAAAACAGAAAAAATGTTAATATAGGGGACGTATCTCGGAGATTTAGGATGTCTGCAGGATGTATAGAGGATGCAAAAGGACACCGAGGGGAAAAACTATATTTCCAATAAAATGAGGGAGGAACTCACCTGGATCTCACTTTCAGTCCAGCAGCCCTGCTGTGCAGACCTCTTCAGCCTTCATCTTGCTCTTGCTCTTCCACAGCATCCAGTCATCCCACCATGGATTGATGCACACTCCTTTTGGTAGCCGCCATCATTCTCCAACAGTGCGAAGCCATCTACAGGCTCTTTCACCTGTTCTACGCGAAGAAAAGGAGGCGGCCAAGAAGTGTCTGGGTCCAAAGATGGATTGGGAGAAGAGCAGAGAATGGAGTATATGAAAACCTGATGGTGGAGCTGAGGAACAAAGACCCTCATGCATTCCAGAACTTCATGGACATGCCGCCATCCATGTCCATGACAAAGTTGTGGAGAGACTGAGACCCAGGTTGACCAAGGCAAAAACCAACTTCCGACCCAGCCTGGACCCTGGGCTGAAGGTGGCACTGACTCTGTGCCACCTGGGCTTAGGAACCATGTACAGGAACATGCAGTATGCCTGGAGGGTGCCACACAACACCATCAGCATTGTGGTCAGAGAAGTGGTGCAGGCCATCATCGAAAAATACATGGAGGAGCTCCTCCAGTGCCCCTCCACTGAAGAAGGCTGGAAGAAAGTTGCAGAACAGTGGTATCAGAAGTGGAACTTCCCCCACACCGTTGGAGCCATAGATGGGAAGCACATGGCCTGCAAAGTCCAGCCAACTCAGGGTCCAATTATTTCAACTACAAGGGCTTCTTCAGCATCATCCTCTTCACCATGGTCGATGCTGACTACAAGTTCATGTACATCGATGCTTCAGGCAACGGGTCAGCTTCAGATGCCCAGGTATGCAACGCCAGTGACCTCAAGGAGGGACTGGAATGCAACCTCATCATGGGCTTCCCAGATACAGACCCCCTGCCCAACGACACACCAGATAAGCCCTTCTCCCTCACAACCTACCTCATGAAGCCCTACACTTCCAGATGCCTCACCCGTGAAGAGAGGATCTTCAAGTACAGGCTGTCCAGGGCAAGGCGGGTGGTGGAGAACGCCTTTGGCATCCTGGCCAAGAGGTTCCAGGTACTTCTCACAACCATGCAGCATCGCCCAGAGACCGTGAGGAACATCGTGGAAGCTTGCTGCATCCTGCACAATCTCATGCACACCTGCTGAATCACAGATTCATTCAGAGATCTATCTTTCTGCCATTGTCTAGCAAAGTCTGGGACACAAAATTTTCTTGCAAGCAAACTCATAAAATTTGCTCGCAAAATAAACTCCCAGAATTAACTCATAACACACCATGTATGTAAATATTGAATTTTTTATTAATAAAAGAGAAACTTTTACCCAAAATCAGGCAAAGCAGACAGGCAGATTGAGTTGCTCATAGAATCGCAGATTCACTTAGAGATCTGTGTTTCTGCCATCAGCTCGTTCAGTCTGCACTGCTTCAGTCCCAAGGAAGATTCAGCTCATCTAAAGATTAGCGAGAAAGCAAGAAATCCAACCTCCTGGCACAGCAGAACAGCTGATGGTCAGAAGAGGGAAAAATATCAATTTAGCAGGCAAGTTTGCCAGGTAAGGAATGAGTGGGCGGGGAGAGTTCCTGTGGGCCATGTGGGCCACTGTCCACATGGCCCAAAGGAACTCTCCCCACCCACTTACTCCACAGCCTTGTGTGTTCCTGCACAGCCTTTATTAGTTGCTTTGGGGGATGCTCCGGGAGTGAAATTGCTTTACGGATCACTAAAATTTTCTCACAGACCACCAGTGCACCACTGGACCACTGGTTGGCAACTGCTGGTCTATAGTTTCCTGGATTGTTTTTTTTTCCCTTTTTTGAAGATGGGAACCACCCATCAGTGGGTAAAAACACAGTGAGTTGGCTGTAGCAGGCAAACGCATGAATGGACTACATTCTATGCTTTCTGAAAACTTTCAGTGGCTTGAAGGATCATGACCTATTCTTTTCCAGGCTGTCTTGAGAGTGATTTAGAACAATTAAGGAAATCTTGAAAAAGCTAAAAATTGTTCACCTTCTGTAAGCAAAAAAAAAAAAGAGTATTCTTAAGACTAATAATCTCAGTGAGTTCATTAGTGATCATCACATTAATAATCATAATGTCCCTGTCTTCTCTCAGAGAGTAACTGCTTTATTCCCTTGAAAAGAACAGAGCAAGAAACTGAGTGTCCAAAATTACTCGACCTAAAGATACAGTGTTGTGCAATGGAAAGAAAAGATGAGAGTTGTTTTATGGGATTATTAGACTGCTATCCTATGGACCCATGATGATGCTTTAGATCTTTCTTATATTTCCAACTTTTATCATAGTAAAATAAAAAACCTAGAAGGCCCACAAAAAGGACATTTGTGATTAGGCAATTTTCAAAATGGTAAGAAATTTAGAGTAATTCTCAGAATAGGGAAAATTTGTTCCCTCTTGTTTTTCACAGTGAACATAAAGAAACCAACAAAGATGCATGTCTGTGGAGGTTCTCAGTCACTGAGATCATGGTGCTCTTTCAAAAGACAACTGGACTTTGTTTTCCCTTGAAAAGGTTTTGCTTCTCATCCAAGAAGCTTTTTTAGTTCTGATTGAATGAATATGGGCAGGGATACCATGCTACCTATCTCCTGTTTACAACACAGTCCTTTCAGCATTTCCAAGAAGGTTCCACATCCATTTACAGGATTTAAATGATGCCAAGGGCACAGATTATTCTCCAAGTGGCCTCAATGACTCTCAGAAAGAGTGCTAAGAACCAAATGACTATAAATCCTTTCATCCTCCACTCCTTCAGGAAGAACTGAATAAGCTTTTTGGATGAAAAGCAAAACATCTTCAAGGAAAAGCAAAATCCAGTTGCCTTTTAAAAAACCATCTTTGGGAAAAACATAGATGCAGAACCACACACAGAGAGAGTCTGTTTTCACTTTTTTTTTTTTTAGATTACAGTCAAAGTGTCACTGAGTTCTTACACAGTGCTGCAATATATTTTTTCAAATAGTTAAAAAGTCTAATAGTCCAAGAAATATAGATTATGAAAAGGTCATAACAAGAAAATATAGGTGCAATTTGAATGTGTATGTATACACACAAACCACACAAAGTTTCCATTTATTTTTCCAGGCTGAGGAAAAGGTATAGTAAATATTTATAGATGTGGGTTGTTCACTTGTCTGAGTAGAATTAATAGCAGAAATATTGATGCAGAAGGATTCACACTAGGTATTAAGATTTAGTGTCCTTTATCGGAAGCAAATAAACCCAAAGATGCAAAATCTCACACAACAGAGGATCGAGTGCATAAGCATGAATGTCACTCATGTCTATGTTATTGTTTGTTTATATACTTAGACAAAGCATTGTTTAGCATTTCAAGGATGCAGGTGGGTTTCTTATTTGCTAGAGGTTTGACATTCTAAGAACACAGTTTTAGAAGAAATCCCTGTCAGAACAGAGGCATCAGACTGATGGCCAGACATTCTCTAGCTACTGACAGCATTGATGGATTTCACTAGAACTCTAAATTCTATAGTGCCTAGCCAGCTAAAAATTGGTCTAATATTCTGAGAAAATTTTTTGTTTTGATATTGAAAAGTAGACACTGTAGACACTGTGTCTAGTAGACACTGTTGTACTGTAAGACTGTGTTCTAGAATCATAGAATTAACTAGGATTACCTAAACAAGCATTTGCAACAATATTGACACCTCTCCTTCGAAACATTGTGGAGAGGGTATTATTTTTACTGTGATTTCTTTTCTAAATAAAGTATATTGAGATATGAATTTCTAATTATGAAAAATATTTCTATGGGTTTCTATTTTTTTTAATAAACTTTATTAATTTTACAAATAAAACAGACAAAGAACACATAAATAAATGTGAAAGAGAAAAAAATAAATGAAGAAGTAAAAGTGGAAAAGAAAATTGAGAAAACAATTAAAAACCATTTCAACCTTGACAGTTTGTGGGACCTTATTTTCAACCTTATTTTATATCCTCTATACAATTAATCCTTGTGCGAATATATATGTAAGTACCCGCAATAACTTAAAAAAACAAACATTTATATATATATATATATATATATATATATATATATATATGCTGTTTTGCTTCCTTCGGGTATTATCCCACGTCATTGTAGTTCTGTTAAAGTTGTAGCAACGTTTCAGCAGAATTTCATCTGCCATCCTCAGGCTTCTGTATGGATATGGGTCTTACAGCTCCTGGTTTTAAATTTGAGGCTGGTCCATTCTGATTGGTTGGGAGCCTGGATCTGTGTTCATTGGACTTGGAGTTTGATTGATTGGTGTTCCTGGTTTCTTCTGTCTGTTTTGTGGCAACACTCTGTTCTTGTGTTGGAGGCTTTTAGTGCAGCTTGCCTCCGTGTGAAGGGACGGCTGCTCTTCATTAGCAAGCTGCTATTCATTAGCAAGCTGGGTTTCACCTAGGTGCCTGGTGGGGGGGTTAGGTTGGAGCTATCAGAGGGAGTCTGTTTTTGCCCAGGTGTTTGCCTGGCTTGTGGCATGAAGATCTTTCTATTTGAGAGTGCAGGCTTCCAAATGATTGACAGTCTGGTGGAATCATCTCTTCTATTCATGCTGTCAGGTCTTTTTTCAATCTCTATGGCTTCTCTGATGATTCTGTGGCTGGGGTTTTCTATAGTGGCCAGGGTTTTAGTGCCATTGAAGTTCATGTTGTGACCTGTGGTTTTCATGTGTTGGACTAGTGAGGAGGTGTGTTCCAGCTTTTTTACTGCATTTTTGTGTTCATCTAGGCAGGTACTTATTCTTCTATTGGTCTGTCCAATGTATGTGGCCGGGCATGATATACAGGGAATTTCGTATATGCCTTGGTTTTCCAGGTCAATTTTGTCTTTGGGGTGGACCAGCCTCAAATTTAAAACCAGGAGCTGTAAGACCCATATCCATACAGAAGCCTGAGGATGGCAGATGAGATTCTGCTGAAATGTTGCTACAACTTTAACAGAACTACAATGACGTGGGATAATACCCAAAGGAAGCTAAACAGCACACATGTAAGTACCCGCGAAAAACTAAGAAAACATATGTGTATATATATATATATATATATATATATATATATATATATATAT
>BLBF01000003.1:101106994-101142990 GCA_015471245.1 Laticauda colubrina | reverse complement strand
TATATGAATGCTGTTTAGCTTCCCTCGGGAAACAAATATATATGTATATATATATATTCACTACTAAAATTATAATATATTTTCTTTTGCCCTTTATTGTTAATTGTTCTTTGTTCTATCCATTCATACCAGCAGTTCTAGCTGTCATGATACATTGATTTATCTTTTTATTTTAATGCCAAAGTTAATCAACCCATTCTGCACAATTTGCTGTTTTTTCAATAATCATTTCCTCTGATGGAATATCAGGTTGCTTCCAACATTGTGCAAAGGCCAGTGTGGTCACTGTCAAAATATGTATGTTGTGTACTTTTTTTGAAAGTTGTTTATTAAAGATCCCTTATAAAAGAATTCTGGTTTAAATTCGATCTGTTCTATTGTCATTTCCTCCAACCATTTTCTAATTTTCTGCCAATATTTTTGAGCCTTTATGCAAGACCACCACATATGGAAGAAAGTTCCCTCCTTTTTTTTACATTGTCAGCATTTTGGACTCATGTTGGGGTGCATTTTCACTAATCTCGAGGGGGGAACGTGCCATCTGTAAAACATCTTGTAGGCATTTTTCTTGTAGGCTGCCAATTTTGTGATTTTGTTGTTTCTACTCCAGATTTTTTCTCACTCTATTAAGGTGATACTATGTCCTATATTCCTACTCCAGGCTATCATATTCCCTTTGACAATTTCTTCCTCTAATTCTGCCTCTCGTAAATAATTATAAAATTTTGTTATTTTTTTTTATCTGGGCCTAATAGAATTTTGTCTAATTGCTGAGGTTTATTATTGATACCAAATTCTTTCTTATCCTGTTTGTATCTCCTCTGAACTTGAAAATATACCCATCGATCAATTTGTACTCCCTGGTCTTGAAGATCTTGCTATTTACTATTTTCAAATTTCCTTGCACATTTAATAAGTCCTTATATTTAATCATCTTAGCAATATCCAAATTATTTGGGTGGACCATTGCTTCCATTGTTGGAATCCAGACTGGTATCTTTAAATAATGTTTCTTCCTTATTTTCTTCCAGTTGGTCAATATATGCATCTCTAATTCAATGTCTGTGAAAGTATTTTTGGGTGGTTTTCCCAATATCCCATAAAAAAGCTTGCCACCCCCTCTATAAGTCGTGGCCTTCTAAAACTAATATTCTCTTGTTTGTTAAATTCACCCATTCCTTCAATCATATTAAGGAGGCCGGACTATAGTACCACTCCCAGTTTGGAAGGGCAATCCCCTCCCCCCGCTCTTCCTATCTTGCATTGCCTTTAAATTTATTCTCAGTTTTTTCTTTTGCTAAATGAATTTTGTGATTATTTTGTTAAGTTCTTCAAAATACTTTTTGTGTACTTTAATTGCTACATTGGTATCATCTGAAATATATGAATAATTTTTTTGGAGAACAGACATTTTATTTGTAGTAATCCTGCCTAATAATCAGAGTTGCAGTTTACCCCATGTTTCTAAATCCTTCTTTACCTTTTGCAATAGTTTGTCATCATTATTTTCCTTTAGAGTTTTGCAATGTGCTGTCAGCCATATTCCCAAGTATTTAACTTTCTTTATCACTTGAAATCCCATGACCTTTTCTAATTCTAACTTCTGTTTTCTTGTTAGATTTTTAGTCATTAATTTCATTTTCTTTCTATTAATTTTTAATCCTGCAACTACTCCAAATTATTCTAATTCATTCATCACTTTTAGTCCTCTTTCAATTGGCTCTTCAATTAAAAAAATAATGTCATCTGCAAATGCTTGCAGCTTATATTCTTTTTTAACCTTTAATCTTTTTATGTCTGGATTTTGTCTAATATATATTAGTAATGTTTCCAGTAATAATATGAAGAGCAGGGGTGAGAGTCGGAACCCTGTCTGACTTCTTTCTCTATTTTAATTGGGTGGGTATATTCCCTATTTATTGTTATGTTCGCCTGTTTTGTATCATAAATAGTAGTTATAATATTTTCAAATTTGGTGCCTAAATTCATATTATAAATTTTTTGGATTAAAAATTGCCAATTCAAGTTATCGAAGGTCTTCTGTGCATCTAAAATTATAAGGGCTATTTGTTTTTCAGGGTTGGCTTCATAAAATTCCAGGACATCCAGTACTGTTCTTAAATTATTCCTGATTTGTCTGTTTGGGAGAAATCCATTTTGGTCTTGATGAATAAAATCATTCAAAATTCTTTTTAATTTGTTTTCAACAATAGACGCGAATATTTTATAATCTGTATTTAATAAGGAAATTGGCCTGTAGTTTTGTATATATCTGGGGTCCAAATCTTCCATCAGGATCAGCGAAATCAATGCTCCCCTCCATGAGTCCGGTATTCTGGCTGCCAATAAGACATTGTTAAAAACTTCCACCATAAGGGGTCCTGTTAGTTCACCTATTGCCTTATAGGTGGGATTCTTGGGATCCCATCTGGTCCCAGAGATTTACTATTTTTCTGGTTCTCTATTGCTGTTTTCAATTCAGATCAAGTAATATCTTTGTTTAATAATTATTTTATCTCTTCCCCAATTACTTTATCTTTCATTTTATCTAAATAGCTTCTTATCCTATCTCATTGACCTCTTCCTTTTTATATAAGTCTTCAAAATACTTGTGGACAATTTCTTTTTTCTGTTCTATCCCCTGCTGTGTATTTTCGTTTCCCTCTATTAATTGTAAACCAATCTTTTTTCTTTCCCTTTTTTAAGTCTATAGGACAACCATCTCCCTGGCTTATTAGCATGCTCAAAATAAGTTTGTTTAGTTGAATTCAAATTTATAATCATTCTCTCTTGTTCAATTAAATTCAATTTGTGTTTAGTTATTGTCATCTGGTTTTGCAATCTTGAATCCTTTGGGGTATTTTGTAATTCAATTTCTAATTCTTTAATTTTTTGTTGTAATTTATTTTGCTGGACGTATTTTTCTTTATTCCTCTTGGCATTAAAAGAGATTGTTATACCTCTTATTATTGCCTTCACTGTGTCCCAAATGTTTTGTTTCGTAGTTGCTCCATTGTTATTTTCTTTGAAGAAATAATTTAATTCCTTCTTAAGTTTGTTCATATATTTTTTTTCTCTAATTAACTGCATACTTAATATCCACCTTTTCCTGGATTTTTTTCTACCTTTCCAGTTTATCTGAATTGGATTGTGGTCTGCCCATTCATCAGGTAAAACTTCAATCTCTTTTATTTCATTTCCTATTTCCCCATTCATCTATGCCATGTCAATTCATGTCTATATTTGGTGGGGGGTTGAATAAAATATAAATTGTTTTTTCTCAGGGTTTAATCTTCTCCATATATCAATCAAATTTAACTCCCTCATAATTTCCATACATGTTTTTGAAAGCTCTCTCTTTTTTTTTCCTGTTCTTCCCTCCAATACTGTGGTCTTTTTGATAATCAGCAATAGCATTAAAGTCCCTTATGATACAAATATTTCTTTTTTCCATTCCTACTATTTTTTCATGTAAATACTTAAAAACACTTTTTGCTTTCCATTCGGGGCATAGATTACCATGAAAAGGATTGGGATAGCATTGATCCAGATCTGCAAAACCAGAGTTCTTCCATCAGGGTCTGACCATATTAACTCTACTTCCATGTCCTCTTTCACATACACTGCAACCCCATTCTTTTTCCCAGCATCTGCCAGTGCAGTAAATAGCTTCCCTAATTTCGGGCATTTTAAATATTTTTCATCAAATTTCTTTATATGAGTTTCTTGTAAGCGTTTTGCTTGATTAGTTTAGCTATTGTCCTTTTCCTTTTTATCGTAGAGTGAAACCATTTATGTTAATTGACAATATTTTCCTTTCTTCTTCCATTATTTAGTTTTGTTTCACTCTTTGTCTTGTGACTGCTCCTGTTTCTCTTTGTGCCTGAGAATGTATGCTATCTTCTTCTCTCTCCTGGCATATTTGATTATTTCCTTGATTTCCTAAAACTCCATAACTATTCTTATGTTGGTCTTGATCTTCTTGGGGGTTCGATACCAATTGGTTCTTACTGCTTTGCTCTTTACCTTTCATAAAATTCCTGGGCCTTTTCCATAGTATCTATTTTAATTTTCCTTTCCTCCCACAAAACTAACATCCCCTCTGGGATTAATCATTTAAATACGATTCCTTTTTGATTTAAGCAGGCTGCTAAAAATTTATAGTCTCATCTTTGATCTCTTACTCTTCTCAGTATTTGTTTCAGGACCAAGACTTCTTTGCCCTTATACGTAATTGATTCTTCTCTTGATATCTTGTATATAATGTCCCGGATGTTCCTTCTCATGAATCGTATATGGACTTCTCTTGGGCATTTGTGGTGTCTTGCATAATTTGTACTAACTCTGTAGACTCCATCAAACTCTCTCAATATGTTATCTTTGTCCTTTTCCAATAGTTCCGCCAATATTTCTGCCATTACTTGTTCCAAATCTTCTTCTCTTTATTCCGCTATATTCTGGAATCTCAAGTATGTAGCAGTTTTGTCGATCTCTAGATAGATCAAGGAATCCTCTATTTCCTTGCTCACATTCTTTAGTTGTTCATCTACCCTTTCCAGTTTCCTTTCAGTTCATTCTGTTCTTTTCTCTACCTCTTTATTGCTGCTTCATTTTTCTCCAAGCCTGCTGTGTTATTCCAACTTTCTCCTCTACTTTGAAAATATCTGCTTTCATTTCTGCTTTTAGTTTCCCCATCTCTTCTTTTTGTCCATTTATAACTGCTCTCATCTCATTGTGGTTTTTCATCATTGTTTCTTGCAACTTCGACATCGATTCTTGGAGAGTAAGCAGGATCGATTGGATATTAACATTCAAGGAGGTGGTTTGTTTCTCCAATGGTATTGTTTCTTCAATTATCTTTTGTGCCATGGATGAAGGTATTGCTGACATAGTTGTTAGCATAGACGTGGCCTTTCTTCTGGTTTTCAAAGTTGTAGTTGTAGCTGTTATAGATGTCACTTCTTTAAAAAAAAAATTTTTTGTTGTAATATGTTGGTTATGCTGTCCCAAATTAACATTCAATAATAACAGTCAATAGTATATATTAAAATTAATCAAAAATTCAATTAATTAATCTATCCCCCCTAACCCTAACCCAATATAAGTATTTGCAACAGTATTGACTCTCCCCTTCTAGACATTGTGGGGAAGGTATTATTTTTACTGTGATTTCTTTTCTAAATAAAGTACAATTGAGATATGAATTTCTAATTAGTAAAAATATTTCTATGGGTTTCTGATTAACTAATTGTTGTGATTCTTTCAATAGCTTTGTAAAATACAAACAATATCACTTCATAATTTTTAATTAAACTCTACAGATATAAAGAAATTCAAGTTGGTCTGCCATCTCCTCAAGTAATTACTACATATTACTTAAAAATGTATAAGGTAAAGTGTGTTTGTGTGGGCATGCATGCACATGTGCACACACATGCATGCATGTGAGGAAACAGTTTGAGTGATGGACCCAGGGAAACAATAAGGGTAGATTAAGAAGATTAGTCTTCAAAGTGTTCAGAAACTGTTTGTCTGAACTAGCTTTAGTAGCAATGTGATAGCTGACTTGTAAATTCAAGGATTGAATTTATGAAACAGGAGTTTCTCTCTCTTTCCATTCCTTTGATCATGTTATAATTAAGGCAAATCTACATCTCTGACTAGCTCACAATGTAGATTATGATATATTCAACAATTCACTCTGTGACAGTAATATTACTTTTAACTATTATTATCTAAACAAAATATAATGACATCATTTAACGTGTCTATGTCACTCTAGTTTGATTATCTATATTGTACATGAGAAAACTATGGAAGAATATCTCAACAATTAAAACAATATGATAAATTATTAATAATAATAACAATAGCAGCAAATATATGAAAATATTTATTCCTTCCTTCTTTCATAAGTATAATGTAATTAACAGCTGTTGCCTATAAAAAAAATAGACATTGATGCCTTTTCCTGGAAGCCTGAATATGATATCAAAAACATCAAACTGACAATAAGAATCTGGAATATTTTCACATTTCCCAAACTGACTAGATCACATTGGGACAAATTGACTAAATCACATTGGGACAATTATTTTATTCTTTAACATTCATATTTCCTATATCCCAAATTAGAAAATAAGAAACACCAAAATATTTCATATTCTATGAACATTATTTCTGAATTCCTTGTTTTACATCTCTGATAATACTGACTCTTCCATGCTTAGTTAGTTCTATCTTTAGCAAGAACAAAAGACAATTTCTATATGATTCTCCTTCAGGGAAATCTTTCATGTTCATGCTCCCCTTTTCTGTTAATGAGAAGCACTGTTTCACAATACAAAGCTATATACCTTCTCTCTGTAATGAAAGATTTTTCAGCCTTGCCACAGCCAGCTGGATGTTTTCTGGAGTAAATTCAGGAGCCTCACATTTCAGAAGATATCAATACCTGTAATTTATTCTTGTCATATTTGTCACACTACCAAAAGGCCAGATGACTCTATCCTTTACTCTCCATAAAAGACCCTTCGAACATAGTCATCTTGGATTTATTACTGACGTATAAAGTGTCCTTGCCTTGAATGCCATTTGGTGTTATCTGATATTTTCTCAAAGATGACTCCTATGTTGTAGCCTTTCCTGTGCTTCTGAGATGGTCCACTTATTACTTTAAAATATTTTCCAGAACTGAAACCTACCTACCCATTTCTTACCAAGTTTTCATTGTTGGGTCTTTTTCAGCTTCTCCAGTTTCTTGCACATCAAAAAAAATGGTGAAAAAAGAAAACATTCGTTGGAGTAGTACCTTCACTTCTGTAGGAACAAACAGGAAGATAACTGGCCTAGATATCTCCTCATACTGAATTCACTTTTATTCAAATATTACCATTTGTTCCATTTTATGTCATTCATGATTACCAACTACCATCTATAGCCTAAAACTTTTTGACCCTTCCCCACTGAAAGATCTTCTGTTTGCTTCAAAAACTCCAAGCCCTGCATCAAAGAACAACTGGATTACACGAAGATATCTAGCAACCCTACTAATCATTATCACTAGTGCTCTGAACATTGTCTTTGACTTTCCATAAAGCTTCTCCCCTCCATACAATAGCCTAAAATGTTGAATGTTAAGATTATTATATAGTTTCCAGTCCTTATACAAAGCAATCCTGTCCCCATTTGCCTGCAACTTCCAACAAAAATGAAACCATACCTGATATTACACTATTATGGGTTTGTACAAACAGATCATGCCAAACAAATCTTATTTTCTTTTTTGTAAAGTGACTAAATTAAAGGACCAGCAAAATGCTGATAATACAGTATACTTGAATTTCAGTAAGGCATTTCATAAAGTAGGATAGATAGTACCACCACCAGATAGATTTGCAATTGACTGACCAGCTGTACCCAATGTGTAGTCCTTAATGAAACTACATCTACAAGGAAGGAAGCATAAGATGGAGTACCTCAAAGTATCATTTTAAGCCCAACATCTTCATAAATGATCTAGTTAAGAGGATACAATACATCAAATTTGCAAATAACACTAAGCCAGTGGCAATTGCTGACACTTTTGAGGATAGATTTAAGGTTCAGAAGGATTTTAATGGACTTGTGCACTAGACGTTATGCAGCAAGATTCAGTTCAGTGGTGAGAAAAGTAAGATCCTGCATTAAGGCAGGAAAAAACAAATGAATAGGTACAGAATAAGTACAGAATAGACTGTATAGCGGTAGTTCCCAAACTTTTTAAGTCCACTGCCCCCTTGGTGCTACCAACTCATTGTCAGTGCTTCCCATCCAGGGTTGGGATGCAAATTTCTGTGGGTGTGGCCTAATTTGAGTCTGTGGCTCTGGTCATGTGACTGGGTAGGCATGACCAGGTGACTGGCAAACCAAATACAGGTGGTCCTCACTTAATGGCTGGTTGTTTAGCAAGTGTTCTAATTTATGACTGGCCTCCCCAGAGCTACTTGACCTGTTTTTGGAGTTTTGACAGCTTTAGATCAGGGGTCTAAATCCCACCTCTGCCTGTGTGAGAGAGAGAGAGGGAGAGAGAGAGGTTGGATCAGATCTCTCTCTCTCTCCCACCAATGTCAGAAAGCCACGTCAGTCAAAATTCATATTAGGGGTCTCCGGGATTTAAAATTATGAGTTTGGTGGTCCCTGAGGTCCAAAGTTTGGTGACCCCCTGATCTAAAGGGATGAGCCTGAGAGAGGGAAAGAAAGAGAGAGAGAAAGAGAGGAAGAAAAGAAAGAGAAGTGGGAAAGAGAAAAAAATGGACAATACAAAAAAAGATGTGGAAACCCTAGAAAGTATGCAAAGGGTCTGAAGGCTAAATCATATGATGAATGGCTGAGGGAGCTAGGCATGCCTTGTCTATTTAAGAAATGGATTAGAGGGGACGTGGTAACTATCTTCCAGTACTTGAGAGGCTACCAGAGAGAATTATTCTCCAAAACATCAGAGGGCAGGACAAGAAGTAATACATGGAAGCTTGTTAAAGTAACATTCAATCTAGAAGTAACTACAATTTTCTGATAGTGAGAATAATTAATCAATGGAATAGCTTTTCTTCTGGACTTGTGGTTGCTCCATCACTGGAGGTTTGCAAAAATAGAGTGGACAACCATTTGACCAGGCTGGTATTAGGTCTCCTGCCTTGGGGAGGGGGTTGGACTCTAAAGTCCCTTTCAGCCTTATGACTCTATGTTCCAGTCTGGATTAGTTCATTTGCTCCTTATGCAAACCATATCTCTGACCCTCTCATTCAATAGATAAAAAGGAGGAATCTGAGAGGAAACATATTTCATCTCTCTCTGCCACATAGCAGACTAAAATGTTTAATTCATTGGAAAGGCTAGTCTGAGAGTTCCTAGAAACTAGATGATAATTTTCATGCTTCATGTCATCTCTGACAGTTCCTTTTGCACTACCTCAACAGACCCAACCATCCAAACTGACTCTCAGTTCTAGATTTGGTATCAGTGCACTAACTCTGAGGGGCAAAGAAGTTGAGAGATGGGAAAAACAATTATTCAAATTCTGAATAAAAGAAAGTGCCCCACCTATGAGAGTTAGGGAGAGTTTTGAATTGGAAGAAATTGCTGCTAAATATGTTGTGGACATGGAATTTCCCTCCTTCCTCCCTATGATCATCCAAGAAAAGATGAAAACAGAATTTCCTTCTACTGCAATTCAAGTAGAAATGAAAATTCTTTCTAAATACATCATCCTCTTCCCTTTCTTCATTGGTTGAGTGAGAGAAAGAGAAACTTCAGTAACTTTGCAAACTTTCTGAATGGAAAGGACAGGAAATTCTTCTACCATCTGCACCCTGAACAGAAAGAAGGGTTGAAGAGATAAGCACACAAGGAAGTACTTGTTAACCCCAGCTAATGATTAATTAGTTATGACTGGAGGGAAAAAATTCTTGATGCTTCAAGTTCATGACAGTTGGGGAGACAAAGAATAGAAAGATATGATATGAAAGTTAGAACTAACAAGGCAGAAATCAAAGAATTTGGGATCAGACAGTACCATTATGTAGAACTGGTCAGCCTTATTCTTGCTAAAGATAGAACTAGCTGGGCCAGATAGACTTTGGACGTCTGTGGAATTCAAGTGTATGGTTTCTCCTCCAGTCCAGATCAAAATGGCCATGGATAGTAATGTTCCATAAGTGGAAGGAAGGGGATGTATCGACAATTTGTTCAAGTTGAGATCCCAGCATTATCTTATGAATGATGATATGCATCCTAGATTGTGTGAAGGACAAAAATTACACCAAAAAGGAGTGAAAAGAAAGGTATGTACAGGTAAGTAACTTAAGTGCATATTTGGTGAGTTAAGAATGAAATAAAGACTCCATCATGAGAGAAGAATTTCTAGTCATCTTTGTGTTGTGTTGTTTTTAGTGATATGTGAAAATGACCCATTTTACAATCCATCTTGCAAATGGAAACAGATTGCAACAAATGTACACATTCATGGACAATAGAAAATTATTCGAGAAAATAAACACTAAATATTTAACATGTGTATTTTGAAAAAGGCAAACCTTTTTCCTAAGACATTATTATTTTAATTGCAATGATCTTAATTTAGACTAAAATGTGACAATGGCTGAAAAAATCTAGAGGTGAAAATGAAGGAAAATCAGGATAAGGAATTTTCTTTTAGAGAAAAAATATTGATTTTAATTCCTACAGGCCAGGAAACAACAATAATAGCAAAATAAATTGCATTTTATAATAATTAAAAATATGAGGAAGTCTTTTTGAAATTGTTATTATTACTATCCTGCTACTCTGAAAAAAAGGCATTCTTGAATTCCAGTGATAAATTTAACTGGGCTATGGTTTAATTAGGTTCATTCAGTGCAGAGATGGTTTAGGTTTCTAATCTTGTAGGAGCGGTATATTTTTCATAATATATAATCATAATTAGGTTAGGCACATTCTGTTTCTGGTTCTATTCATGTTTCACAGAACTCTTGGAAAGCAAAACAAAACCTATCATAATAGCAAGATAGTAATTAAATTTCATATTTTGCCAAGTAGAAGATTAGCTCAATTTTGCTTTTAGAAAGTGGTGAAAAAGTTGTAAATTTCAGTTCCCTGAGCAGTCTGTTAGAATCATCTGTTTCCTCCCCATTATCACAGTATGTTGTCCCCATTATTACAGTATAGTTTTCATGGTTATTATTTAAAAAAACACCTTTGTTTTACAAGGAAAACACAAGAACAGCTTTGTAAAAATGAGAGCTAGGAAGGTTGGGTCGAAATTGGGCCATGAAAAACAGGCTTTAATAGAAAAGATTGTGAAAATGGGGGAATGATACAGAAATTTAAATAAGATGGATTTTAATCAGCTGGCAGATATCTTGATGGTTTTCAATAGACCAGAAATTATTTCACTGGAAATACAATACTAATGAAATTACATGTGGATAATATAACATCCATATAGATTTCCATTAACTTAGTTTCCAAACAATTGAACTAAGTCATTCTGGATAATGAGATGGGTGGCATATAAATTAAATAAATAAATACATAAAGTAAGTAAGTAAGTAAGTGCGCACATTCTCCTGCAAGCAGAACATCAATACATTTAATTTGCTCTTCTTAGATTATATTACTAAATCTAAAATTTTAAGCAGAAACTTTTCATGTCAAATCTTACTTGGTCCTCCTTTACCTGGAGAGAATTTAGACTGAATCTAGAATTTCTGCTGCTGAATTGTGGCTACTCCCCATGCAATTAAAGTCTTAAAGTTGTCTCTAATAATAAATGCAAAAGCTAGCTAATAAAGTAGAATAGATTGAAGATGTTCTCTTCCTAAAACAATTTTGAAATTAAACTCAAAGATCAACTTTTGATCCCTGTGATATAGTAAAAGAGCAGAATGTTGAATTTTTGTGATCACTGTGGCTTGGAGGAAGAGTTGTCTCATAGAAGAATACTTGCAGATTTAAAAAATGACTAGCACTGATGATATTACCTAGTTGGATAGTGAAGCATCTACAAGAAAACAACCAAGCACAGAAAGCATCATGGATTCCACAATTCAACTTTGAGCTACAAATATTTTCTTCTCATGGTATTTAGAATATTTAGATCAGAGGTGGTATTCAGCAGGTTCTGACCAGTTCTGGAGAACCAGTAGCAGAAATTTTAGGTAGTTCAGAGAATTGGCAAATACCACCTCTGACTGGAGATTTTACAGTATCATTCCCCTGCTATGCCCACCAAGCCACGCCCACAGAAGAAGTAAAAGAAGTAAAAGAAAACTGAATCTCACCGCTGATTTAGATGCCTGTCTATCTTAAGAAAAAAACTCTGGTAGTTAATATTACAAACCAACATGAAATAACAAAAGTAGAATTAAAAAACAAACATAGATGCAAGGGGCAAAAGACATATAAGTTTGTGTCCCAAAAATGCATATGCTCTAACACTTAAGGCAAATCTGTAATTAGTTGGCTGGCCTTCTTGAAATAGTCTATCCAATTCATATCCCATTGATCTAAAGCATAGAGGTCAATGTACTTTCTTTCACTATAAGCAAAAAATCAAAGCACAGTTTTTATCAGTATAAACATTATATAACAAATTCAAAATTAATTCTACAATATGTCCATAATTAAACTAAATGATTCAATCAATTTGTCAGTAACGTTTGGATAGATCTGCAGTCAGTCAAATGGAAAAAGGAGTTTACAAGCATCAGAGTTATGGCCAACTATGTGATTTGTAGACAAGTACTTTTTTCTTTTACTATTCTCCAGAGACATATTTTTTATATTCCTGAATTTATAATTTTGTTTGGAATAAGGACATAATTAGAAACTTGCCATATATTTTTTGAACTTGTAGATGAGTATACCTAATAAAATGAAACAGGAACAATGGAAATTCATGCCAAACAAACTGCCAAAAAGAAGCTTGTGTATTATGGTATTTAATAAAAATATAGAAAAGTATTATTATATGTTCTTCATATGTTCATGCCTGTAGACAATAAGAGATAAACCATGCATTATATAAGGAAGATTTGAAATAGTTTAAAAATTGAGGCTCAGATATGAAAGACAACACACACATGCACACACATGTTATCATGCCAATTGCATTAATATTATACAGAAACATACTTTCTTCATACTCTTTACCAGGACAGCTTCACTCCGCAGGTATAGGAAAATATTGGAAGGCCTTCTGGTGGGTTAGTAGAGAGAAATTCCCTCAGTATGGGCTCCAGCACAAGTCCAAAAGCTCACAAAACTAAACCTCCGGACCCAGTGACCAGCCTAGTTGGATCCTGCATCACTATCCTGGGACACATATTTGCCTTTGTTTGTGATAAATTGATTTAATAAATAAAATAAATCTGATTACATTCTTTGCTAGTCCAATGGACATTACTAGGGAAATAATTATGTGGTCTGTGGTGGAGAAAATGAAGGAAAAATCCTACCACAGTGGGAATTTATTCACATAAAGTTGAATGTAAAGCATATGGTTTATTTATTTATTCATTTTGGCAAACTTCTGGTTTTAGAAATTAGCTTCATTATTCCAAATGATCATGGTAGCAATGGGTTTAAATGACCAGATCCTACCCATATGGCAAGCTAAAACAAATTACATTCTGATGAGCATCATGTAGAATTTCAAAATGGAGAAAATATGTCGCTTACTCTATACTAAAACTAAAGATAAAAAAATCCCTTAAGTTAAGTTTTGTTTCTGATCACTATATGGACACAATTACATAGGTATTTTTTTTTGGGGGGGGAGGGGGTAACAAATGGTGGGTAATGCCTTCTGGATGCTCTGTTGACTTCCAAGTATAGCCTAGAGCTCTGTAAAATTTTAGTAGAATTTCCCATTTAAATACTAACTATATCTAACTTGGCTTTTGACTAGGTTTTTTTTTTCACGATCTTCCAGTAAGAAGCATTTTGTTTAATATTACAATCTGCTTGATTATAAAAATTATTTTTAAATAATGTTTGGGCTCAAAAAAGACCACCAAAGGGACCTGCAATTGAAACTCCCATGTATTTTTTATTTGTTTTAAACTGCTTTGTAAATTAATTCTGCAGCACTACTTGGATAAATTGCTTTTAGCGTAAGTGAAAATAACATAAATACACATGTTGTAATGTTGAATTTTAGAGTCCAAATCTTCTTTAGGTAGATATTTTCACCTTAAGCTAAATGTGTATGGAACTTTCACAGTAGTATTCTCTGGTGACACTTTAATAGCAGAGTGGATGAACAGTTATTAGCAGATAACTCCTATTGAATATTGCCTCCTGAACTTAAACGCAGTAATGTAGATAACTCTTTCTGGAACAGATGGATTATTCCAACTGAGATTCTTGAATTAAAAAGGAAATAACAAAACTACAAACCAGCAAATGCACATTATGTATTTGTCTTATCCATTATTTTAAATACACCTTTTAAATCAATTTTATTTTTCCCCAGCAGGTTAAATAATTAATCTATGTTTAGTTGGTTTTATTTCCTCCACTGCTAAATGCGAAGCTGGGAAAGAAATATTTCTTTCTGGAGGGTATAGGAAAGTATAATATGTTGGGGCACATTGTTTATATGTATTTAAAGGTTATCACATCCTATTCACTATATTGATAGTCCCAACTGACATTTTGCTGCTCTTCTCAAATGATGCATGTCTTGTTCATCGTGCTATGCAGAGTCAGCTGTCAGGCAGTGCATCAGGGGACCAAAACCCATTTTCTTTTGCTATTTGTTTACACTTTCAGTACATAAACGCACAGAGAGAAGCTTTTGAATTCTTGAATTTCTTTGCAGGAGAGAAACTGATAATTTGAAATGCAAACTGCTTATCAGATTAACAAATCCAGAAACAGCTATAATGTATTCATTAAATATAACTAGGATATTACTTGTAGAGTTCTTATGAAGTAGTTTGTTTTTGGAGAAAACATTATTTCTGCCCCTCCCCCTTTTTATGCTTTTGAAATGAAGTACCTATTAGTCAAAGTAATTATACACAATTTTCATTATGACTTGATCTTCTATTGATTACAGTGGAATTGATCTCAGATTTGGAAAAAAATGGAAATTCTTACAAATATGGAACCCCTTAGTTCAAGAGTCTAAATTGTATTTCTAATTTTGGGATATACATTAAAATTCACTCTCCATGAATAATAGGCAATGTGAAATATATCTTTTGGTTGAGACATATTCACTGTCTAGAAAGAACTTGAAAGATCTACCTGTGGCAAAGAAACTTTGTCATAAAGTATTCACAATGTGTTGACCAACCTGGGGGAGTTGGTAGAAGAGGAAGACAAAGAAGAAAACCTAAAAAAATAACTGAGCATTTAGAACAACTTAAAAACAAGAGAATAAGCTTATCTGCATTGAAACTTGCCCCCCCCCCAAAAAAAAAACCTCAGCACAAGTATTAAAAGATGCTAGCACTATAATGTCAAATATAGGTTCACTGGGGAGAAGGCGGAGCTACGTCTCGGTGTTACAGCTGCGATCTCGGGGCTCTGAGATCTCAGCTGATATTTTTGCCTCTGGTCGGTTCTAACGGACCTAAACCGTCCCGTAGAGACGGGGATTGTGAAGGGCATAGTCCCAGGATCCCAGAGACATCGCAAAATCTCTGGTTTGATCCGGGAGAAGCCCTTTTGCTGGAAGCAGAAAGGCAGCCTCTAAAGCTGCTGAAGTCGGGACAACTCCGGAAAGAAAGGGATTTAAATGAGCGTGTATCGGTTGGGTGAGAAATTCTTTTGCATTATAAATTGATTAAGACTTGAAAGGACATCCTGAACAAAGAAGAAATCTGTGGCTTTATTTTTCTTTTGACTGAACCTGGGTTGAGCGGCGTTTAAGTGATGTCAAATTGAGACTTGGATTATTATTTTTTTCTTATTTTCTTTGAGGACTTTAAGGTGACTTTGTAGGTAACCGGATTGAATTTTCTTTTATATATATTTTTATTTTTCACTTGATTTTTATTTTTTATCTTTTTAACTTTCTTTTTAGGATAGAGGCTCCCTTTGACTATCTTTTTCTTTTGTTTGAGTTTTTTATAAACATTTTTTCTTTTGGCTGGGGGGGGAAAGAGTATTTAGAGATGCTGTAACACTGCCAACTAGAGGCTTGAAAATATTTTATTTGAATTGGGGAGAAAAGCACTTCTTTTCAAGGACATTTTAATGTGATAAGATAGAGGGAGAATACAGTAAAATATTATTACAGGTGCTCTCTTGGACTCTTATCAATATCTCAACATTTGAGGTTTGGCTTTGAAGCTGCTGGAGAAGACAGTCATAATAAGAGCCTTGGATAAAGAAATAAAGTGCAGTGTACAGTGTATATATATATATATATATATACTTTTGAAACACCTACTCGCCAGCCTTTTTGGTTAATTCTAACTCTAGCATTTTTGTTTTTTATTTCAAAGGGAAAGCCTCAGAGTTTTTTCTTTTTTCTTCTCCTTCTTTGCTTCTTCCATCTATTTTAATTGGATTAGGGTCTAGAAGAACCTGAAGACCTTTCTTTTTCCTTTTTTCTTTTTTGGCTTTGGGCTTTTTAATATTGGATTTTTTCTTTTTCTTTTTGATTTTTTGGACTATATTTGGTTACTATACCAGCTGGATTTAAAGTCAAAGAGAGCTTGAAGACTTGGAAATATTAAAATGAGCAGGAAGCCAAAATCATTCGGCGTTTTTGCTTCTACCTCTGCTTCCCCACCACTTGAAGGACAACTTTCAATTCAGACAATGTTGAAGCAAGATAAGGAACAAGAAAAAGTAAATTTACAGATGATTATGCAAGGAATTCAAGATATTAAGATAAAAATAGATACCATGGACAAAAAAATAGAGAAATCTGATGAAAATTTTAAACAAATGATGGGAAAATATGAGGAGAGATTCCAAAAAATTGAGGAAGAAGGAAAACAAAGAGAGGAGAAGATTGGAAATATTGACACTAGATTAACAGTGATAGAACAAGAAAAAAATGGGATGTTGAGGTGGGAGGTGGAAAGATCAGAATTTTATCTTAGATTTCAAAATATAGAAGAGGAAAAAGGAGAAAACTTGGCTGTGATAATGATAGAAATATTGGCAGATCTTCTGGAAATTACTGAGGAAAAAATGATGGACGGAGTAGATGAGATATACCGAGTTTATACAAGATATGCGATGAGAAATAAACTACCAAAGGAAGTACATATTAGATTTACTAAAAAATCCATCAGAACACAAATACTACAAGTGGCAAGAGAAAAAGTATTGAAATATAAAAGCAAAGAGATTGTAGTTTTAAAACAAATACCTAGAAGAGTGAGAGAGATGAGAAGAAAATATCGATTTTTGACCAAAATGCTACTGGAAAATGAAGTGAACTACAGATGGCTGATACCAGAAGGACTAATTTTTACGTGGCAAGAGCAGAGACATAGAATTGACTCGATTGAAAAAGCAGAATTTTTTTATGCAGAATTTTTTGGAAGAAAAAAAGAGGAGGCAGAGAAAGAGATCTCATTAATTGAGCTTCTGGAGGAACAACTGGAGACTGAAAAAGAGAAAGGAGTTGTAGGTGGACAGGTAGACAGTAAAGAACAACGTGAAGTGAGAGCTACGAGAGTTGTTAGACCTAAATATAAAGCATAATCATGGAAGAAAAAAAACTGATTACAATGAATATAAATGGACTTAACTCAGCTGTTAAAAGAAGGAAAACTTTTCACAAATTAGAGAAATTAAAATTTGATATAATTTGCTTACAAGAAGTTCATATTAAAAAGCAACATGAGCATTTGTTAGTACAGCCAAAATTAGGGAAAATATTTACTTCTTTGATTCAATGTAAGAAAAGAGGAGTGGTTCTCTATATTAAAGAAGATATTCCAGCAAAACTGATCTATACGGATGAAGATGGAAGAGTATTAATGGTGGAAATAATGGATAATAATAAAAAAATACTCTTGATTGCAATTTATGCTCCGAATGATAAACAAGAAGAGTTTTATAAAAAACTACATATGGAAATAATTAGACTGGACTATGTTAACATAATCATGATGGGAGACTTTAATGGAATTGTGGACAATAAATTGGACTATATAACAACAACAACAAAACAAAATAGAAAGATTCTCCCTAAATCTTTTTTTAAAATGACAGATGAATTAACCTTAAAAGATATTTGGAGGGAAAGAAATGTTAAAACTAAACAATATACTTTTTATTCTAATAGACATCTATCATGGTCCAGGTTAGATATGATTTGGATCTCAACAGAATTAATATCTACTATTCAAGAAACAAATATTGAAATAAGTACTTGGGCAGATCATAGTCCAATGACAATTAAATGGAAGGGACAAAAAAAAAGATCGAGATGGACATTAAACAATACCATTTTAAAGGAGAAAGATTTTATACAATGGATGGAGAAGGAATTAGTCTTTTTTTTTAAAGAAAATAAAAAAGAAGATACCTCAATACAGAATGTTTGGGATACAATGAAGGCATATGTAAGAGGTTTGATAATAGACTATACAAGAAAAAAGAATATTAGGAAAAGACAAACCTCTAAGGCCTTGGAAGATGAATATATAAGACTTGAAAAAGAATTACAGAAAATACCACAGAAAAAAGATATTAAATTGAAACTGGATGTAATTAAGCATAAAATGGAATTAATAGAGAAAGAAGAACTGGCAGAGAAAATTAGAAATTCTAAACAGAATTATTTTGAAGATGCAAATAAACCAGGTAGATGGTTAGCATATAAACTGAGAAAGGAGAAGGAATCAAGAAAAATATTGAAACTAATAAATGATCAAGGTCAAGTTTGTTGTGGTAATAAGGAGAAAAAGGAAATTATTCGAGATTATTATGGACAACTATATAAACAAGAGAATATTGATGAGAAAAAAATTAAACAGTATTTACAGAATGCTAACTTACCGAAGATACCTAAAGAGACTGAAGAAATGTTAGAAAGCAATATAACAATGATGGAACTAAATGAAGCATTTAAAAGACAAAATAATGGGAAAGCACCAGGTCCAGATGGACTTCCGGCAGAATTCTATAAAAAATTTCAAGAATCATTGAACACTCCATTGTTAGAAATTATGAATGAAGTTATGTTAAAAAAGATGACACCCAAAACATGGTCAGAGGCTTATATTACACTTATTTTAAAGGAAGAGGCTGACCCGTTGCAAATTAAGAACTATAGACCTATTTCCTTATTGAATGCAGATTATAAAATCTTTGCTTCAATCTTAGCAGAAAGACTGAAAAAATATTTAAATAATTTTATCCATCCAGATCAAAATGGATTTCTACCAAAGAGACAAATTAGAGACAACATGAGAGTAATTTTGGATACCTTGGAATATTATGAGGCTCATCCTGAAAAACAAATGGCTTTGATATTCCTAGATGCTCAAAAAGCATCTGACAACGTGAATTGGAGATTTATGTTATTATTATTGGAACAGATGGGCTTTGCCAGAAAATTTATTCAAGCAATAGAAGCCATATATAATAAACAGACAGCAAAGGTAATGATGGAGGGAGAATTTACAGATCTTATTAATATAAGAAGAGGTACAAGACAAGGATGTCCCCTATCTCCTTTGTTATTCGTATTAACTTTGGAAGTGTTGAATAGAAATATTAGAGATGACAAAAATATAAAAGGAATGAAAATTAAAAAGGAAGAATTTAAACTACAAGCTTTTGCTGATGATTTAGCTTTTATTCTGGAAGACCCGTTAGAAACCGCTCCAAAATTATTGGAAAAGGTAGAGACATATGGTGAGATGGCTGGCTTGAAAATAAATAAAGATAAAACAAAGATTTTGACAAAAAATATGTTGTTGAGACAAAGAGAAGAACTGACAGATCTTTTGAAAATTCAAATTACAAACAAGGTTAAGTATCTGGGGATATATTTGACAGCAAGATGTAGCACATTAAAAGAGAATAATTATATTAAACTTAAACAACAGATAATTACAGATTTGAAGAAATGGGAAAATTTACAATTGTCATTAATAGGGAGAATTTCAACAATTAAGATGAATATTTTACCTAGAATTTTATTTCTCTTTCAAACAATACCAATTAGACTTGGAAAAGACTATTTTGAAGATTTAAATAAAACTATGTTGAAGTTTATATGGCAAGGTAAAAAAGCGAGAATAAAGTTAAAACTTTTGCAAGATGCTAGAAATAGAGGAGGTTTTGGCCTGCCTAATTGGGAATTGTATTATCAAGCTGCAAGTTTGATGTGGGTCAAAGAATGGATAACATTAAGAAAACATAGATTGTTGACATTAGAAGGACATGATTTACTGTTGGGCTGGCATGCTTTTTTATGGTACAAGGGAACTAAAACACAGGGGTATTTCAGAAGACATTATATACGGGAGTCTTTGTGGTTAAATTGGGAGAAGATAAAAAAACAATGTTATTTGAAAATTCCAATTTGGTTATCGACTATTGAAGCATTTTCCTATCCTATGATCTATAAAAAGGAACAAACAGTTAGATATGGGGAACTGTTGGATGAAAAGGGTGGACTTAAAACGATCCAAAATTTAGAGGAACAAGGTATAAGGATGAATTGGTTTTCATATGCGCAAATACACTCAAGATATCTTGAAGATTTTAAAACGGAAGGATTCTATGATAAACAGACTGATTTAGATAAGATATTGATGGGTACTGATGAGAAAGTGATTAAAAAGTTATATGGTTATTTATTGGGAATTAAGCTAGAGGAAGAACAAGTTAAAGAAACTATGATTGCATGGGGGAAGAATTTTGGATATGGAATTGATTTAGAGCAATGGCAAAAATTGTGGTCTCAAAATTATAAAATGACAATGTCAATAGCATATAAAGAAAACTTGTATAAGATGTTTTACAGGTGGCACCTTCCCCCGACAAGAATAGCAAGAATGTTCAAGAATAAATCTGAAAAATGTTGGAAATGTCATCAGATACCTGGCTCATACTATCATATGTGGTGGACTTGTGAGAATGCTAGAAAATATTGGACTAAAATTCACATGTGGTTGGAAAAAATGACAAAGAAACACATAGACTTGAAGCCAGAGATCTTTTTATTGGGAATTTTACCTGATATATATAATAAAGACTTGAAATATTTGATTGTAAATGTATTAACGGCGGCTAGGATTGTATTTGCTAAAAACTGGAAGAATGAGAAAATACCATTGCAGGAAGAAATTATTAAGAAAATATTGGAATGTGCTGAGATGAGTAGATTGACATTTGAAATTAGAGAACAAGAAGATAAACAATTTTATGCAATTTGGGTTTTTTTTTATCAATGGTTAGATGATAAAATACAATAATAGAGCATTAATATTATATATATGAAGAGATGTTTAGGATTGATTTGTTATGATTATACGACAAATTGTTTGAAGTATTGTTATCTCGCAAAGCATGAATGATTAAAAGTATAGTCAGAAAAAAAAAATTTTTTTATTTTTTTCTTTAGTAATATTAGAATATGGATTGACAATATGAGTGGTTATGCAATATAATTGTAATTGACACTATAAAATGAATGCACAAAACTGATGAACCAACCGATACACCGGAAGTATATATGAGAGTAGATGTTTTTAATGTTTTGTATGTTTGTTTGTTTGTAGAAAATTAATAAAAACTTTAAAAAAAAAAATATAGGTTCACTGCAAGGAAAAAAACAACAACTAATGTTTAGCATGACTACAGCTATAACTAAACATGAAAAATTAACAACAGGACAAATAATGCATCAGCAAAATGGAAGATCAGAATGGAAAATAAGATCAATGCCCTATGATCAGATACTAGTAAGCTGGAAGAGATGAAAGAAAATAAGCTGGAAAACAAGAAAACCAAAGAATATCTGATGAAGAAATATCACTTAGAAACAATGAAAATGAAACACTGGAAACAATAAATCAGCAAATAATAGCTATGGACAAGAAGATCAGCATGTACAAAGTTCAAATTGCACTATATTGCACTATAGCAGAATCTCTAGTTTCAATTAAATCAGAAACACTTCTATCAATCCATCAATGAAAACATCAGTGAATCAGTTAAACTTAATAAAGAAGAAACAATGCAGTTCTGGATGACCCAAAGAAATACAAATAGAACACAATCTGGCTAAAGGAGGTACATCAGAATAAAAAAGAAATAAAAATAAAAAATATACTAACAGCAGAAATGGAGAAAAGAACTGTCAGCACCAAGTCAGGATGAACTTCACTGTTGTTGGTTGAAACATCTGACTGGTCTGCACCCATTCATTGCCAAACAGTTCAACAACATACTGCAAGGAGGAAAAATTGAACATTGCTTAACATATGGGAAAATATACTGAGAAATCCAACAAAAATGTGCAGGACTGGGTAATTACAGGCCAATTACCTGCTTATCAACAGGTTTCAAATTGCAAATGCAGTCCAATAGCATCTAGTTGAAAACAGTATTTTACCACCTGTGCAGAAAGGAAAAAGTGGAAGCAGCAGAAGCACTGAAGATCAGCTCCTAATTGACAAGATGATTCTGGAAACTGTAAGATAGGGAAGGCCAACCTGAATGTAGATTAGACTGATTATAAGAAGGCAGTCAACTCTATGCCACTTTGACTGGATAATCAAGTGATTAGAAATAAGAGGAGTCGAACTATCAGACATTTTATGCAAAGATGAATAGCACAATGGAAACATACTTTATTTTTTTGTTTTATTTGGTTTGTTTTATTTGGTTTGGTTTTTTACAAGATAATAGGTATAAGTAAAAACATACTTATGAATACATGGATACATATAAGAAAGAAAGACTGTTTCCTAGTATGATTTGATTGTTGATTGTACCCTATGACTATCATTAAGTGTTGTATGTTATTATTCTTGATTAATGAATGTACCTTTTCTTTATGTATACTGAGAGTATTTACACCAAGACAAATTCCTTGTGTGTCCAATTACTCTTGGCCAATAAAGAATTCTATTCTATTCTATTCTATTCTATTCTATTCTATTCTATTCTATTCTATTCCATTCCATTCCATTCCATTCCATTCCATTCCATTCCATTCCATTCCATTCTATTCTATTCCATTCCATTCCATTCCATTCCATTCTATTCTATAAGAAACAATAGGCCCCCTACAGACCTCTTAGGAAAGGGGTGAGGTCAATGGTAGAAAGTGTAAGGTTAAAGTTTTTGGGGTTTGGAGAAGAAACCACAGAGTCAGGTAGAGTATTCCAGACATTGACCACTGTGTTGCTGAAGTCATATTTCCTTTAATCAAGTTTGGTGTGATTAACCTTGAGTTTATATCTATTGTGTGTTCTTGTATTTTTATGGTTGAAGCTGAAGTATTCATTGACAGGTAGGACATTGCAATGTATGATTTTATGTACTATACTGAGGTCTGACCAAAGGCAGCATAGTTATAGGTTTTCTAGGTCTAGAATTTCAAGTCTGGTGGCATCAGGTATTCTGCTGCAAGTAGAGGAGTGGAGAACTCTTCTTGTGAAATATTTCTGGATTTTCTCAACTGTGTTAATATCAGATACATAATGTGGGTTCCAGACTGATGAGCTGTATTCAAGTATTGATCTAGCAAATGTTTTGTATGCTCGAGTTAGTAGTGAGATATTGCTGGAGAAAAAGCTACACAGGCTTAATGCCTTTTTGTCTATGAAATTACAATGAGCTCAAGCACTTAGATCATTAGAGATGAGTACTCCAAGATCCTTGACAAGTTTGGAGGTCTTGACTCCAAGGTCTTGACTATTCAGTCTGCATTTTATTTTCTGATTTTTTTTGCCAATATGTAAGACAGAGCATTTATTTGTTGAGATTTGAAGTTGCCATATGTTTGACCAATATGATACATAGTCAAGATTTTTTTTTGAAGGGTAGCAATATTGTCTGTGGTGTTGAATAGCTTGACATCATCAGCAAAGAGAACGCAGTTGCTCTTAATATGATCACAGAGGTCATTTATGTAGAGTATGAAGAGAGTTAGTCCTAGAACACTGCCTTGGGGGACATCACTGTTGACAGATACAGAATTTGATAGGACGTTCCCAATGTTGACCATTTGTTGTCTGTTTGACAGGAATGCTTCTATCCAGTTATGCAGGTGTTCAGAGATACTATAAGATTTTAGTTTTAGGGGTAGTTTGTTGTGTACCGCTGAATCAAAGGTTTTACAGAAGTCTATGTAGATTGTGTCTGTTGCTTTGCCCTGATTGAGTTGTGTAGTCCATATATTTTTGCAGTGTAAGAGTTCCAGATTGCAGTATAGTTTATTTTCTGAAACCAAATTGTTTGTTGGAGAGTAGGTTGTTTGTCTCTAAGTGGAAGACAATGGATTGGCTAATAATTGATTCCATGACTTTACAGGTGATGCAGCATAAAGAGATTGGTTTGTAATTTTCAACTATGCTGGGGACTCCCTTTTTGAAGATGGGGATGACTGTAGCTTGTGACCATAGTTTTGGCAAGGAGCTGGTCCTGAAAGATTTTTCAAAAATTATGCTTAAATGTTCGTCTTGTTTAAAACTTATTTTACTTGAAGTAAAACTCTGTCTCCTTTTCTGTGTGGCAGATATAACCTAGCAATATCACTACAGGCATGTAATTCATTAACTTTCTTTTTTCTTTTTGGTCCAAATTTTCCAATTCAGCTTGTTTCAGTAATGTATTGTATGACAGTTATGTTTATGTGTTGATGTTTTTGACAGTATTTTCACCAATTTTTCCCTTAGCACTTTTCTGTATTCTTTACTAATCATATTTTTATCTGTCCATGCTTGTTGTTAACCAAATGTAAAAAGCACAGAGATTTGTAGGCTTCATTCTGATGGCTTCCGATGGTTTGATCATTGGACATTTTGGTTGAATTATTTTTCATGAGATTTATTGCCACTGTAGCTCATTTCTCTAGGACCAATTTCATTGATGTAATTTTTATTTGTTACTGAGTATATTTCAATTTCTGATTTTTCAGAAAAGCTTTAGTTTATTCCTTTCAAGTAAATGTGAGACTTTATTAGCTTTTTTTTTTTTTTTTTGCTGTTTGGTGACTAAAATTTCTTTTCTTTTAAATCACTGAAAGTGACATCATAGCAATGACAAATAATAAGAAAGTAAGAAGTCACTTGAAAGAAGCCTCTTGGAATGTTGGCAAGCCCATATTTTTCAATTCTAGACACCTATTCTTTCTTCCAGTATTTCCATTTTCTCACAACAAAGGGATATCCATAAAGTGGTTGTTAATTTGACCTGTATACCACCCACCTCTCAAAGATTCACAACAATAAGCAAATAAATTGTAATACGGTCAATGAAACATGTAAGGCAAGAATAAAAAATGGCAAGCAAAGGTTTCACACTCCCTTGCTGAAGGCTTGTGTGAACAATAGTTTAAATATGTTTTTTCTGTTAAGTTTTATACTTGTCACATGAAAACAAATACACTAGAATAAAAATAATTTCACTCTTATGACAGCTCTAAGATTCTATTCTGCTTTGAAGATAGAAACATTGTTTTGATAATTATAAACAGGTCACTGCAGAGAAGTTTATGGAAGACCATTCTATAAATGAATGCAAATATTTTGGATACACAATTCTTTCTCCAACTGAACTGCACTGAATTCTTGTACATTTTACATGCATTTCAACCCATGTATTCTAAAAATGCTATTGCTGTCTCTTTTATCATGCATGAAAAACAAAAAAAAAGCATGAAATATTTCAAATGAAATTAAAAATATAGTTTCTGAAAAAAGAGATAACGATATATTAGTATAATAGGATGACTAATGAAAGGGGGTAGGGGAAGGAAAGGTAACCTTATAGGACAATTTGGAAAACAGCAGAAAGCCATAAAAGCAGTGTCTCACTTTAAGGGATAAATAACATGGAGTGATAATAATATGCAAAGCCTTTTTCATTATACTAAGAAGTGTTAATTTTCAGAAGTTATACAATTCCTTCATTCCTTTTGTTACTTTATGTGAATAGATGCACAACAAGAAAGAGACTTTATTGCAAAAAAATAATATTAATGCAAAGATGTGCATTAAATTTGTCGATATCATCAGGAATTGGATCCAGATTTAATGACACTTTCTTCAACTGTTGCTTTATGTATGCCTTCTAGTTTGAGTAAAGAGCTTTATGTAAGTCAGAGTCTTTTGTATTTGTGAACCTACTTACAATGAATCTTTTCCTGTGGATGACTAGCTCTGAATCCAAGTCATTGGTTTGATCTTCGAAATCTAACCAACTGTCAATGAAAAATAAAAATAGCAAATCCCTACATCTTTCTGAAATTAATAGAAAACGTTGCCTAAAAGCTGGTCCTTTCCCTTCTATACATTTCTGTTCAAAATGCTTTTAAATTTTGAGTGCCACCTCAATGAAGAACGTGAGTCTTTTTCCTCAGAATATTTCAAGCAGATGTAAAAGTGTGAAATATTCTTATTACTGTCAATTTTCCAAACACAAAAGACTGCCATCAATTATTTAGTTTAGGCTTTGAAACACCTCTTACGTTTTTCCCGACCCAGTGATGTTGTTAGACTGCTTCAATTACATTTCCTAATATATGTACGCACACATGCAAGCTAATAATAATAATTATTGCCTCAGAAAGGCATAACCTCTTATGCACTACTTATTTCTCAAGATATGCCACGAACATTCATTTCTTGCTCTGAAATGTGGAAAGGAGAAATAATTGATGATCTTGGTTGGATGGCAGTTTGAATTATCTAGTGGAAGAATTTCATTTTTAAAGCTCAATGTCCATATAGTTTTATTCCAACTTGACCTGCATAAAAGTGTGTGAATCATTAAGACTCCTGTTCAAACTCAAGTGCCAACATAATATCAAGGCAGCAACAAAAGAAGAACCTAACCATAACTTTTCAGCCTTAGACTGACCTTGTAAACAAGTAACCATCTAGCACTAAATGAGTCAAAGACATAGTACAAAACTTCAGCAACTTGCAACAGGAAAAAAAAATACTAGCTCAAGAGAGAGATTGCACTTCAAACACAACACTTAAACCAGGTTCAGAGTAACAGCTTTGAAATTGCTTTAAAAGCTTTTTTTTTTTTTTAAATAAAAATAAAGGATAGTTTGTGAAAAGTAAAGCAGCTCAATTTTCCAAACAAGCAAACATCTAATAAAGCAGTTCATAGAAAGTTATTCTCCTTTTAATGTTTTTAACATTTGAAAAGGAATTGTTAAATATTCTCATCTGAAAAACAAGTACTTCAATATAATGAAGAAATTCCACTGTTTGGAAATTTGAAGAAAGCTTAAAATTCCATAGCCAGAAAGATGAAAAGGGAGTCTGTGGACTTTGCAGAATTCTGGAAGGCCTGAGGCACACATGCACACAAAGGGGTGAGGGTTGTTCTTTCTTCTCATGGGCCAATACTTAAGAATTGTAGAAAAACCTAAGATACTAAAATAACTCTAGAAATATGGAGCCATAAAGTGAAAGAAAGTAAGAGTGGAATTTAACCTTAAAAAGCATTAATCTATCCTTCAGTCCAGTGCATCCTTTTGAGATTGTCCTCCAGATTCTGTTTAAGCAATGGATAATGGGAAATGGTCCATTCCTTTTTCCAAATAGCAATTACCAATAGGATATTTGTTCTGATGTCTAATTGAAAACTGCTTCCTATTAATTTAAACTCACAGTTCTTTCTTTATGTTTGGGAACAGCTCTGAACAATTTGCCCTTGTGTTGTATATGAGAAGCCTTCAGATACTTGAAGACTGTTATTAGGCATCCTCATTGTCGTCCATGATAAGCAGACCCTTGTCTGCAACCATTATGCATACGTTTTTGTTTTTAAGACACTTGGCTTTCTCTCCTCTGGGCATACTGAAATTTATAAATTTCCTTCCTATAATATGATACTATTTTGTCAATATTTTAGATTCATCTAACCAATATACACTAGGGAGGAAGAATGAATCATCTTGACTTTTGTAGCCTGATTTTGTTAATGCGGCTTAGATTTTTTTTTTTTTTGCATGTCCACAATGATCCCACTGTGATCCACCAAGATACAGGTGCTTCTTACATGTACAATATGATCATCTGGATCCTATATAAATGCAAAGGTAGGAATTTGCTTTTGGCTCAGAGCCATTGACATACTTTTTGTCAGGTATATTTGACCAACTAATTTGGATTTTATACAATAACATAGTCTACTCTAGTCCATATTTTGCCAATTAGAATTTGCTGCAAGACTGCTGAAGTTAACAGATGTTATGACCACTATATCCCATTGATGAACTAACCTATAAAAAAAGGTGGGTATGGTTTTTTGCCTCATAAAACTAATGTTCCTTCCTGCCACAGGAAAAAAAAAGGACAAGTCCAAAAAAATGGAAAGAGGGACATACAACTAAGGCAGAATATCAGCAGATAGCCAGAATCTGCAAAGACGAAATCAGAAAAGCAAAGGCTCAGAACGAACAAAGACTTGCAACAAAAGTCAAAGATAGTAAAAAAAGTTTCTTCCAGCATATAAATAACAATTAAAAAAAAATCAAGGAAACAGTCAGTCCACTAAAGAGAGAGTATGGCAAGGAAGTAACAGGCAACAGAGAGAAAGCAGAACTGCTTAACTCATTCTTTGCCTCTGTCTTCACACAGAAAGAAACTACAGCTCAACCCACCAAAAACATAACTGTAAAAGACAGACCAGAAATAAAAGTTAAAATAAGCAAAAAAAATAAAAAATAAGAGAACACCTGTCTGATCTTGATGAACATAATTCACCAGGGCCTGATGGATTGATTACATCACAGAGATTTAAAGGAGCTAGCAGAGGTCATCTTAGAACCACTGCACCATATCTTTCAAAAATCCAGGAGCACCAGGGAACTACCAGAGGACTGGAAAAGAGCTGATATGGTTCCCACCTTCAAAAAAGGAAAAAAAAACAGACCCAGGAAACTACAGACCAATCAGCCTAACATCAATACACGGGAAGATACTGGAAAAGATAAAAACAACAACAACAATAACAACAGCAGCAATAATAATAATAATAATAATAATAATAATAATAATAATAATAATAATAAATAAAAATAACAACAACAACAACAACAACAACAATAATAATAATAATAATAATAATAATAATAATAATAATAATAGCAATAATAACAACAACAATAATAAAAACGGATATGCCAACATCTAGAAACAAGTAAAATAATAACTAGGAGTCAGCACAGGTTTATTAAAAACAGACCATGCCAAACCAATCTTATTTCATTCTTCAACATAGTTACTAAATGAGGAGAGCAGCAAAATACTGTGGACATAATATATTTAGATTTCAGCAAGGCATTTGACAAAGTAGACCACAACCTACTTCTTGGTAAGCTAGAAAAAAGTGGAATAGATAGCACCATTTCTAGATGAACTCACAACTGGCTGACAAACTATAGTTTGAAGTTTCAAAATTAGTTTTATATAATGGTACCATTTTCTATAACTGTATGATTTGAGCTTTTTATTTTAGTTACTACTTCAGTTCACCCTAACTCTTACGTTATATCCCATTTTGTTATGTAAATTTGGTAAGCTGCTTAGAATCTAATTGGTTTCAGGTGGTGAGGTAAATACATAACTAAATATCACAGTTTAAGGCCCTGTCACACTGCCCAACGGATGCAAAACGGACACAACGGACAAGCAAAATGTTCCATCTGTTGTTATCCGCTCTCAAAAGGGGAAAAAATTTGCATAACCGGAGTGGATAACACGGATGGGGGGAGGACGCAGGGCGGATGGAAAGCGGATGTGGAATGGAAGCCCAGCGGATGGAAGCGGATGGGAGCAGATGGCACATCCATGGGGCTTCCGGGGGACCTCAGCAAAGCGGACACGGAATGGATACAGTGGATGCAGAACGGACGCCGAACAGATAAAGCGGATGCAGAGCGGAAGCCTAGCGGATGCACAGCAAAAGCCAAACGGATGCAGAGCGTTAATAGTGCATGCGGGGAGGAAGCATTGCGTCAGCCCCACGGATATAAGGGAAGCAGCTCGGAAGCAGTTCACCATTCACAGGAAAGACCTGCTGCCGGACGGATTGACAGCCTTGCCTGGCCTGCCTGCATGCCTACCTGCAAGCCTTGCTGCCAGCCTTGATGCAAGCCTTGTTGCCAGCCTCCCTGCCAGCCCTGCTGTCTACCTGCCTGCCAGCCTTGCTGCCAACCTTGCTGCCAGCCTCCCTGCCAGCCTTGCTGCTAGCCAGTCTGCCTGCAAGCCTTGCTGCCTGCCTTCCTGCCAGCCTTGGTTCATCTCTGCCTGCCAGCCTTGGTGCCTGTCTGCCTGCCAGCCTTCCTGCCAGCCTTGGTGCCTGCTTGCCTGCCAGCCTGCCTGCAAGCCTGCCTACAAGCCTTGGTGCCTGCCTGCCTGCCTGCCAGCCTTCCTGCCAGCCTTGGTGCCTGCCTCCCTGCCAGCCTTCCTGCCAGCCTTGGTGCCTGCTTCCCTGCCAGCCTTCCTGCCAGCCTTGGTTCCTGCCAGCCTCCCTGCCAGCCAGCAACCCCACAACCATGCGGAAGCACAGCAAGCCTCAGCCATCTGCTGCCAGCCCTTGCAAGGGGGACAGGGCTACCATCCCGGTAGGCTCGCTTTTCTGGGGCTGGGGCTTCTGCTGCTTCTGCTTCTGGAGGAGCTGATGACAAGCACTCCAGCACCAGCCACCTCCACAGCACCTGGACCCTTCACCCCTTAGACTGAGCAACCAAGAGGAGTGCCAGAGACTCATATTTGTTTTATAGCTTGTTGTTAATAAAGTCTAGTTTTGATTCACACACTTGCTTCATTTCTTTTTTTTTAATAAAGTCTTGGTGGAAACTTTTAGAAATGGTTTAAGCCTTTGCATGCTTGTGGGATTGGTTAAGATAGCAGTGGGATGGGTTGAGATAGTAGTGGGATGGGCAGGGATACCTTTGGGATGGGTAATAGCTTTGGGAAGGGCAGGGATACCTTTGGGATGGGTAATAGCTTTGGGATAGATAAACCTCCAGTGCAAGCATAGTGGGACGGGATGGTCCACCCTCCCAGGTGCCACACCTATGGCCCTTTATTATCAATAATAATGTAATAATCATCCACACATGTCAACACAAACACAACTCTTTATTAAATGCCCTGATCATTGTAGGCCCACTCAACATACATGGCCCAATCTCATCAGTGTGATGAGACAGGCTGAAGGAAGGACCCATTAATCATCTATTATCCTGTCTTGCCACTCCACTGCTCCAGCTGGGGAGTTGCACCAGTGTCTCAGGAGGTTGCGCTGCTTCTTCCCTTCACGTGAAGCTCGGTTGGGGCCTTGCACATCCTCAGTGTCTATCAGGTTTCTCCCTTGTCTCCATTCACCAGGCTCCATGTCCCCATTGCCTTGCTGGAGGTCCACGAGCCTGTTCTGCAACACTGGGTAGCGGGTGCACATGAGATTGTGCAAGATGAAGCAAGCTTCCATGATCCTCCTCACGGTCTCTGGGCGATGCTGCATGGTGGTGAGAAGTACCTGGAACCTGTTGGCCAGGATGCCAAAGGCGTTCTCCACCACCCACCTTGCCCTGGACAGCCTTTAGTTGAAGATCCTCTCTTCACGGGTGAGGTATTTGGAGGTGTAGGGCTTCATGAGGTAGGTTGTGAGGGAGAAGGTGTCATCCCCCACAGTGAAGTAGGGCACATCTTGTGTGTCGTTGGGCAGGGGGTCTGGATCTGGGAAGCCCACCATGAGGTTGCGTTCCAGCCCACCCTTGAGGTCACTTGCACTGTATACCTGGGCATCTGAACATGAGCCATTTCCTGAAGCATCGATGTACATGAACTTTTAGTCAGCATCGACCATGGCGAAGAGGATGATGCTGAAGTAGCCCTTGTAGTTGAAATAAGTGGACCCCGACTTGGCTGGTGCTTTGCAGGCCACGTGCTTGCCATCTATGGCTCCAACAGTGTGTGGGAAGTTCCACCTCTGATACCACTACTCTGCAACTTTCTTCCATTCTTCTTCAGTGGAGGGGCACTGGAGGAGCTCCTGCAGGTATTCTTCAATGATGGCCTGCACCACTTCTCTGACCACAATGCTGATGGTGTTGTGTGGCACCCTCCAGCCGTACTGCATGCTCCTGTAAGTGGTCCCTGAGGCCAGGTGGTGCAGAGTGAGTGCCACCTTGAGCCCAGGTTCCAGGCTGGGACGGAAGTTGGTGCTCTGCTTGGTCAACCTGGGTGTCAGATGCTGCACAACTTTGTCAAACATGGCTGGAGGCATCCTCATGAAGTTCTGGAATGCACGAGTGTCTTCGTTCCTGAGCTCCACCATCAGCTTGTAGTACAGTCCATACTCGGCTCTTCTGGCGAACCATCTTTGGACCCATCTTCGTACGCTTCTTGGCCGCCTCTTTTTCTTCCCATAGTAGAGTTCACAGAGCCTGTAGATGTCTTCGCACTGTTGCAGAAGGATGGTGGCTGCCAAAAAGACTTTGTTATGATCCACGGTGGACATGACTGGATGCTGTGGAAGAGGAAGAGGAAGATGAAGGCTGCAGAGTTCTGCAGCAGGGCTGCTGTTCTGAAAGTGAGATGCAGGTGAGTTGCTTCCCCTTTTTTTAGGCAGTATAGGTGTCCCTTTGCATCCTCTAGGCATCCTCTAGGCATCCTGTAGACATCCTTAATATCCGAGATAGGTCCCCTCTGCGAACGTATTTTCCATTTTACATGCTTTGTTTCCATGCTGCATCCACTAGGCATCCGTTTTGCATCCGTTCTGTGTCTGTTCTGCTTCCTTCCTTCGTTTGTTTACTGCTGGAGCATATGGAGTTGCGCGGATGCGCAGCGGATGCCTAGCGAATATAGCGGATGTGTAACGGATGCAGAACAGATGCCTAGAGGATGCCTAGCAGATGCAGAATGGATGAATTGGATACATTTTCTGCTCAAAAGTTTTGAGCAGCTCCATACTTTCTTAGCGGATGAAATGTCAATAAACAGATGCTGGACGGATAGAGAGGAAGCAAAATGGAGGCAGTGAGTACATCGCGTTAACCAACGGATGGCAAGCTTTTTTGTCCATTTTACATCCTCTTTGCATCCATTGGTGCAGTGTGACAGGGGCTTTATCACCTCATATGGAGAAAAGAGTGGCCAAGATGGACCCTACATAGTTGGGACAGCCAAGAACCATCTAAGCGAAGTGCTGGAGAGAAGATTGGGAATGGTGAATTGAGAAGGGTGAGAAGAATTTACTTTGTTTTATTGACCACAAAAAAACTATAACAGAGAAAATATATAAAGAAATAAAACAGCAGCAGCTTAGAAGATAGAAGAAAAATTGGGAAATATAAAGAGTTTAAAAGGAATTAATTTGGAAGAACATTAATTTGGATTTGGCGATCGGACAGGATTTGGCATGGGAAGGCATCATAAATGCTGGAAATAATTGTTCTTAAAGGAAATAAAATTTTTGAAAGAAACAGAAAAAGAATGGCTCTGAAACTGGATTAAAAGGGCCACTGGTGGATGAAAAAAAAATCCTGCAGATCTCTTCAAGCTAATGATTTAATTAAAAAAGAAATAAAAGGAATATTAAGACTCCTGAAAAGTGGAATGTAGTAAAACTAAATAACAAGGTATATTAGAGAACATTACCCCTGGATTTATTGGTGACTTTGATTGATTAATATTAAGAAATAAAGATTGGAGGACTTTGACATTAAAAATTGAAGAGATGCTCGTTTAAACAAATTTTACTGGACATTGGACAACTGGAATAATAAGTAATATAAAGATGAGTGATTTATGCAAAGAAATAAGGATGGACTTTTGAGTTTTGAGTGAGATGTGGGACAGAGCTTTAGACTAATGCCCTAAAATACAGAATATAGAGACTAATTCAGAAATGACTATGTGAGAAGGAGGAGGTGGAGGAGGAGGGAGATAAGAAGAAGGAGGAGGAGGAGGAAAGGAAGAAAGAAAGAAAGAAAGAAAGAATGGTTGGTAGGCGGGAAGTATCATCTCATTTATTCATACTGTGTGGGTGTTTTTCTATCTCTATGGCTTCTCTGATTATTCTGTTGTTGAAGTGTTCGGTTTTGGCGATAGTTCTGGTATTTTTAAAGTCAATTTCATGTCCTGTGGCTTTGAGGTGTTGGACCAGGGAAGAGGTCAGTTCTTCTTTTTTGATTGAGTTCTTGTGTTCTTCAATGCGTGCACTAATTCTTCTGTTAGTTTGTCCTATGTATGTGGTGGGGCAGGCAGTGCAAGGGATTTCGTATACTCCTTGGTTTTCAAACTTGATTTTGTCTTTAGGGTTTCTTACGATGGTGGATATTTTTCTGTTTGTGCAGAATGATGTTTTAATGTTGTGTTTTTGGAGGATCTCGCTCACACAGCATGAATAAACAAGATGATACCTCCCCCCTACCAACCATTTGGAAACCAGTCCTCATTAATAAACAAGTACCTAACATGAAGAATGACACCAGACCCACACCCACAAGTGCCACACAAGATGCTACCACCACACTTCCACACAGAAAAAAGACTCACACCCACACAGAAGAGGAGACACGACCACGAACCAGAAACCATACTGCAGCTGCACCACTACCCGCTTCAAACCCCTCTGACCCATACAAGAAGCAAACTGACACCCACCATGAAGATGTGGCACGACCACGAACACGAAGCCAAACAACAAGATCACAGCTCACCAGCTCAAATCCCCCAGTAACTAAGACTAACCTGAGCACAACCAAGCCCCCACCCAAGCAGAACACACCCCCAGCCAATCAGAACACAGCCAACCCCCCTACCAATCAGAACACAGCCAAACCCCCACCCAATCAAACCCCTCTGACCCATACAAGAAGCAAACTGACATCCACCATGAAGATGTGGCATGACCACAAACACAAAGCCAAACAACAAGATCACAGCTCACCAGCTTATAAAACACTTATAAAAATGATAAACTGTCAAGAAAACTGAAAAAATTAGAAAATGACAAGAAAATTCCCAATAACCCACCACAACACCTGAAACAACCAGTATACAACGTTTCCAACAGAGAACTCAACAAAACAGAAACAGATGTCCTATCCAAAGGATTCAATTATGCCATAGCACCCAAAAAAATCCTAACAGAATCCATCATATGTGCAGTAGAATTCAGCCTAACCAAATTAAATACAGATGAAGCTGACAGAATAAGACACCAGGTTACTCACATCTTATGCACAACGTAACCACCAAAAAATAATTTGCAAAAAGATGAATTCAGAGCGTTACAAAACCCTGAAAAATGATAATAGCATAATAATACTCCCAGCAGACAAAGGAAATGCCACAGTAGTAATGGACAGAAAAGACTATGAAATAAAATTGACAGACCTACTCCAAGACTCCACATACAAACCTATAAATACAGACCCAACCACATATCTAGAAAAATCAACTAAGAAGAAAATTATAACCAGCCACATAAGCAAAGAAATCCAACAGACGATCATCCCAAGAGAAAAATCTTCTCGATGCCCCAAATTATACGGCCTCCAAAAAATACACAAAGAAGGCATACCTCTCAGACTCATAGTCAGCTCCATAGGAGCACCATTACAAAACCTAGCTAAATACTTAGCAAAACAACTACAGCCCCATGCTGACACCGCAGCTTCATATGTACAAAACTCATACCACTTCTGAGAAATGATCAAAGATCTACACGTGGAACAAGAAGATCTGCTTGTAAGTTTCGACGTGGTTTCACTATTCACTCCAGTCCCAATAAAAGAAACCCTTGAAATCATCAAAAATAAATACCAACCAGCTAAAGACCTCATGGAACTAACAGAACACTGCCTAACCAACACATATTTCATATACAAAGGACAAAGATACAAGCAAATTGAAGGAGCCCCTATGGGATCACCACTGTCACCCGTCATTGCAAACCTGTTCATGGAAGAATTCGAATCCAGAGCCCTGGCTAATGCCACCCACAAACCCAAACTATGGCTAAGATACATCGATGACACATTTGTGATTTGGCCCCATGGAAAAGAAAACCTAAACAATTTCCTAACACACCTAAACAACACACACCCCAAAATCAAGTTCACCATGGAAACGGAAATAAACAAACAACTACCATTCCTAGATGTACTAATCTACAAAAGAACAGATGGCACACTGGGACACACCATATACCAAAAGAAAACACACACCAACCGCTACCTCAACGCCCAATCCCACCACCACCCAGCACAGATAAATTCCGTAGCGAAAACACTAATTACCAGAACCAAATGCCTG
>BLBF01000003.1:101064734-101091994 GCA_015471245.1 Laticauda colubrina | reverse complement strand
GATGCCTAGCAGATGCAGGAAGGAAACAAAGCATTTAAAATGGAAAAAAACGTTTGCAGAGGGGACCTATCTCGGATATTAAGGATGTCTAGAGGATGCCTAGAGGATGCAAAGGGACACCTATACTGCCTATAAAAAGGGGGAGCAACTCACCTTCATCTCACTTTCAGCCCAGCAGCCCAGCTGTGCAGACCTCTGCAGCCTTCATTTGACTCTTGCTCTTCCACAGCATCCAGTCATGTCCACCGTGGATCGTACCACAGTCCTTTTGGCAGCCACCATCCTTCTGCAACAGTGCGAAGCCATCTACAGGCTCTGTGAACTCTACTACAGGAAGAAAAAGAGGCGGCCAAGAAGCGTCTGGGTCCGAAGATGGACCGGGAGAAGAGCTGAGTACAGACTGTACAACAAGCTGATGGTGGAGCTCAGGAAGAAAGACACTCGGGCATTCCAGAACTTCAAGAGGATGCCTCCAGCCATATTTGACAAAGTTGTGCAGCGGCTGACGCCCAGGTTGACCAAGGCAAACACCAACTTCCGGCCCAGCCTGGAACCTGGGCTCAAGGTGGCACTCACTCTGTGCCACCTGGCCTCAGGGACCACCTACAGGAGCATGCAGTATGGCTGGAGGGTGCCACCCAACACCATCAGCATTGTGGTCAGAGAAGTGGTGCAGGCCATCATCGAAGAATACCTGGAAGAGCTCCTCCAGTGCCCCTCCACTGAAGAAGAATGGAAGAAATTTGCAGAGCAGTGGTATCAGAGGTGGAAATTCCCCCACACCGTTGGAGCCATAGATGGCAAGCACGTGGCCTGCAAAGCTCCAGCCAAGTTGGGGTCCACTTATTTCAACTACAAGGGCTTCTTCAGCATCGTCCTCATTGCCATGGTCGATGCTGACTACAAGTTCATGTACATCGATGTTTCAGGCAACGACTCATATTGAGAGGCCCAGGTATACAACGCCAGTGACCTCAAGGAAGGGCTTGAAGGCAACCTCATCATGGGCTTCCCAGATCCAGACCCCCTGCCCAACAACACACAAGATTTGCCCTACTTCATTGTGGGGGATGACGCCTTCTTCCTCAGAACCTAACTCATGAAGCCCTACACCTCCAGACTCCTCACCCGTGAAGAGAGGATCTTCAACTACAGGCTGTCCAGGGCAAGGCGGGTGGTGGAGAACGCCTTTGGCATCCTGGCCAACAGGTTCCAGGTACTTCTCACCACCATGCAGCATCACCCAGAGACCGTGAGGAGGATCGTGGAAGCTTGCTGCATCCTGCACAATCTCAGGCACACCCGCTACCCAGTCTTGCAGAACAGGCTCATGGACCTCCAACAAGGCAATGGGGACATGGAGCCTGGGGAATGGAGGCAAGGGCGAAACCTGATAGACACTGAGGATGTGCAAGGCCCCAACAGAGCCTCACATAAAGGGAAGAAGCAGCGCAACCTCCTGAGACACTGGTGCAACTCCCCAGCTGGAGCAGTGGAGTGGCAAGACAGGATGATAGATGCTTAATGGATGCTTCCTTCAGCCTGTCTCATCACACTTAGGAGATTGGGCCATGTATGTTGGGTGGGCCTACAATGAACAGGGCTTTTAATAAAGAATTGTGTTTGTGTTGACATGTGTGGATGATTATTACATTGTTATTGATAATAAAGGGCCATAGGTGTGGCACCTGGGAGGGTGGACCATACAGTCCCATTATGCTTACACTGGAAGTTTATCTATCCTACAGCTATTACCCATCCCAAAGGTATACCTTCCCATCCCACAGCTATGACCCATCCCACAGGTATCCCTGCCTACCCCACTGCTATCTTAACCCCTCCCACAAGCATGCAAAGGCTTAAACCAATTCCAAAATTTTCCACCAAGACTTTATTAAAAAAAAGAAATGAAGCAAGTGTGTGAATCAAAGATAAACTTTATTGAACAACAAGCTGCAAAAGAAAAATGACCCAAGTCAAGTGTCCAAATAAAGTCCACACCCAGTCTCTGGCACTCCTCTTGGTCACTCGGAGGTGTGCCCAGTCTCAGGGGTGAACGGTCCAGGTGCTGTGGAGGTGGTTGCTGCTGCAGTGCTGGTCTGAAGCACCACTGGGGTGCCTGGCCCCAAGAGGACAACAAGGGACAGTGTGTCGAGAAAGCTCTCGGACAGCTGCCCCAGACCTGTGATGCTGAGAGGTCCTTCCTCCATGCCATGGGGTATCAGCCCCAGTACTGATGAGAGATGTACTGAGGCCGGGCTTGGCTGTGTTGTGGAGGAAGTAGTAGTGTAGTGGGGCTGTCTGGTCTGCAGCTGGGTGAGGACTGGCATTGGTGGCATCGCTGTCGTTGGTGGCATCATTTGCGTGGGTGGCATCAGTGGCATCAGTGGAACCGGTGGCAATGGTGTCGCCCGATGACTCTGTGCCTGGACTGGGAAGGGCTGCTGGACCTCCTGGTAGCCATAGCTCTGGTAGGTGAGGGGCTGTGGGGAGCCTTGGAATGGGAGGGACATCACCTGTGGTGGAGGTGGATGAGCAGACTTGGACTGGGTGGGAGCAGGTTCCTCTGGATCTGGAGGGTTGTGAAGCAGCTCGGTGATCAGGCCCTTCACCACCTGGTACTGGGGTTCCTCCATTTCCTGAGGGTCTGGTTGACATAGGTGAGGAAGGGCTTGCAGTTGGAGGATGAGGAGTGGGTGTTGACCAGCTGAGAGAGGAGATCTATGCTGGTGCGGATGGTGTCCCTGATCTCCAGGAGGACAGTGTGGCTCTGCCCCTCCTACTGTCTGGCTCTCTGCCTTTCTCTGGAGGTGGAGCTGGGGGGGGTGGATGCGGCTGTGGCTCTGCTGGACGCGACGTATCCTTTCTCCCACTGCACCAGGGAGTCCTCCATGTGCTCCACCATGGTTACAACACCTGTCTGTGGGTTCTCCGCCATGGCACGCTCCACAGAAACCTGCCTGGAGACAGGGACTGACTCTCGGCCGGAAGAGGACTGGCTCTCAAAAGGCTGCCGGGGAGAGAGGGTAGTGAGAGGGGCTGCTGGTGCTCCTCGGTGGTGGATCTCACCCTCCAGGAAGCTGCACCTGGCCATGACGTAGGTCTTTCTGTCCATCAGGTTAACCATGGCCTGGCCAGATTTCTTCAGTTGCAGCTTCCCATAACAGGTGTGCATGTGCTTCCACCAGCCGAGGAGCACCTCCGAAGTGTAACACATACTCTCCGCCCTCTCTCTCCAAGCAGCCTGCTTCCTTTTGGTGTCCCTGTCCAGCCGGTTTCCCTTCCGCCACAGATAGTCATTCTCTCTCAGCCACTCCAGCACCTCAACCTCGTGTTCCTCCTCAATATAGTATTGCCTCCTCTCCCTTCCCCGCATATGCCTCTTCCTCACTTTGGCAGGACCTGATGGGCCCTCATCAGAGGGGCTCCCAGGTAGTATGCGCTGCTCCTCCACACCACCACCAGCAGCAGCACCAGCAGGATCATCATCATCATCATCATCATCATCATCATCATTATCATCATCGTCATCGTCATCGTCATCGTCATCGTCATCGTCATCGTCATAGTCATCATCATCATCATCACCAGCAGGATCATAATACTAATAATCATTAGCAGCAGCAGCAGCAGCAGGATCATCATCATCATAATCATCATCATGAGCAGCAGCAGCAGCAGCACCAGCACCAGCACCAGCAGGACCAGGAGCATGAGCAGGATGAGCAGGATGAGCAAGACCAGGAGCACGAGCAGTATGAGCAGTACGAGCAAGTCCAGAAGCACGAACAGGACCAGCAGGAACAGCAGGACCAGGAGCAGCTTCAGTAGAGTAATCACCAGCAGAAGCACCACTGCCAGGAGCAGCTTCAGCAGAGTAAGCACCAGCAGAAGCACCACCGCCAGGAGCAGCTTCAACAGAACCTCCAGCACCAGAAGAGTGAACCTGAGCAGCAGAAGCCCCAACAGAGTCAGGGACAAGGGGAGGGAGGGTGGCCCTGTCCCTCTTGCCAGGGATGACAGCAGGTTCCTGAGGCTTTTGCTTCTTCCCCATGGTTGTGGGGTGGCTGGCTGGTAGGGAGGCTGGCAGGCACCAAGGCTGGCAGGAAGGCTGGCACCAAGGCTGGCAAGAAGCCTGGCAGGCAGGCACCAAGGCTGGCAGGCAGGCTGGCAGGAAGCCTGGAAGGAAGGCAGGCAGGCAAGCAGGCACCAAGGCTGGCAGGCAGACTGGCTTCCAGGGAGGCTGGAAGGCAGGCTGGCAGCAAGGCTGGCAGGCAGGCCGAGAGCTCGGCTGGCAGGGAGGCTGGCCAGGAGGCTTGCAGGCAGACATGCAGGCAGGGCAGGCAAGGACTCAATGTATCCAGCAGCAGGTCTTTCCTCCGAATGCTGGCCATGTGCGAGCTGCTTCCCTTTATATCCACGTGGCTTATGCAATGCATTCCGCCCACATGCATAATTAACATCTGTTCGGCTTCCGCTGTGCATCCGCTAGGCTTCCGCTGTGCATCCGATTCATCCGCTGTGCATCCGCTGTGCATCCACTGTATCCGTTCCACATCCGCTTTGCTGAGGTCCCCCAGAAGCCTAGCAGATGTGCCATCCGCTCCCATCCACTTCCATCCGCTGGGCTTCCATTCCGCATCTGCATTCCATCTGCCCTGGGTCCTCCCTGCGTCCATTCCTTTCCATGTTATCCGCTCCGGTTATGCAAATTTTTGCCCCTTTTGAGAGCGGATAACAATGGATGGAACATTTTGCTTGTCCGTTGTGTCCTTTTTACATACGTTTTGCATCCGTTGGGCAGTGTGACAGGGCCTTTACAAGCAGATCTTCTTGTTCCACGTGTAGATCTTTGATCATTTTTAAGAAGTGGTATGAGTTTTGTACACATGAAGCTGCGGTTTCAGCATGGGGCTGTAGTTGTTTTGCTAAGTATTTAGCTAGGTTTTGTAATGGTGCTCCTATGGAGCTAACTATGGGTCTGACAGGTATGTCTTTTTTGTGTATTTTTGGGAGGCCGTATAATTTGGGGCATCTAGAATATTTTTCTCTTGGGATGATCGTCTGTTGGATTTCTTTGCTTATGTGGCTGGTTATAATTTTCTTCTTGGTTAATTTTTCCAGATATGTGGTTGTCTCTGTGTTTATAGGTTTGTATGTGGAGACTTGGAGTAAGTCTGTCAATTTTGTTTCATAATCTTTTCTATCCATTACTACTGTGGCATTCCCTTTGTCTGCTGGGAGTATTATTATGCTGTTATCATTTTTCAGGGTTTGTAGCGCTCTGAATTCATCTTTTTGCAAGTTATTTTTTGGTGGTTTGACTGTACATAAGATGTGAGTAACCTGGTGTCTTATTCTGTCAGCTTCATCTGTATTTAATTTGGTTAGGCTGGATTCTACTGCAGATATGATGGATTCTTTAGGGATTTTTTTTGGGTGCTATGGCATAATTGAATCCTTTGGTTGGGACATCTGTTTCTGTTTTGGTGAGTTCTCTGTTGGAAACGTTATATAGTAATTGTTTCAGGTGTTGCTGTGAGTTGTTGGGGGTTTTCTTGTCATGTTCTAATTTCTTTAGTTTCTTTAAGAGTTTTTCATTTTTGTAAGTGGTTTCAGTTTCAACTCTCCAAGTCGTAAGTTGTTTGATATTATCCCAAAATAGAGGGTGGATTTTGCTGCTCAATTCCAGGTGTAGTGCTAGCAATTCTTTGTTTAACTGATCCAATTGGAATCTTTTACTGTGAACTTCGTTCCTGAGTAAAGCCATTTCTGTTCTTTTCAGGATACGTTTAGTAGCTGCTGTGTTGTGGTGAAACGTTAATTTGAAGCAGGTTGGTGTTGCATTTTTGTCTCTGCAGCTGCATAGGAATTTCAGGTCACATAATATTCCTGCTCTTCTAACTTCTAGCTTCTCATAGCTTTTGATCTGGCTATTTATTTCCTCCCCGTAGAGGTTGGATATTTGTTTTTTAAAATTTTCACGGGTACTTACATGTGTGCTTTTCAGCTTCCTTCGCGTATTATCCCATGTCATTATAGTGCTTTTAAAGTTGTAGCAACATTTAAAAAAAAAAAAATATATAAATATATATATATATATATGTTTTCTTAGGCTTTCGCGGGTACTTACATGTGTGCTGTTTAGCTTCCTTCGGGTATTTTCCCACGTCATTGTAGTTCTGTTAAAGTTGTAGCAACGTTTCAGCAGAATCTCATCTGCCATCCTCAGGCTTGGGATAATACCCGAAGGAAGCTAAACAGCACACATGTAAGTACCCACGAAAGCCTAAGAAAACAAATATCTGACCTCTACGGGGAGGAAATAAACAGCCAGATCAAAAGCTATGAGAAGCTGGAAGTTAAAAGAGCAGGAATACTATGTGACCTAAAATTCCAATGCAGCTGCAGAGACAACAATGTAACACCAACCTGCTTCAAATTAACATTTCATAAGAACACAGCAGCTACCAAATGTATCCTGAAAAGGACAGAGATATCTCTACTCAGAAATGAAGTTCACAGTAAAAGATTCCAATTAGATCAGTTAAACAAAGATTTGCTAGCACTACACCTGGAATTGAGCAGCAAAATCCACCCTCTACTTTGGGATAAGATCAAACAACTTACAACTTGGAGAGCTGAAACTGAAAACACTTATAAAAATGATAAACTCTCAAGAAAACTGAAAAAATGAGAAAATGACAAGAAATTTCCCAATAACCCACCACAACATCTGAAACAACTGGTATACAACAGAGAACTCAAAAAAGAGAAACAGATGTCCTATCCAAAGGATTTAATTATGCCATAGCACCCAAAAAAATCCCAACAGAATCCATCATATGTGCAGTAGAATCCAGCCTAACCAAATTAAATACAGATGAAGCTGACAGAATAAGACACCAGGTTACTCACATCTTATGCACAACGAAACCACCAAAAAATAATTTGCAAAAAGATGAATTCAGAGTGTTACAAACCCTGAAAAATGATAATAATATCATAATACTCCCAGCAGACAAAGAAATTCCACAGTAGTAATGGACAGAAAAGACTATGAAACAAAATTGACAGACCTACTCCAAGACTCCACATACAAACCTATAAACACAGACCCAACCACATATCTAGAAAAATCAACCAAGAAGAAAATTATAACCAGCCACATAAGCAAAGAAATCCAACAGATGATCATCCCAAGAGAAAAATATTCTAGATGCCCCAAATTATACGGCCTCCCAAAAATACACAAAGAAGGCATACCTCTCAGACCCATAGTCAGCTCCATAGGAGCACCATTACAAAACCTAGCTAAATACTTAGCAAAACAACTACAGCCCCATGCTGAAACCGCAGCTTCATATGTACAAAACTCATACCACTTCTTAGAAAAGATCAAAGATCTACATGTAGAACAAGAAGATCTGCTTGTAAGTTTCAACGTGGTTTCACTATTCACTCAAGTCCCAATGAAAGAAACTCTTGAAATCATCAAAAATAAATACCAACCAGCTAAAGACCTCATGGAACTAACGGAACACTGCCTATCCAACACATATTTCATATACAAAGGACAAAGATACAAGTAAATTGAAGGAGCCCCTATGGGATCACCACTGTCACCCATCATTGCAAACCTGTTCATGGAAGAATTCGAATCCAGAGCCCTGGCTAAGGCCACCCACAAACCCAAACTATGGCTAAGATACATTGATGACACATTTGTGATTTGGCCCCATGGAAAAGAAAACCTAAACAATTTCCTAACACACCTAAACAACACACACCCCAAAATCAAGTTCACCATGGAAACGGAAATAAACAAACAACTACCATTCCTAGATGTACTAATCTACAAAAGAACAGATGGCACACTGGGACACACCATATACCAAAAGAAAACACACACCAACTGCTACCTCAATGCCCAATCCCACCACCACCCAGCACAGATAAATTCCGTAGTGAAAACACTAATTTACCAGAACCAAACGCCTGGCAGATAAGACACATATAAAGACTGAATTATGCACCCTGACTGAAGTATTGACAGCCAATGGCTTCCACAAAAACAAAATCACCAACTTGATCCACAAAAACACACCAAGACATTACAGAGACCTAGAAGATCAACAGATCTATGGAACAGCTGTCCTGCCCTACATAGGAGGTACCACAGATAAAATCAGTAAGATAATACACAGGCATCACATCAAGACTGCCTTCAAAACAGACAAAAAAATAGCAGCCATCCTGAGGAACCCCAAAGACAAAATTGACCTGGAAAACCAAGGCATATACGAATTTCCCTGTACATCATGCCCGGCCACATACATTGGACAGACCAATAGAAGAATAAGTACCCGCCTAGATGAACACAAAAATGCAGTAAAAAAGCTGGAACACACCTCCTCACTAGTCCAACACATGAAAACCACAGGTCACAACATCAACTTCAATGGCACTAAAACCCTAGCCACTATAGAAAACCCCAACCACAGAATCATCAGAGAAGCCATAGAGATTGAAAAAAGACCTGACAGCATGAATAGAAGAGATGATTCCACCAGACTGTCAATCATTTGGAAGCCTGCACTCTCAAATAGAAAGATCTCCATGCCACAAGCCAGGCAAACACCTGGGCAAAAACAGACTCCCTCTGATAGCTCCAACCCAAACACCCCCCCACCAGGCACCCAGGTGAAACCCAGCTTGCTAATGAATAGCATCTTGCTAATGAAGATCAGCCGTCCCTTCACACGGAGCCAAGCTGCACTGAAAGCCTCCAACACAAGAACAGAGTGTTGCGCCAATCAAAGCCACAAAACAGACAGAAGAAACCAGGAACACCAATCAATCAAACTCCAAGTCCAATGAAACAGGTCCAGGCTCCCAGCCAATCAGAATGAACCAGCCTCAAATTGAAAACCAGGAGCTGTAAGACCCATATCCATACAGAAGCTTGATGATGGCAGATGAGATTCTGCTGAAACGTTGCTACAACTTTAACAGAACTACAATGACGTGGGATAATACCCGAAGGAAGCTGAACAGCACACATGTAAGTACCTGCGAAAACCTAAGAAAACATATATATATAGTATAGGATAATATTTTAATAAATTATATATTTTATAATTATTTATAATTATTTTATCATTTTTATGTGTATAAGGTGGTAAGGATACATTGTTTTAAATTTGACATTTTTGGCTAAAAGAAAATAAGATGGAAAATATATTTCTGTAAAAATGAGGAGTTAGAAGGAAGGGACCATTAAGAAAATAGAAATATATGCAACAGTGTCAAATGTAACATTGGAATGGGGATAATACAAATTAAGATGAAATTCTGAATGATGAATGAATTGACATGAATATATTAAATTGTAATATGTTGAATATAAGATCAAGGAAGATAGAACTTGATTAAATAAAGAAACTGAAATAAAGCAATTTATGATAATATAAAGAAGAAAATTTGGTAACAGATTATGATGTGATGTTAGAAATCTTTAATGATTAATGAATTGACATGGATAGATTAAAGAGTAAATATTTTGAATATAAGAATATATGATGAAGGAAGATAGAGATTAATTAAAAATAAAGAGACTGATATAATGTATGAGAATATAAAGACTGGTAATAGATAATGATGTGATGTTAGAAAGCTGTATTTGTGATTATGGATATGATGGATTTAAAATGTAAAACACCTGGAACCATACTGTTCCGTCAAAGATGTATTAAAATAATTTTAAAAAAAAACTGGGGGGAAAAACACTACTTAATTATGGAGTTTACTTGATATAAGTTGCTCTTTCCTTCTTAGTCCTGTAGCCCTTAAGTTAACCAGTCTATTTTGGCAGTTTAGTTTTGTTGAAGAATAAACTGTTTGGACTGCTGTTTAGAAATGCCACAGTAAAGTTCATCTTCATATCTGCAATCTGTTAACTGGGCAACTTCAGAGGTGGCTAAACATGCATTTCCAAACACAATTTACACTCATGGAGTCCCACCCAATGTGGAAAGAAAAATAGTGATTAATAGGTTTCCCATCCTCACCCCCACTGTCATCTATCACCTTATGCTTGCTTCTGCTTCACTGCTATACATTGACAGACTGCCCTGAACTATAGGGAGGGGGAATCGAAAGGGAAATGTTTCAGGAAATGAAAGTTAATGCTGTGTCTCATCAAGATGCTGCCTTAAGGTCACGCATCAAGGCTGAAAAAAGGAGAGTGCCACATGCCAAATTATGCCTGGATTGACTGTTAGGAAAACACCTTATCTGAAACTGATTGGTTACACTGGGGTGGGCAATAAGAGACAGTTTAAGCCCATGTCACACTATACCAATGGATGCAAAGAGGATGTAAAACAGACAAAAAAGCTTGCCATCTGTTGGTTAACGCGATGTACTCACTGCCTCCGTTTTGCTTCCTCACTATCTGTCCAGCATCCGTTTATGGACGTTTCATCTGCTTAGAAAGTTTTGAGCTGCCCAAAACTTTTGCGTGGAAAATGTATCCAATTCGTCCGTTATGCATCCGCTACATATCCGCTATGCATCCGTTCTGCATCCGTTACGCATCCGCTATATCTGCTAGGCATCCGTTCTGCATCCGCACAACTCACATCCACTCGGACACAGGGAGGAAGCAGAACGGACGCAGAACGGATGCAGAACGGATGCCAAGCGGAAACAAAGCATTTAAAACAGAAAAAATGTCAGCAGAGGGGACCTATCTCAGATATTAAGGATGTCTACAGGATGCATAGAGAATGCCTAGAGGATGCAGTATCCTAGAGGATACTGCCTATAAAAAGGGGGAGCAACACATCTGGATCTCACTTTCAGAACAGCAGCCCTGTGGTGTGGACCTTTGCAGCCTTCATCTGCCTCTTGCTCTTCCACAGCATCCAGTCATGTCCACCGTGGATCGTAACACAGTCCTTTTGGCAGCCACCATCCTTCTGCAACAGTGCGAAGCCATCTACAGGCTCTGTGAACTCTACTACGAGAAGAAAAAGAGGCGGCCAAGAAGCCTCTGGGTCCAAAGATGGTTGGCCAGAAGAGCAGAGGATGGACTGTACTACAAGCTGATGGTGGAGCTCAGGAACGAAGACACTCGGGCATTCCAGAACTTCATGAGGATGCCTCCAGCCATGTTTGATGAACTTGTGCAGCGGCTGACACCCAGGTTGACCAAGCAGAGCACCAACTTCCAGCCCAGCCTGGAACCTGGGCTCAAGGTGGCACTCACTCTGCGCCACCTGGCCTCAGGGACCACCTACAGGAGCATGCAGTACGGCTGGAGGGTGGCACACAACACCATCAGCATTGTGGTCAGAGAAGTGGTGCAGGCCATCATCGAAGAATACCTGCAGGAGCTCCTCCAGTGCCCCTCCACTGAAGAAGGCTGGAAGAAAGTTGCAGAGCAGTGGTATCAGAAGTGGAACTTCCCCCACACTGTTGGAGCCATAGATGGCAAGCACGTGGCCTGCAAAGCACCAGCCAAGTCGGGGTCCACTTATTTCAATTACAAGGGCTTCTTCAGCATCATCCTCTTCGCCATGGTCGATGCTGACTACAAGTTCATGTACATCGATGCTTCAGGCAATGGCTCATCTTCAGATACCCAGGTATACAAGCCAGTCACCTCAAGGAGGAGCTGGATGCAACCTCATCGTGGGCTTCCCAGATCTAGAACCCCTGCCCAACGACACACAAGATGTGCCCTACTTCATTCTGGGGGATGACGCCTTCTCCCTCACAACCTACCTCATGAAGCCCTACACCTCCAGACTCCTCACCCGTGAAGAGAGGATCTTCAACTACAGGCTGTCCAGGGCAAGGCGGGTGGTGGAGAACGCCTTTGGCATCCTGGCCAACAGGTTCCAGGTACTTCTCACCACCATGCAGCATTGCCCACAGACTGTGAGGAGGATCGTGGAAGCTTGCTGCATCCTGCACAATCTCATGTGCACCCACTACCCAGTGTTGCAGAACAGGCTTGTGGACCTCCAACAAGGCAATGGGGACATGGAGCCTGGTGAATGGAGGCAAGGGCGAAACCTGATAGACACTGAGGATGTGCAAGGCCCCAACAGAGCTTCACATGAAGGAAAGAAGCAGCGCAACCTCCTGAAACACTGGTGCAACACCCCAGCTGGAGCAGTGGAGTAGCAAGACAGGATGACAGATGCTTAATAGATACATCCTTCAGCCTGTCTCATCACACTGATGAGATTGGGCCATGTATGTTGAGTGGCCTGACAATGAACAGGGCATTTAATAAAGAGTTGTGTTTATGTTGAAATGTGTGGATCAATGATTACATTGTTATTGATAATAAAGGGCCATAGGTGTGGCACCTGGGGGGGTGGACCATACACTCCCACTATGCTTGCACTGGATGTTTATCTATCCCACAGCTATTACCCAATCCAAAGGTATCCCTGCCCATCCCACAGGTATCCCTGCCCAACCCACAGCTATCTTAACCCATCCCACAATCATGCAAAGGCTTAAACCATTTCTAAAAGTTTCCACTAAGACTTTATTAAAAAAAAGAAATGAAGCAAGTGTATGAATCAAAAATAGACTTTATTAACAAGAAGCTATAAAACAAAAATGAGTCTCTGGCACTCCTCTGGGTCACTCAGTCTCAGGGGTGAAGGGTGCAGGTGCTTTTGAGGTGGCTGGTGCTGGAGTGCTTGTCGTCAGCTACTCCAAAAGCTGAAGCAGCAGAAGCTCCAGCCCCAGAAGAGCGAGCCCATACTGCAGAAGCCCCAGCAGAAACAGAGTGAGGGCCAGGGGGTGGGATCATTGCCCTGTCCCTCTTGCCAGGGCTGGAAGCAGATGGCTGAGGCTTGCTGTGCTTCAGCATGGTTGTTGGGTTGCTGGCTTGTAGGGAGGCTGGCAGGAAAGCTGGCAGGCAGGCAGGCACCAAGGCTGGCAGGCAGGTAGGCACCAAGGCAGACAGCAAGGCTGGCAGTGAGGCTGGCAGGCAGGCAGACAGCAAGGCTGGCAGGGAGGCTGGCAGGAAGTCCTGGTAGTGGTAGGCTTGGTAGGCGAGGGGCTGTTGAAATCTATGGAAGGGCTGTGACATTGCCTGGGGTAGAGAAGCAGACCTGGAGTGGGTAGCAGCAGGTTCAGCTTGGCTTGGAGGGTGGTGCAGAAGAACTGTGATTCTCTCCTTCATCACCTGGTACTGGGCCTCGGGCATGTCCATGAGGGTCTGGCTCACATAGGTGATGAAGGGCTTGTGGTTCGAGGATGGTATGTGGAAGTGGACGAGCTGGGAGAGGAGATCTGTGCTGGCTTTGATTGTGTCCCTGATCTCCAAGAGGACAGTGTGGCTCTGTCCCTCCGGTCTGCATCTCTGCCTGCTTTATGTGGAGGTGGAGTTGGGGGTGGAGGTGGGTTGGTCTCTGGTAGCTGCCTTATCTTGCTCCATCTGAAACAGGGGATCCTCCACGTCCTCTGGCAGTGCAGCTGTGGGGGGGTCTCTGTCGTGGGGCCCTCAAAAGACACCTGCCTGGACACGGTAGCTGTCTCCTGGCTGGAAGAGGAGTGGCTCTCTGTGGGCTGTCTGAAGGAGAGGGTTGACAGAGGGGCTGCTCCTCGGTGGTGGATCTCACCCTCCAGGAAGCTGCATCTGGCCATGACATAGGTCTCCCAGTCAGTTAGCTTGACAGCGGCCTGCCCAGATCTCTTCAGGTGCAGCTTGCCATACCAGGTATGCATATGCTTCCACCACCCCAGGAGTACATCTGAAGTGTAGCCCATGCTCTCTGCTTTCTCTCTCCATGCTGCCTGCCAGCACCAGCAGCTTCAGAGTCAGCGCCAGGGGGTGGGATGGTGGTTCTGTCCTTCTTGCCAGGGCTGGCAGGAGTAGGCACAGGCTTCCTCTTCTTCCTCATGGTGTTCTCTCAAGATGTCTCTGGCAGCAAGTCTTTCCTCTGAAATCTGACTGCTTGCGAGCTGCATCCTTTTATATCTATGGAGCTTACACAATGCATCCTCCGCACATGCGCAGTGAATGCTTTGCATCTGCTACGCATCCCCTAGGCATCCTATAGGCGTCCGTGATGAATCCGCGTCATCCGCTACACATCCGTTCCTTCCACTACGCATCTGCTTCGCTGTTCTCCCCCGGAAGCCCTGCAGATGTGTCATCCGCTTCCATCTGCTTCCATCCGCTTCCATCCGCTAGGCTTCCTACTACCGTCCGCTTTACATCCCCGCTACATCCTCCCCACTTTTGTTCCTTTCCGTTGTTCTCTGTTCTGTTTATGCAAATTTGGGGCACTTTTGAGAGCGGATAAAAACGGATGGAAAATTTGCTCATCCGCTGTGTCCTTTTTACATACGTTTTGCATCCGTTGGCCAGTGTGACCTAGCCTTAAAGGCAGCAGCAAACACCAGTCTTAGTCTTTTGGCAAAATAGTAATTGGCAATTAGAGCAGCAGAATTTGCACTGTCATGCTTTTCTGCTGGCTGAAGAACTAAAGGAATGCACTTTAATGTGGCCATCAAGTTTTGCCCTGAAGAGTATGTCTCTTCAGATAATGGATCATGTCTCTACATCATCAAGGACCCAAACTTTTATTAAAATAATGTTAAAGAGCTGCCACACATGGAAATAGAAGCTGTCTTGGATTTTTATAGATAAGAATTGTTAGGGATAACATTGTTTACCCTAACTGGTTTAGGTGAAATAATAATTATGAATCATAGTTGTGTATGTTAAAGTGTCTGCAGCTTTAACTGTGGAATAGTAATTAAAGGAGTGGTTATGTAAACACTATAAAAGTAGCAAGACTACAGCTTGCTCTCACTGGCTTTGATGATCCCTGATTACTGCTTGGAATCAAGACTGCATTGCTCGAACGGGAGAGACAACAAAGGACTGATTTGTAATTGAACTGACATAGGATATTCTACATGGACTTTGCTAACTGAATATCCCTGAATGGACTGACTACTTGATACATGACTATTCGACTGTTATTTGACTATGCCATGAACTTATAATGGAATAAACTATATTCTTGATAGCACAAGCGTATCTGTTATTTTTACTGTATGTTAATAAACATACAAGCTTAGCTCACTCATTTATCTGTGTGCCTATCTGACTAACGCTGCACATTCTGTTTAGCTTGTCTACCTAACCCTGGTTGGGGAACCCAGGCTTAACAAGAATGTCTAATAATACTTTGCCTTCTCTGCTAGAAACAGATCAATGGATTTCATAAGTGGAAGAAAAGCTACATTTACAAAGCATTCCCTTTCCTTTTGTTCATTCCCTTTTTTCTTTCTATATTTTGTATATTGGTTTGTCATTCCTCAACTAGAAACTATCTTATCTTGTAATCATGTGTGAGGTTACTTAGAGGAATATTAGATAATAATAACAACAATAATACTTCAAACCTTACAAATACTTCACACATGTAATATCATAAAATGCAATTATGTCACTATTTATAATTATCTCATATTAATATTTGAAAGATATCAGTTATTATCTCAAATGAACTTAAAAGCAAGATAAGGGATTTTTTTTAATTTAAATTACTCTTCTCAATAACATTCAATTGTGCAAGTGGAAAATAGTATGACTGGACAGCAGTTTAAAAAATTATAAAATGTTTTTTTTCAGGCTGAGTCAATTTTGTTTTACATGAATAAAATATTTTCCGGTTTTGTTTTTCACACAGATGAAGAATTCAAGCTCTGTGGACAATGTTGGATAAAAGCATTATAAATAAATCAGGTTTATTAATAAGTTCATAGATTGTGTTCTAGAGCAGATAATGCTATCTTTTTTGTCTATATTGTGATCTTTTTATATTTGTTCACAATCAGTAGAATTTTACATTCTAATCCTGAAAATACAAGAGATAGTTTCTATTTTCACGTGTGGCAGCACTTTTAACATGATTTTAACACCAGTTTGGGTGCTTGTAAAGAGTGATTAGTAGGGAAATGCATCATTTACATCTGCTCTCTATTTAATGCAGTTGCAAATTTTGCAAAGTCTACAAAGTGAAACATTTCTTGTTATAAAAGCCAGATAATAGCAACAAAAGTAGTTGGGAGACCTCCATGACATGTTTTGATTTTACTTCCCTAATGGTATTGAAAGTGGAGAGGATAGGAGAGGAGAGGAGTGGAGAGGAGAGGAGAGGAGAGGAGAGGAGAGGAGAGGAGAGGAGAGGAGAGAAAAAAGATTAGAGAATACTATTTATACTACATTATACTACATTATACTATTTCTTTCTAATTACTTTTTCTTTGTGGAGAGATTAACAAACAATTTGAAGTGTTTGGTTCTCTAAATTTGGAGCATTCTTAGGAAATATACACCATGATGATATGGATAAATAGCAAATTGATTCCTTCAAATGAGTGTAAAACATCAGCAGAATTGTACTTCCTGCCAAAAGCATTAAAAGCCATCATCCAAATATTTTGCATTGTAATAGCCCAGACATGGATACCAGGCTGTTGAACACTTAACAAAACAAGAATATGTGGTATTTATTTCACCTCATTTCAGCTATATTTTACTCAATTAAATCTTTCTTTGTCATTAGCTGTTAGTTTTATTTTTCCTATTTTCCTCCATTGACTACTTTTTGCTTGAAGTTAATTGTGTTTCATTAAGGCCCTGTCACACTGTCCAACGGAGGCAAAACGTTTGTAAAAAGGACAAAACGGACGAGCAAAATGTTCCATCTGTTGTTATCCACTCTCAAAAGGGGCAAAAATGTGCATAACCAGAACGGATAACACGGAAAGGAACGGACGCAGGGAGGACGCAGGGTGGATGGAAAGTGGATGCGGAACAGAAGCCCAGCGGATGGAAGTGGATGGGAGCGGATGGCACATCCGCTAGGCTTCTGGGGGACCTCAGCAAAGTGGACGCGGAACGGATACAGCGGAAGCATAGCAGATTCACAGCGGATGAAGCGGATGCAGAGCGGAAGCCTAGCGGATGCACAGCGGAAGCCTAGCAGATGCCTTGCGTTAATTGCACATGCGGGGGGGGGTTATTGCGTCAGCCCCGCAGATATAAAGGGAAGCAGCTCGCACGTGGCCAGCATTCAGAGGAAAGACCTGCTGCCAGATACATTGAGTCCTTGCCTGCCCTGCCTGCATGTCCTGCCTGCCCTGCCTGCATGCCCTGCCTGCAAGCCTTGCTGCCAGCCTTGCTGCAAGCCTTCCTGCCAGCCTGCCTCCAAGCCTGCCTGCCAGCCTCCTGGCCAGCCTCCCTGCCACCCTTGCTCTCTGCCTGCCTGCCAGCCTTGCTGCCAGCCTGCCTTCCAGCCTCCCTGCCAGCCAGTCTGCCTGCCAGCCTTGGTGCCTGCCTGCCTTCCTGCCAGCCTTCCTGCCAGCCTTCCTGCCAGCCTTGGTGCCTGCCTGCCGACCTGCCAGCCTTCGTGCCTGGCTACCTGCCAGCCTTCCTGCCAGCCTTCCTGCCAGCCTTGGTGCCTGCCAGCCTCCCTGCCAGCCTCCCTGCCAGCCAGCAACCCCACAACCATGGGGAAGAAGTGAAAGCCTCAGCAACCTGCCGCCATCCCTGGCAAGAGGGACAGGACCACCCTCCCGCCCCCTGTCCCTGACTCTGCTTCTGCTGGGGCTTCTGCTGCTCGGGCTCGCTCTTCTGGTGCTGGAGCTTCTGCTGAAGCTGCTCCTGGTGGTGGTGCTTCTGCTGGTGCTTACTCTGTTGAAGCTGCTCCTGGTCCTGCTGGTCCTGCTTGTCCTGCTTGTCCTGCTCATGCTCCTAGACTTGCTCATACTCCTTGTACTGCTCGTGCTCCTGGTCTTGCTCGTCCTGCTCGTCCTGCTCATCCTGTTCGTGCTCCTGGTCCTGCTCGTGCTCCTGGTCTTGCTGGCACTGCTGGTGCTTACTCTGCTGCTGCTGATCCTGGTCCTGCTGGTGCTGCTGGTTCTGCTGCTGCTGTTGCTGCTGTTGATCCTGCTGCTGCTGCTGCTGCTGTTGCTGATGATGATGATCCTGCTGCTGCTGCTGCTGGTGATGATGATGATTATGATCCTGCTGGTGATGGTGATGATGATGATGATGATGATGATGATGATGATGATGATCCTGCTGCTGCTGATGATGATAATGATGATTATGATTATGATCCTGCTGGTGATGAGGATGATGATGATGATGATGATGATGATGATCCTGCTGCTGCTGCTGATGATAATGATGATTATGATTATGATCCTGCTGGTGATGAGGATGATGATGATGATGATGATGATCTTGCTGGTGCTGCTGCTGGTGGTGTGGAGGACCAGCCCCTACTAGCTGGGAGTCCCTCTGATGAGCGCCCATCTGGTCCTGCCAAAGGGAGGAAGAGGCGTATGCGACAACGGGAGAGGAGGCAATACTATATTGAGGAGGAACACGAAGATGAGGTGATGGAGTGGCTGGAGAAGAATGAGTATTTTTGGCGGAAGGGACACAGGCTCTATCAAGACACAAAAAGGAAGCAGGCTGCTTGGAGAGAGAAGGCAGAGAGCCTGGGCTACACTTTAGAGGTGCTCCTCGGCTGGTGGCAGCAAATGCACACCTGGTACGGGAAGCTGCATCTCAAGAAATCTGGCCAGGCCACGGTCAAGCTGATGGACCGAGAGACCTACGTGATGGTCAGGTGCAGATTCTTGGAGGGTGAGATCCGCCACCAAGGAGCAGCCCCTCTCACAACACTCTCTCTCTAACAGCCTGCTGAGAGCCAGTCCTCTTCTGGCCGAGAGTCAGTCCTTGTGTCCAGGCAGGTTTCTATGGAGCGTGCCACGGCGGAGAACCCGCGGACAGGTGTTGTAACCCTGGTGGAGCATGTGGAAGACTCCCTGGTGGGGTGGGAGAAAGGAGACGTCACGTCCACCACCACCCCAGCTCCACCTCCACAGAAAGGCAGAGAGCCAGACAGCAGGAGGGGCAGAGCCACATTGTCCTGCTGGAGATCAGGGACACCATCCACCCAGGAGATCAGGGACACCATAGATCTCCTCTCTCAGTTGGTCCACACCGACTCCTCATCCTCCAACAGCAAGCCCTTCCTCACCTATGTCAACCAGACCCTCAGGAACATGGAGGAACCCCAGTACCAGGTGGTAAAGGACCGGATCACCGAGCTGCTTTACAACCCTCCAGATCCAGAGGAACCAGCTCCCATCCAGTCCAGGTCTGCTCCTCCACACCAGGTGATGTCCCTCCCATTCCAAGGCTTTCCACAGCCCCTCACCTACCAGGGCTACGGCTACCAGGAGGTCCAGCAGCACAGGCAGAACCCCTTCCCAGTCCAGGCACAGAGTCATTGGGCAACACCATTGCCACTGGTTCCACTGATGCCACCGATGCCACCCATGCCGATGATGCCACCAACGACAGCGATGCCACCCACGCCACCGATGCCACCCACACCAGCCCTCACCCAGCTGCAGACCAGACAGCTCCACTACACTACTCCTTCTTCCACCCCACAGCCAAGCACAACCACCCACCTCCACAACACCTAGACCCTTCACCCCTGAGACTGAGCACACCTCCGAGTGACCAATAAGAGTGCCAGAGACTGGGTATCTGGCTACCTATGGACTTTATTTGGACACTTGACTTGGGTCATTTTTGTTTTACAGCTTGTTGTTCAATAAAGTTTATCTTTGATTCACACACTTGCTTCATTTCTTTTTTTGTAATAAAGTCTTGGTGGAAACTTTTAGAATTGGTTTAAGCCTTTGCATGCTTGTCGGAATAGGTTAAGATAGCAATGGGGTGGGCAGGGATACCTTTGGGATGGGTTAAGATAGCTGTGGGATAGATAAACCTCCAGTGCAAGCATAGTGGGACTGTATGGTCCACCCTCCCAGGTGCCACACCAATGGCCCTTTATTATCAATAACAATGTAATAATCATCCACACATATCAACACAAACAGAACTCTTTATTAAATGCCCTGATCATTGTAGGCCCACACAACAAACATGGCCCAATCTCATCAGTGTGATGAGACAGGCTGAAGGAAGCATCCATTAATCATCTATCTTCCTGTCTTGCCACTCCACTGCTCCAGCTGGGGAGTTGCACCAGTGTCTCAGGAGGTTGCGCTGCTTCTTCCCTTCACGTGAAGCTCGGTTGGGGCCTTGCACATCCTCAGTGTCTATCTGGTTTCACCCTTGCCTCCATTCCCCAGGCTCCATTTCCCCATTGCCTTGTTGGAGGTCCACGAGCCTGTTCTGCAAGACTGGGTAGCAGGTGCACATGAGATTGTGCAGGATGCAGCAAGCTTCCACGATCGTCCTCATGGTCTCTGGGCGATGCTGCATGGTGGTGAGAAGTACCTGGAACCTGTTGGCCAGGATGCCAAAGGCGTTCTCCACCACCCACCTTGCCCTGGACAGCCTGTAGTTGAAGATCCTGTCTTCACGGGTGAGGAGTCTGGAGGTGTAGGGCTTCATGAGGTAGGTTGTGAGGGAGAAGGCGTCATCCCCCATGATGAAGTAGGGCACATCTTGCATGTCGTTGGGCAGGGGTTCTGGATCTGGGAAGCCCATGATGAGTTGCATTCCAGCCCCTCCTTGAGGTCACTGGTGTTGTATACCTGGGCATCTGAACATGAGCCATTGCCTGAAGCATCGATGTACATGAACTTGTAGTCAGCATCGACCATGGCGAAGAGGACGATGCTGAAGAAGCCCTTGTAGTTGAAATAAGTGGACCCCAACTTGGCTGGTGCTTTTCAGGCTACGTGCTTGCCATCGATGGCTCCAACGGTGTGTGGGAAGTTCCACTTCTGCTCTGCAACTTTCTTCCAGCCTTCTTCAGTGGAGGGGCACTGGAGGAGCTCCTCCACGTATTCTTCGATGATGGCCTACACCACTTCTCTGACCATAATGCTGATGGTGTTGTGTTGCACCCTCCAGCCGTACTGCATGCTCCTGTAGGTGATCCCTGAGGCCAGGTGGTGCAGAGTGAGTGCCACCTTGAGCCCAGGTTCCAGGCTGGGCTGGAAGTTGGTGTTTGCCTTGGTCAACCGGGGTATCAGCCGCTGCACAACTTCATCAAACATGGCTGGAGGCATCCTCATGAAGTTCTGGAATGCACAAGTGTCTTCGTTCCTGAGCTCCACCATCAGCTTGTTGTACAGTCCATACTCTGCTCTTCTCCCAATCCATCTTTGGACCCAGATGCTTCTTGGCCGCCTCCTTTTCTTCCTGTAATAGAGTTCACAGAGCCTGTAGATGGCTTCACACTGTTGCAGAAGGATGGTGGCTGCCAAAAGGATTGTGTTACGATCCACGGTTGACATGACTGGATGCTGTGGAAGAGCAAGAGTCAGATGAAGGCTGCAGAGGTCTGCACGGCTGGGCTGCTGGGCTGAAAGTGAGATGCACGTGAGTTGCTCCCCCTTTTTATAGGCAGTATAGGTGTCCCTTTGCATCCTCTAGGCATCCTTAATATCTGAGATAGGTCCCCTCTGCGAACGTTTTTTCCATTTTAAATGCTTTGTTTCCATGCTGCATCTGCTAGGCATCCGTTCTGCATCCGTTCTGCGTCCGTTCTGCTTCCTCCCTGCGTCCAAATGGATGCAAGTTGCGTCGATGCAGAACTGATGCCTAGCGGATATTGCGGATGCGTAACGGATGCAGAACGGATGCCTAGCGGATGCGTAGCAGATGTAGAACAGACGAATTGGATACATTTTCTGCGCAAAAGTTTTGAGCAGCTCAAAACTTTCTGAGTGGATGAAACATCCATAAATGGATGCTGGATGGATAGAGAGGAAGCAAAACAGAGGCAGTGAGTACAGAATGGATATATCGCGTTAACTAACGGATCCAAGCTTTTTTGTCCGTTTTACATCCTCTTTCCATTCGTTGGTGCAGTGTGACATGGGTTTTAGGTATTTACATTCCAATTTCAAGTTATGCTATAACATGTGAGCATTGTGTTTAATAAACATTTTTTTTATTTTTAAAGTAGCAGAAATTGAAAACAAAACTATGAAAGACATAATCTAGCTCAACAAGAAGGGAATTGCAACAGGATTAAGATTTAAGTTACACAAACATTGAAGTTATTCTTGTTTTTACTTTTGGAATTGTACATTCTGAAAAGGAGGATGAATATGTCTTTCTATAATTTATTGTTTAAACCTGTTGCTTCGTTATTTCCATTTCTGCTCAAAATCCTTCCTTCCAAATGGCTCTGCTGCCTTTTCAGACAACTTTTTATTATAAATTCCATGTTAATATGAATATAGTATTGTCATAATATTTGCGTGTCAGAATATCAATGTTCAATATATACTTGCTCTTTAACATAGTACCAGAATTTTTAGTTTCTATTTCAATATCACTGACTATTTAGATAAGGTATTGCAGAAATGTAGGTGTGAAAGTAGTAGGGCATGAAGCAGGAGTTTTTGAGAAGACCATACTTTTGTAACACTGAAAATGGAGAAGCAACATGCCTTGAGGAGAGAGGGAGGGAGGGAAAGAGGGAGGCATGGTAGGGTGGAGAGAGAGAGTCAAAGACAGAGACAGAGAGAATGAGAATATGACATTACCTGATACATAGCCTTAGGTAAAGGTAAAGGTTCCCCTCACACATAGGTGCTAGTCATTTCCGACTCTAGGGGGCAGTGTTCATGTCTGTTACAAAGTCAAAGAGCCAGCACTGTTCAAAGACATCTCTGTGGTCATGTGGCTGGCATGGCTAAATACCAAAGGCGCATGGAACGCTGTTACCTTCCCACCAAAGTGGTTTCTATTTTTCCAGTTCAGTTTTTACATGCTTTCAAACTGCTAGGTTGGCAGAAGCTGGGACAAGTAATGGGAGCTCACTCCGTTACATGGTGCTAGGGATTTGAACAGCTGAACTGCCAACCTTTCTGATCAACAAGCTCAGCGTCTTAGCACTGAGCCACTGCGTCCCCTTATGTAGCCTTATCAATGGACAATTAACAATTGTCAATTATAGAAAGGGCATACTGCAGATTCCATCAGCCAAAGAATTTTGGTTGATGGGCACGAAAAGAAATTCTCTCTTTGAAGATTAGAATGACTTCAACGTCAATCCTTTTAGACTTCCATAAAGCTCTAAAAATGTGGTGATGTTCCTGAGCCTGGGCCACCAAATGTACTAAGGATCCTGCCTTCTGTATATATTATTCACAGATATCTTACCCTTGTATGTACTTCAAATTAGATGTTTTAATGTTCTCTGCTGTTATTAATGTTTTTTTTTTAATTTTTTTAATGATGTTTCTTAAAATTTTAATAGTAATATATGTTTTAAAATGTTAGCTGCCAAGAGTAATTTACTGAGATAGAGAGCTATAGAAATCAAATAAAACAAGAAACATTACACAGAATATCATTCAATTGGAGAAATAATTAGGAGGGAGGGAATAAAATGTCCTTAAAGATAATGTGAAATAACTGTCAAGCATTTACATCGGAAAGTATTTAAGGCTAGGTCACAATGGCCGACGGATGCAAAATGTATGCAAAAAGGACACAGCGGACGAGCAAAATTTCCATCCGTTGTTATCTGCTCTCAAAAGTGCACCAAATTTGCATAAGCAGAGCGGACAACAACAGAAAGGAACGGACATGGGGAGGATGTAGCGGGGATGTAAAGCGGAGTAGATGCAGATGCAGTTAGTAGAAAATGAGGACTAGAGGACTTCAAATAGATATTTGAAGATAAAAAAGATGCTTAAAGGAGTGTGAAGTAAAATCTGCTTGCAACTTATATAAAAAAGATTTTTACTCCATATGTTACCTTTATGTCCTTTCTGCTTTTTGATTCAAAATGCTGCATAATTCTAATATAACAATGATGAGACATTTCAGAAGTAGTGCCAGCTTGGTTGTAGCATCATTGATTTTACTCAGATAATAGATATTTAACCCAAGCCTAGAATTTTAGCTTGAATGTACCTCATGTCATCAAAAATAATTTTAAAAATGATGATAGTTCTGACTGAAGGTGCACACTAGGGGCTTTACCTCTTTGTCAAACAAATAAAAGCCAAAATGCAAAAATGGCCCCAGAAGCCATTTTTACCATACTTGACATTGAATTATGCTAGTTGATTTCATAATTACAATAATTTTGAATGCATTTTTATCATTGAATGCATTTTTATCATTTTTATCAGAACTATATTTTCTGAACTTTATTGGAGGAAACATGAGACACCGATGTGTGGTATGTGCAAACCCATAATGAGCATGACATATATCAACAATATATAATATTGTTAATATATAATATTGTATAATATAATATAACTAAAGAGCCATAGTGGCACAGTGGTTAAAAAGAAGTATTGCAGGCTAACCCACTGCCATTGATCCTGACCAATAAAGATTGATACAGCCTTCCATCCTTTTGAAGACAGTAAAGTGAGGATCCAGACTGTTGGGGAACATGCTAAGTCTGTAAAGGCTAGGTCCCACTGGCCGACGGACGCAAAACATATGCATAAAGGACACAGTGGACGAGCAAAATTTTGGGGGTGGCTCCATCTGTTGTCATCCGCTTCAAAAAGTGGCAAAAATTTGCATAAACAGAATGGAAAAGAATGGACGTGGGTAGTATGTAGCAGGGATTTTAAACGGATGTTCACAGGAAGCCTAGCGGATGGAAACGGATGACACCTCTGAAGGGGCTCTAGGGGAGAATTTCGAAGCTGACACATAGTGGATGAAGCGGATGTATCACGTTCACCTAAAGGAAAGAAAGGGGATGCCGCATGAATGTATATCGGATGCAAACGCATCCTTTCTATTTCTGTGCTACTAACGATGTATAGACGTTCCATGTACCCTTTCTTACCTCTCTCTTTCCATTTTCAGCTGCAGTGGATGTGAGTTGCGAGGATGCCCAGAGGATGCAGAGAGGATACAGCGGACGTTTAACGGATGATAAATGGACATAGAACATTTGTTGCTTGTATATCACGGATTTACATAGTACACGGCGGAAACTTCATCTGTTCACAAAGTTTTATGCAGCTCAAAACTTCTTGCGTGGATGAAATCGCAGTGGATGTTTGACGGATAGAGCATATGAAACACGTATGCAATGAGTACACAACGGATGCATAGCATTTTCCAGTGGATGGCAAGCTTTTTTTAATGTTTTACATCCTCTTTGCATCCAGAAGTGCAGTGGGACAGGGCCTTAAAACACTTAAAGGTAATGGTGTAAAACATTATGAAACAATATATAAGTCCAAGTGCTACTGCTTCTGCTAATAAACAGCATGACTCTGGAAATGAAAAGGCATTCTATATATTTTTGTTTCATGAATCTTCACATAAGAGTTTTTAAAGTTTCCAGAGGAAACAAGGGAAAGAGAGAGGGAGGGAGATGCAGGGAAGGCAATGTAATCACATTTCATGTTATTCCTTAAGCACTTTGAACAGTGGCCTTGAATAAGATAAATATTAATTTTCATCTGTACTTCTGAAAAAAAATCTTAGACTTTTGAAAATAAGATAGTTATTGACTTGAAGATACATTTATTTAATTGAAAAGGAGTAAAATTCCTTCCCAATATCTAATTTGGCTCTTATAATTCTATGCCACTAACTATAAAATGAGCAATATAAATTTTGTATTAGAAGTAACATTGCAGAAATATTCTTAAGTGGCATATTAGAATTCATTGTGATTATCATTCATGAAGAATCTTAAATTCAAACATACATTTTCCTTCTTATGATAAATGAGTTGACAAATAATGATAAATTAATTATTTAAATTATGTCAGTTCAATTCTCCTCAAGTCACATTGTGCGATGAAATGTGGATCTGAAGAAGAGGTGCAGGGGAAGATGGGAGTCATACAAGTTTAACAGATAAATAAAATATTGGCAGTGGTAACATGGCTTCCCAGGAAGGAGGCAACATTTTCCAGAAAAAAGGCCAATGCAAGAGACTGTACCATCCTGAACTGGATGGGATTGGAGAAAATGGTTCAGGGTAGTTACACCCTAGAATCTCCCTGAGTATATGTGTGTGTGTGTGTGTGTGTGTGTGTGTGTGTGTGTGTGTGTGTTAAATTAAAAACTTGTACTTTTTATGTAGCAAGATTCTATATATTAGATGTAAGCAAATAATGAGCTGGAGTTGATTAGATCTCACTAACATCTTTGGGCGTTGTCCTGACATAGAGACAATAGCTTTTTTCTTTGTTATAAAAATTGCCTAGATTGCATAAATAGATAGTTCTTGACTTAGGACCTTTCATTCAGTGACCATTCAACATTATGATGGTGCTGAATGAAGGGACTTGAAATCCATGTCTGAAGTTAGGAATCAAAATTTGGGGGATTGAGCAGCCTACTCTCATTTATAATGTAGGACTGCTACAACTCCCTCTACAGACCTATCTTCCCCAGTCTATGCCCTTTGGGCCACCCTGCTCAGCAGACATGTCAGCAGCAGCACATAAGACTGGGCTTGAAATAACCAGGACCTCCAGCAGTTTCAGCTAGTTGCTACTGCTCCTAGGCCTCAACTTCAGCCCCAATGCCACACTGCCAGTGAAAAATACCCAATTCTCTACACTGCAACCAGCTATGCCAGCATCATTCTAAACAGTCCAATTGCCAGGTGCTGCTCACCTTCAGCCATTTTTCCCTTTCAGCACCAGGCCTATGCAGCTTATTGAGGAAGCTCCTTACTATGCAGACCTTTTTACCAAGCTTACCTCATGCCATTATCTTAGTTGGCAACCAATTGTCATGACATTGGAAGTTTCATTAGACAAATTAAGTGTACCATTCTTTCTCCAAATGGTATAGTGAATGAAGCTTCTGAAACATTGTGAGAATAGGATGCTGGCATTGATATTTGACAGGATATTTAGGGCCACCTGAAGCTGCTAAGTTTTTACACTTCATTGCAGCACCCCTCCCACAACTCAATACAAACCATGCCTGAGGAACCTCCATGCTTCTTAACTGGGACTTATCAACTCATATGACTGCTTAGCAACTACAATCAAAAGTGTAGGAATGGTAGTCATAGAGCAAAGCAATCACATGACTGCGGTATCTGCTATCCCGCATCAGATGGGCGTCTCATGACAGGGAGCGAAGGAGAGAAAAACGACAGGAGACGAAGTTCCTCGAGATGAGTGCGCCCAGACTGGCTGGGTACAAGCTCTTTTATTATGCTCATTCAAGAGAGGGTGAT
>BLBF01000003.1:101030076-101059734 GCA_015471245.1 Laticauda colubrina | reverse complement strand
GCATTGATATACAATTGAAAACATATAAATGATACATAGTTACAACACATGACTTCTTGCTTAACTACTGTTTCACTCAGTGACTAAAAATCTGGTCCCAATTCTGGTCATAAGTCAAAGACTACCCTAAAACTATCTCAGAATTTGAGTGCAGAATGTCTCATGAAAGAGATTGTGATTATAATTACAGATGTGACAATTTTGTTTTGTCTCTGAATTAATTTTGACTTGATTTTGCCATTTGAGATGGGTGGCTGCCCAGTCTCTTCTTGAAGACCTCCAGTGACAAAGCACTCATGGTTTCTGGGGTCAGGCTGTTCCATTGCTTAATTGGGAAGTTTATCCTTGATTCTAGGTTGTTTCTCTCCTTGACTGATTTCCATCCATTGCTTTTTTTCTTGCTTCAAATAGCTTTACTGAACTTCAATGATAGAAGCAAATTGTGATGAAGAGAAGACAAAAAACATCTGTATAGTGGTTTTGATGTTAGATATCAAATTGTGATATGATATTGATGTGATATGATAGACCCTTGCAATTTGAAGGTCTCTACTGTTGATACTGTGTTGTCTAGTCTTGTAAGAGGTGGTAGTATATGGGAGGGTTTCTTCTAAAAGAGGAAGGGAAAACCTCATGGTTTCTTCTTTGATTGTCAAGCAACTCAATATCTATTTATAATGGAAAGGGCTGTGCCTTTTTCTAAATAAAATAATCAAATAAAAAGAGATTCTCAAACTTTCTGCACTGATGCTGACTTTTCTTGAAGGATAGGTGCAGAACAAAGTTTTCAAATAGACTGTGGCAACTTGCATGGGTTTGTTTTCTGCAGTTCTCAATTCTTGGATAGAGATTGAGAGGGGACTGTTTTGAAAACAAATATGCTTTATTATTTCAAAATTTAAATGTAAAGCCCCAGTCACACTGCACCAATGGATACAAAGGGGATGTAAAATGGACAAAAAAGCTTGCCATCTGTTGGAAAATGCGATGTACTCACTGCCTCCGTTTTGCTTCCTCTCTATCCATCCAGCATCCGATTATTAATGTTTCATCCGCTCAGAAAGTTTTGAGCTGCTCAAAACTTTTGTGCAGAAAATATATCCAATTTGTCCGTTCTGCATCCGCTATGCATCAGCTACACATCCGTTCTGCATCCGTTAGGCATCTGCTATATCCGCTAGGCATCCGTTCCACATCCGCGCAACTCATATCTGCTCAGACGCAGGGAGGAAGCGGAACGGATGCAGAATGGATGCAGAATGGATGCAGAACGGATGCAGCACGGAAACAAAGTGATTAAAATGGAAAAAACGTTCGCAGAGGGGACCTATCTCGGATATTAAGGATGTCTAGAGGATGCCTAGAGGATGCCTAGAGGATGCCTAGAGAATGCAAAGGGACACCTATACTGCCAATAAAAAGGGGGAGTAACTCACCTGCATCTCATTTTCAGACCAGCAGCCTAGCTGTGCAGACCTCTGCAGCCTTCATCTGAATCTTGCTCTTCCACAGCATCGAGTCATGTCCACCGTTGATCGTAACACAGTCCTTTTGGCAGCCACCATCCTTCTGCAACAGTGCGAAGTCATCTACAGGCTCTGTGAACTCTCTTACAGGAAGAAAAGGAGGCAGCCAAGAAGCGTCTGGGTCCGAAGATGGATCGGGAGAAGAGCAGAGTATGAACTGTACAACAAGCTGATGGTGGAGCTCAGGAACGAAAACACTTGGGCATTCCAGAACTTCATGAGGATGCCTCCAGCCATGTTTGACGAAGTTGTGCAGAGGCTGACACCCAGGTTGACCAAGCAGAGCACCAACTTCCGGCCCAGCCTGGAACCTGGGCTCAAGGTGGCACTCACTCTGCGCCACCTGGCCTCAGGGATCACCTACAGGAGCATGCAGTACAGCTGGAGGGTGCCACACAACACTGTCAGCATTGTGGTCAGAGAAGTGGTGCAGGCCATCATTGAAGAATACCTGCAGGAGCTCCTCCAGTGCCCCTCCACTGATGAAGGATGGAAGAAAGTTGCAGAGCAGTGGTATCAGAAGTGGAACTTACCACAGACCGTTGGAGCCATAGATGGCAAGCACGTGGCCTGCAAAACTCCAGCCAACTTGGGGTCAACTTATTTCAACTCCAAGGGCTTCTTCAGCATCATCCTCTTCGCCATGGTCGATGCTGACCACAAGTTCATGTACATCGATGCTTCAGGCAACGGCTCATCTTCAGATGCCCAGGTATACAACGCCAGTCACCTCAAGGAGGAGCTGGAATGCAACCTCATCGTGGGCTTCCCAGATCCAGAACCCCTGCCCAACGACACACAAGATGTGCCCTACTTCACTGTGGGGGATGACGCCTTCTCCCTCACAACCTACCTCATGAAGCCCTATACTTCAAGACTCCTCACCCGTGAAGAGAGGATCTTCAACTACAGGCTGTCCAGGGCAAGGTGGGTGGTGGAGAACGCCTTTGGCATCCTGGCCAACAGGTTCCAGGTACTTCTCACCACCATGCAGAATCGCCCAGAGACCATGAGGAGGATCGTGGAAGCTTGCTTCATCCTGCACAATCTCATGCGCACCCGCTACCCAGTCTTGCAAAACAGGCTCGTGGACCTCCAGCAAGGCAATGGGGACATGGAGCCTGGGGACTGGAGGCAAGGGCAAAACCTGATAGACACTCAGGATGTGCAAGGCTCCAACATAGCCTCATGTGAAGGGAAGAAGCAGCGCAACCTCCTGAGACACTGGTGCAACTCCCCAGCTGGAGCAGTGGAGTGGCAAGACAGGATGATAGATGCTTAATGGGTGCTTCCTTCAGCCTGTCTCATCAGACAGATGAGATTGGGCCATGTATGTTGAGTGGGCCTACAATGAACAGGGCATTTAATAAAGAGTTGTGTTTATGTTCAAACATGTGGATCAATGCTTACTAATGAAGGGCCAAAGGTGTGGCACCTGGGAGGGTGGACCATACAGTCCCACTATGCTTGAACTGGAGGTTTATCTATCCCACAGCTATCTTAATCCATCCCAAAGGTATCCCTGCCCACCCCACTGCTATCTTAACCTATTCCCACAAGCATGCAAAGGCTTAAACCAATTCTAAAAGTTTCCACCAAGACTTTATTACAAAAAAAGAAATGAAGCAAGTGTGTGAATCAAAGATAAACTTTATTGAACAACAAGCTGTAAAACAAAAATGACCCAAGTCAAGTGTCCAAATAAAGTCCATAGGTAGCCAGATACCCAGTCTCTGGCACTCTTATTGGTCACTCGGAGGTGTGCTCAGTCTCAGGGGTGAAGGGTCTAGGTGTTGTGGAGGTGGGTGGTGCTGGAGTGCTGGTCTGTATCATCATTGGGGTGCCTGGCCCCGAGAGGACAACAGGGGACGGTGTGTTGAGGAAGCTCTCAGACAGCTGGCTCAGACCCATGATGCTGAGAGGTCCTTCCTCCATGCCATGGGGTGTCGGCCCCAGTACTGATGAGAGATGTACTGAGGCCGGGCTTGGCTGTGGGGTGGAGGAAGTAGTAGTGTAGTGGGGCTGTCTGGTCTGCAGCTGAGTGAGGACTGGCATGGGTGGCATCGCTGTCATTGGTGGCATCATTGTTGTGGGTGGCATCAGTGGCATCAATGGAACTGATGGCAATGGTGTCGTCCGATGACTTTGTGCCTGGACTGGGAAGGGCTGCTGCCTGTGCTGATGGACCTCCTGGTAGCTGTAGCCCTGGTAGGTGAGGGGCTGTGGGAAGCCTTAGAATGGGAGGGACATCACCTGGGGTGGAGGAGCAGACCTGGACTGGGTGGGAGCAGGTTCCTCTGGATCTAGAGGGTTGTGAAGCAGCTCGGTGATCCGGTCCTTCACCACCTGGTACTGGGGTTCCTCCATGTTCTTGAGGGTCTGGTTGACATAGGTGAGGAAGGGCTTGCAGTTGGAGGAGGAGGAGTTGGTGCTGACCAGCTGAGAGAGGAGATCTATACTGGTGCGGATGGTGTCCCTGATCTCCAGCAGGACAGTGTGGCTCTGCCCCTCCTTCTGTCTGGCTCTCTGCCTTTCTGTGGAGGCGGAGCTGGGGGTAGTGGAAGCGGCTACAGCTGTGGTGGACGCACCGTCTCCTTTCTCCCACTGCACCAGGGAGTCCTCCACATGCTCCACCACAGTTACAACACCTGTCTGTGGGTTCTCCGCCGTGGCATGCTCCACAGAAACCTGCCTGGAGACAGGGACTGACTCTCGGCCAGAAGAGGACTGGCTCTCAGCAGGCTGCCGGAGAGAGAAGGTAGACAGAGGGGCTCCTGGTGCTCCTCGGTGGCGGATCTCACTCTCCAGGAAGCTGCACCTGGCCATGGCGTAGGTCTCTCTGTCCGTCAGCTTAACCGTGGCCTGGCCAGATTTCTTCAGGTGCAGCTTCCCGTACCAGGTGTGCATCTGCTGCCACCAGCCGAGGAGCACCTCCGAAGTGTAACCCATACTCTCTGCCCTCTCTCTCCAAGCAGCCTGCTTCCTTTTGTTGTCCCTGTACAGCTGGTGTCCCTTCCGACACAGATAGTCATTCTCTCTCAGCCACTCCAGCACCTCATCCTCGTGTTCCTCCTCGATGGAGTATTGCCTCCTCTCCTGTCCCCGCATACGCCTCTTCCTCCCTTTGGCAGGACCAGATGGGCCCTCATCAGAGGGGCTCCCAGGTGGTAGGGGCTGCTCCTCCACACCAACAGCAGCAGCAGCACCAGCAGGATCATCATCATCATCCTCATCATCATCAGCAGCAGCAGCAGCAGCAGGATCATCATCATCATCATCATCATCATCAGCAGCAGCAGCAGCAGCAGGATCAGCAGGACCAGGATCAGCAGCAGCAGAGTAAGCACCAGGAGCCCCAGCAGCACCAGCAGCACCAGCACCAGCAGCACCAGCAGCACCAGCAGCACCAGCAGCACCAGCAGCACGAGCAGGATGAGCAGAACGAGCAAGACCAGGAGCAAGACCAGGACGAGCAGTACGAGCAAGTCCAGGAGCACGAGCAGGACCAGCAGGACCAGCAGGACCAGCAGGACCAGCAGGACCAGCAGGACCAGCAGGACCAGCAGGACCAGGATCAGCTTCAGCAGAGTATGCAGCAGCAGAAGCACTACCACCAGAAGCAGGTTCAGCAGAAGCTCCAGCACCAGAAGAGCGAGCCCGAGCAGCAGAAGCCCCAGCAGAAGCAGAGTCAGGGACAGGGGGTGGGAGGGTGGCCCTGTCCCTCTTGCCAGGGATGGCGGCAGTTTGCTGAGACTTTCACTTCTTCCCCATGGTTGTGGGGTTGCTGGCTGGCAGGGAGGCTGGCAGGCACGAAGGCTGACAGGAAGGCAGGCACCAAGCCTGGCAGGAAGCCTGGCAGGAATGCAGGCAGGCAGGCAGTCACCAAGGCTGGCAGGCAGACTGGCTGGCAGGGAGGCTGAAAGGCAGGCTGGCAGCAAGGCTGGCAGGCAGGCAGAGAGCAAGGCTGGCAGGGAGGCTGGCCAGGAGGCTTGCAGGCAGGCTGGCAAGAAGGCTGGCAGCAAGGCTTGCAGGTAGGCATGCAGGCAGGGCAGGCAAGGACTCGATGTATCCTGCAGCAGGTCTTTCCTCCGAATGCTGGCCACGTACGAGCTGCTTCCCTTTATATCCGCGTGGCTTACGCAATGCATTCCCCCCGCATGCGCAATTAACGCCAGGCATCTGTTAGGCTTCCGCTGTGCATCCGCTAGGCTTCTGCTCTGCATCCGCTTCATCTGCTGTGCATCCGCTGTCCATCCGCTCTTTCCGTTCCGTTCCGCGTCCGCTTTGCTGAGGCCCCCCGGAAGCCTAGCGGCTGTGCCATCTGCTCCCATCTGCTGGGCTTCCATTCCACATCCGCTTTCCACCCGCTCTGCATCCTCCCCGCGTCCGTGTTATCCGCTCCGGTTATGCAAATTTTTGCCCCTTTTGAGAGCAGATAACAATGGATGGAACATTTTGCTCGTCCGTTGTGTCCGTTTTGCTTCCGTTGGGCAGTGTGACAGGGCCTTAAGTCATAAATTCCGAGGAAGCATTCAAAAATTATTTTAAAGTACAGTATATCAAAGACTAATAATATTAGTTGTGTCTGGAGAATTAAAAAGGTGATTGGTTATTTTATTCTTCTTGGTTTTTGTTGTTATTTGAAATTTTATATTTTGGATCAATCAGGGCATACACATCCTATAATCAATACTTAGTCTCTGTCTCTGTCTCTTGACTCTCTTTCTCTCTCTCTCTCTCTCTCTCCTAGCCCCGCTTATGCTAGAAAGGGCTTCACTTGGTCTGAGCATTGCTATAAATACATTTCTTTCTATACCTCTCATTTTAAAATGCAGATCACCAGCTCTCTGTGATTTTCTTTGATAAATTTTACTCATCGATTCAGACTGGATGAACAATGAAGTAGATATGCAATTATATTACATTTATAGAAAACAAACACTAATTATTATTGGTGATTGCTATTATTGGTGATTGCAATTCCGCCTTCCTCACTGACATATAATGAAAGAAATAAAGTTTCTTTTATAGTTAATATAATTATTGTGTTTTCTGGTTTGTTTGTTTTTTTCAGATTGAAAAAGCAATATACTGGCTTAAATGTTTTTCTTAAATCCAACAGAGAAACTAGGATATGGTTTTTAGACATATATAAATTGGTCTTGATCCATTTTGAATATTGAAACCAATCAGATCATTAATCTTACTCAATTTAAAAATTTGATCTCATTGATAAAGTTGATTTGAACTTTCAGTTTAAAGAATTAGTTTGCTCAGTTTGATTTTCTGAAATGATTTATAAAACTTATTTTTTTTTACAAACACTTTGTAAAATTCTCAGATCAATTTATCGGTATTTGATGAACAATAGAACAATAAAAGACACAATTATATGCATATAAGCATGAACAGGACTAGCTGCTTCTGGTATCGATATCTGTTTTTTTTTAATTAGACAGTCTAATCAGAAGTAATACTTTCTAATTTTACTTGAATGTTAGAAGGGTTTATGTGTATAACATTGAAATCAACATGATTTTAACCTAGACAAGATTCCATTTAAATTTGTTTGCATTCTGACAGATTCAGTTTCAAAAAAGAACATAAGAACTTTTCCTTCACTTTCATTCACAGAAAGAAGGAAGAACAGCCCTTGTATTGCATTAAAAACATTCATAGATTAATTTACAGATGAAAATGGGGCAGTTTATTCAGAATAACATGTTACTTAGCTGACAAATATAAGATGACCCTAAATCTACCTTCACGAAAAATTGTTGCAAATGTGAAAAAGGCACCTTATTGTTATGCACGCAGTCTAGATATCAGTTGATATCTGATTTGAATTCATAATACTATATTTAAGTTACGCTGCCACCTGTCAATAGCAAATAGACTGTGTGTATTTACTCAAAGTTCCATGGGGAATGTTCAATTATAATTAATTCCCCCCACCCTCTCTCTGTCTCTGTCTCTCTCCCTCTCCCCTCTCCCTCTACCTTTCCCTTCCTCCCTCCTTCTCTTTCTCTTCGGGGAAGAAACAACTTTGTTAGTGCAATGGATTATTTGTGCCATTTCCCATTTTTGTAACTATCTATCATGGGAAAGTATTTGAATTTTAATTTAATATGTTTCTCTGAAATATCACAGAAGATGCTTCCTCTAATCTGCTTGGCATTGTGATCAACTGTCCATCTTCTGTGTGCTCAAACTAATCACCACAGTTGACTATGGAACTGAAAGACTTTGCTGAACTCTTAGAAAAGGCCAAGTAATATCATGCATAGATTTAAATGAGCAGATACAGAGTGCAAAAAGAAAATAAAGAAGGGAGTCTTTACAACATCTCATTTCTTTTACAAAGATTATCAAAACAGATGAAATGGTAATACAATGGACATCAGTGTGGTCATATTTATTGGATTACAATTTTCAAATGTTGTCTCTCCCTCTCTGTGTGTTTGTGCGCAGCCTATATCCACACATTTATAATGATCACTTTCTTTCTTCAGAATCTTTCTTCTGGAAAAAAGAGAGAAGTTATATATTTGAGGAATGATTGATACATTTTCTACCCTGTTTATACTGACAATATTGTTTTAAGCATTATTTGTGTGTCTCTTATATTGCTTACAGTATTGTAGCTTATCATTGATTTTACACAGTATTTAGATATGCCATAAAAGACATGTATTACTTTATTTAACTTTCCAATACATTAAAAAAAATGGAATGCAATTTCCAAAGAAATAGGGAAAGGATGTAAGTTAGATGCAACTATTTTTAGAAGCTTCTTTCCCCCCTAATCCAGAGCTGTCCCTGAAGGGAAGTTAATATAAAATTATATTAGCCAACTGAAGCTCTTGGTTTAGCTCAACCATTTGGCATTCTACTGATCAATTTGTCACTATCCTTTGTCAAATGGATTGCAGTTTAATAATTCTGCCTGACAGGACAATCATGGATTGAACTGGGAACACATCTGTGTCAATCTGAGTCTTGGGACAATTTTATTTCCTTAAGGTTCTCTTTACTGGAAAGCATAAGAAAATGTAAGGAGACTGTTAATAGAGACTGTCAGTTAAGGGCAAGTGACTCACAACTAAACTGTCTTGCAACCCTTTTCTGAACCTGATTCAAATTACTTTTAATGTGGTTTGTGATTTAGATTTCTGGAAGTTCGTTTTCTTCCAAGTGAGTTTTTGCCTTCCATTTACAGTGGCTTTCCACAGAAGCCTTTTGCATCTTCCAATAAACCCAAGCAAGGTCTATGGGGAAATAAAAAGCAACTATCACAGGGCTGCTGTCTGATTCTCTAGCTCCAAAATTCTCCCCAAGGGAATATATCTCACTGTGAATGATTATCTTTTCTATTTAGAGACAACATCAATGTTTTAAACTGTTAAACTAAATTGAACTTAGGAATTGTTATCATTCTTTCCTTTCTTCCATTTGTTCTAGGTATCAATGGTGCCCACACAATTGGCCTTCTTAAAGACTGTGAAGACCTGAAGACAACTGAGGCCAGGTTGTTAATTTATTAGGGTCCTGGAATGTGTTAAAAATGTTTTATGTTCTTGGGTTGGATGAGCAGCCATGAAAATGTGATTAATAAAATTAATTATAACTATATCAAACAATTTATTAAATAAAAATATCTGCCCTTGTAGAGGCTATATCAGAGAATTGTAAATTAGGATTGCCCATTCATAAGTTTGCTCATATTCACTCTCAGATGAAAGCCTCAACTATAGCTTCACCTTAAACCATGGTGGCAAATAAATGGAATAATAAGTAAAAATAAATAATATTTATTAACATATTAAATAACATATTATTAAATAACATTTATAATAAAATATTAAAGGAGATAAATATAACAATAGACCATTACAAAACAAAAAGTTGGCAAGAGTAGCAACTCCAAGACAGGAATGAAAGAGAAACAGATCCACAAAAATCCAAAGAGGGTTTCACTCACCCTCCCCAAAGACCTGGGTAAACAGACAGATCTTCAAGGTGAGGACTATTCAGGGAATATCACATTCCAGAGGGCAATTGCATTTTAGTATCCCAATAGATGGCATTATTTCGTATAAGGAACCTGATGCACAGTAACCCTGCTAGATTAATCTAGTTGGGCAGCTTCTATAGATGACCCCTTTGCCAATAATTGTTTGTGATCACTTATGGGTCTTAACTGCCTGGATTGTCTTATCTGTGATAGAAGACTGGAAAGACTCCCAGTGATGGGATTCAAATAATTTAGCAACTGGTTTGCCCAGGGTCAGGTTGGCTGTCATGGAAGACATGGCCCAGTCCCATTCTCCAACTCTGCCACACATGCAGGATGAGCCTCCCATGATGACCAACCTGACCTTTGGTGAACTTGTTAGTAAATTATCCTGCACCTATCAAAGTGGATCCTGAGCACTGCACTACAATGGAAAAATTGGCAATGGAATGGCTGGCACAAGGGAAGGAGGAGGAGCAGGGAGAAGAAAGAGGGAAAGTGTCTTCTTTCCTTCACGCTGGCTGTTCTGTTGCCTGTTTCTCCATTGCAATGCAGCACAGTGCCCAGGATCCACTTTTATAGTGGGTGGATGGGTAATTTAACAACTGGTTCACCTGAACTGGTGCAAACTAGCTGAATCCCACCATTGGTTCAGGCCCTCAGTTGTTGTTCTGTTACTCTGTCCTTTCTCCTATTCTGTTTAATTTCTGTTTGAAACCATTGGGCATGAGTTATCATTAATATGCTAATGATATTCAGTTATACAACTCCATCCTGAGTTCAAAGGAAAGTGCACTAGAAATCTTATTTGTTATCCAGAACAGTTAGAACAGTCATTCATGCTCTTGCCAATTCTTTATTCTTAAAGATAGTTGAGGTTGTGCTGTATCACAGCAGTGCTATGGGAACCACACTCTTCATTACTAGATTTCCAAGTTCAGTTCAAAATTCTGCTTGCCCATTTTAAAGCACCCTATAACTGGTTAGCTAACAGAAGACCTTTGCCAAATTAATTCCATCTATTTGATACATATAGCCAGAGAATATCTATCACAGGAAGCATAATGGAAAGTGGAATTCTTTATGACGGATTGCTTCCTATGGAACTGCCCATTTTGTTAAGGATCAATATCATTCCTGTGGCCTGTACTATAGGCTGATAAATACTGCCTTTTCTAGAAAACCTTTGGGAACTATCAAGCCATTGGCATTCTTATTTATTATTGCTATTGTATTTATTTATATAGTACTAAAATTTTCTCAATTGACATGACCTTTAACTAGGCAAAATGGTGCATAATAAGGCAACAAATTTTGAGGAAGATTTCTGATGTCAGATGGTCACTTGCAGCAACACAATGGGGAAGACAACAGAAATTTGAGGGTTGCTTTTGTTCTTACTGGCTTTTCTGGGGCAAAGGGATCATTTGTGGTCATTCTGTTTCTCTGTTCAGTTATGGAAATATATCTAAAAGAATGACTAACTTCAGTGGTGGTATTCAGCAGGTTCTGATCAGTTCTGGAAAACTGGTAATGGAAATTTTGAGTAGTTCAGAGAACTGGCAAATACCACTTCTTACTGGAGATTTTACAGTATCCTTCCCCTGCCACATGCACAAAGCCATGCCCACAGAACTGGTAGTAAAAAAAAATTGAATCCCACCACTGCCTAACATGGTACAGGTTGTTTAGTTATTGATACATCTAACTACTTAATCCACTAACTTTAAAGCAATGGATAAATAGCAGGAACACTTCTGAAGGTAATAATGCTGGAGTGTGATTTGTGAGAAAGATTCTGGATGGAAGGGATATTTTTGCAAAACTGTTGTTGTTTTCTTATGAAATCTATTTATTTGTTCACTTAACTTGAATTACTGTCATAAATTCCGATAAACTGTACAGTTTCTACTGGTGTAGCATAAAAGCCTGAATAATACCTAAAAACTCACTTCATGAAATGTATTTCTATTATTAAAAGACAAACATAAGTTTCTTGCACATTCAAACAGAGCAGCACTGAATTTCCCCACAGGAACCTTCATTGATGACAGCTTACTTGCATGAATCATTTGTAAAGGCTAGGTCACACTGGCTGACAGATGCAAAATGTATGTAAAAAAGGACACAGCAGACGAGCAAATTTTCGGGGGTGGCTCCATCCATTGTCATCCGCTCCAAAAAGTGGCAAAAATTTGCATAAACAGAACAGAAAAGAAAGGAAAAGAACGGACATGGGTAGTATGTAGCAGGGATGTTAAGCCCATGTCACACTGCACCAATGGATGGAAAGAGGATGTAAAACAGAGAGAAACACTTGCCATCCGTTGGTTAACGTGATGCTTCCGTTCTGTACTCACTGCCTCTGTTTTTCATCTTTTCTATCTGTCCAGCATCTGTTGACGGAGATTCCATCCGCTCAAAAAGTTTTGAGCTGCTCAAAACTTTTTGAGCAGAAAATGTATCCAACGGGTCTGTTCTGCATCCGCAATGCATATGGGGAACATCTTTTCTAAATCCGTCATCATCCGTTACGTATCTGCTATATCCGCTAGGTATCCGCTGTGCATCTGCGCAACTCAAATCCACTCCAGTGGAAAACGGACACAGGGAGGAAGCGAAACGGATGCGGAATGGACACAAAGCGTTAGTAGCACAGACGGAGAAAGGATGAAAGCGGATGCAGCTCGCATACAAAGCATTAAAACAGAAAAAAACTTCGCAGAGGGGACCTATCTCAGATATTAAGGATGTCTACAGGATGCCTAGAGGATGCAAAAGGACATCTAGCGGAAAACCTATATTTCCTATAAAAAGGGGGAGGAACTCACCTGGATCTAACTTTCAGTCCAGCAGCCCTGCGGTGCAGACCTCTTCAGCCATCATCTTGCTTTTGCTCTTGCACAGCATCCAGTCATCTCCACCATGGATCATCACACACTCCTTTTGGTAGCCACCATAGTTCTACAACAGTGCGAAGCCATCTACAGGCTCTTTCACCTGTTCTACGTGAAGAAAAGGAGGCGGCCAAGAAGTGTCTGGGTCCGAAGATGGATCACCAGAAGAGCCGAGTACGGACTGATGGTGGAGCTGAGGAATGAAGACCCTCGTGCATTCCAGAACATGAGGATGCCGCCAACCATGTTTGACGAACTTGTGGAGCAGCAGAGACCCAGGTTAACCAAGCAGAGCACCAACTTCCAGCCCAGCCTGGACCCTGGGCTCAAGGTGGCACTCACTCTGCACCACCTGGCGTCAGGGACCACCTACAGGAGCATGCAGTATGGCTGGAGGGTGCCACACAACACCATCAGCATTGTGGTCAGAGAAGTGGTTCAGGACATCATCAAAGAATAACTGGAACAGCTCCTCCAGTGCCCCTCCACTGAAGAAGGCTGGAAGAAAGTTGCAGAGCAGTGGTATCAGAAGTGGAACTTCCCCCACACCGTTGGAGCCATAGATAGCAAGCACATGGCCTGCAGAGCTCCAGCCAAGTCAGAGTCCACTTATTTCAACTACAAGGGCTTCTTCAGCATCATCCTCTTTGCCATGGTCGATGCTGACTACAAGTCCATATACATCGATGCTTCAGGCAACGGGTCATCTTCAGATGCCCAGGTATACAACGCCAGTGACTTCAAGGAGGGGCTGGAACGCAACGTCATCATGGGCTTCCCAGATCCAGAACCCCTGCCCAACGACACACAAGATGTGCCCTACTTCATTGTGGGGGATGACGGCTTCTCCCTCAGAACCTACCTCATGAAGCCCTACACCTCCAGATACCTCACCCATGAAGAGAGGATCTTCAACGACAGGCTGTCCAGGGCAAGGCGGGTGGTGGAGAATGCCTTTGGCATCCTGGCCAACAGGTTCCAGGTACTTCTCACCAGCATGCAGCATTGCCCACAGACTGTGAGGAGGATCGTGGAAGCTTGCTGCATCCTGCACAATCTCATGTGCACCCACTACCCAGTGTTGCAGAACAGGCTTGTGGACCTCCAACAAGGCAATGGGGACATGGAGCCTGGTGAATGGAGGCAAGGGCGAAACCTGATAGACACTGAGGATGTGCAAGGCCCCAACAGAGCTTCACATGAAGGAAAGAAGCAGCGCAACCTCCTGAAACACTGGTGCAACACCCCAGCTGGAGCAGTGGAGTAGCAAGACAGGATGACAGATGCTTAATAGATACATCCTTCAGCCTGTCTCATCACACTGATGAGATTGTGCCATGCATGTTGAGTGGCCCCACAATGAACAGGGCATTTAATAAAGAATTGTGTTTATGTTAAATGTGTGGATCAATGATGACATTGTTATTGATAATAAAGGCCAATAGGTGTGGCACCTGGGAGGGTGGACCATACAGTCCCACTATGCTTGCACTGGAGGCTTATCTATCCCACAGCTATTACCCATACCAAAGGTATCCCTGCCTATCCCACTGCTATCCTAACCCATCCCACAATCATGCAAAGGCTTAAACCATTTCTAAAAGTTTCCACCAAGACTTTATTGACTAAAATAAATGAAGCAAGTGTGTGAAGCAAATATAACCTTTATTAATAACAAGCTGTAAAAGAAAAATGACCCAAGTGTCTTAAGTAAAGATAAAGTCTCTGGCACTCTTCTTGGTCACTCTGAGGCATGCCCATTCTCAGGGGTGAAGGGTCGAGGTGCTGTGGAGGTGGCTGCTGCTGGAGTGCTGGTCTGAGGCATCATTGGGGTGCCTGGCCCCGAGAGGACAACAGGGGATGGTGTTTGGAGGAAGCTCTCAGAGAGCTAGCTCAATCCTGTGATGTTGAGAGCCCCTTCCTCCAGGACATGGGGTATCAGTCGCAATACCAATGACAGATGTTCTGAGGCCAGACTTGGCTGTGGGGTGGAGGAAGGAGCAGTGTAGTGGGGATGTCAGGTCTGCAGCTGAGCGAGGTGAGGCATCGGTGGCATCTGTGGCAATGGTGGCATTGGGGGGTGGGTGGCATCAGTGGCATTGGTGGCACCAGTAGCGTACAAAATACCTGTGCCTGGACTGGGAAGGGCTGCCTGTGCTGCTGGAGCTCCTGGTAGCTGTAGCCTTGGTAGGTGAGGGCCTGTGGAAAGCCTTGGAAGGGCAGTGACATCACCTGTGGTGGAGGAGCAGGCCTGGACTGGGTGGGAGCAGGTTCAGCTGGGTCTGGAGGGTTGTGAAGAAGACCGGTGATCCTGTCCTTTATCACCTGGTACTGTGATTCCGACATGTTGATGAGGGTCTGGCTGACATAGGTGAGGAAGGGCTTGCGGTTTGAGGATGGGACGTTGGTGTTTACCAGCTGAGAGTAGAGATCTACGCTGCTTCTGATGGTGTCCCTGATCTTCAGCAGGACAGCGTGGCTCTGCTCCTCCGGTCTGCATCTCCTTGCTCCCACTGCGTCAGGGGGTCCTCCACGCGCTCCACCATGGGGTCTGCAGCTGTCGGGGGGTTCTCCATCGTGGCATGCTCCACAGATACCTGCCTGGACACACAAGCTAACTCTTGGCCAGAAGAGGACTGGCTCTCAGCAGGCTGCCTGAGAGAGAGGGTTGTGAGACGGGCTGCTCCTTGGTGGCGGATCTCACCCTCCAAGAAGCTGCACTTGGCCATCACATAGGTCTCTCTGTCCGTCAGCTTGACCGTGGCCTGGCCAGATTTCTTAAGGTGCAGCTTCCCGTACCAGGTGTGCATGTGCTTCCACCATCCGAGGAGCACCTCCAAAGTGTAGCCCAGGCTCTCTGCCTTCTCTCTCCAAGCAGCCTGCTTCCTTTTCATGTCTCGATAGAGCCTGTGTCTCTTCCGCCAAATATACTCATTCTTCCTCAGCCATTCCAGCACCTCATCCTCATGTTCCTCTCCAATGGAGTATTGCCTCCTCTCCCGTTCACACGTATTCTTCTCCCTCTGGCAGGGCCATATGGGCCCTTATCAGAGGGGATTCGAGTTTGTAGGGGTTGATCCTCCACACCACTATCACCAGTAGCAGCAACAACAGTAGCAGCAAAATCAGGACCACCAGCAGCAGCAGCAGCAGCAGCACCAGCAGCAGCACCAACAGCACCAGCAGCGCCAGCAGCACCAGCAGCACCAGCAGCACCAGCAGCGGCAACAGGACCAGGATCTGCAGCAGCAGAGTAAGCACCAGCAGCGCCAGCAGCACCTGCAGGACCAGGAGCAGTGCCAGCAAAGTAAGTACCAGCAGAAGCACCAGCACCAGAAGCTGCGCCAGCAGAGTAAGCACCAGCAGAACCCACAGCACCAGGAGCAGCGTCAGCAGAGTAAGCACCAGCAGAAGCCCCATCAACAGGAGCAGCACCAGCAGAGTAAGCCCCAGCAGAAGCCCCAGCACCAGCAGAGTAAGCCCCAGCAAAAGCACCAGCACCAGGAGCAGTGCCAGCAGAAGCTCCAGCACCAGAAGAGTCAGCCCCAGCAGCAGAACCCCCAGCAGAAGCAGAGTCAGGGCCAGGGGGTGGGATGGTGGCCGTGTCCCTCTTGCCAGGGCTGGCAGCAGATGGCAGAGGCTTTCTCTTCTTCCCCATGGTTGTTGGCTTGCTGGCTGGCTGGCTGGCTGACTGGCTGGAGCTGTGTCTGGCAGCAGGTCTTTCCTCTGAATGGTGACCTGCTTGCGAGCTGCTTCCCTTTATAACCGCGGGGCTGATGCAATGCATCCTCCCTGCATGCGCAGTGAACACTTTGCATCCACTAGACATCCGCTCGTCTTCCGCTCTGCATCCACTTCATCCGCTCAGCATCTGCTCTGTATCCGCTCTTTCCGCTGTGTGTCTGCTTCGCTGTGCTCCCCCGGAAGCCCTGCAGATGTGCCATCTGCTCCCATCTGCTTCCATCCGCTAGGCTTCCGTGGAGCATCCGCTTTACATCCTGGTTACGTCCTCCCCCCCTCCGTTCTTTTCCGTTGTTGTCCGCTCTGTTTATGCAAATTCGGAGCACTTTTGGGACCGAATAACAACGGATGGAAAATTTTCTCATCCGCTCTGTCCTTTTTACAAACGTTTTGCATCCGTCAGCCAATGTGACAGGCCTTTTAAAGGGATGTTCATAGGAAGTCTAGAGGATGTATGTAGGATGCAAACCGTTCACGGCTCATCCTTTCTATTTCCATTCTACTAACGTTGTGTAGACCTTCTGTGTATCTTTTGTTTCCTCCCTCTTTCCATTTTCAACTGCAGCGGATGTGAGCTGCAAGGATGCCCAGAGGATGCAGACAGGATACAGCGGATGTTTAACTGATGATAAACGGACATAGAACGTTTGTAGCTTGGATGTCACGGATTTACATCGTACACAGAGGAAAGTTCCTCCGTTCACAAAGTTTTGTGCAGCTCAAAACTTCTTGAGCAGATGAAATCTCAGTGGATGGATGCTCAAAGGATAGAGCATATGAAACACGTATGCAGTGAGTACACAATGGATGCATAGTATTTTCCAACGGATGGCAAGCTTTTTAAAAAGTTTTACATCCTCTTTGCATCTGTTGGTGCAGTGTGACATGGGCTTAAATCATGCTAGAGCCATGCAAGCATAGATTTTCCTCTCGTCTCTCATATATATATGTCTGTGTGGGGAGGGTGCATGTGAGAGAGAGAGCGAGGGAAGAGAGGAAAGAGGGAGAGAAAGAAGTAATATACCATATTTAATGGAAACATTTAACTTTCAAATATCCTTAATGCCTGAATATCTGAATGGATTTATTACAGAACTTTATAAATAAACAAAGAAGTAAAAAAAAAAAGAGTTAGCACTGCATCTTAATTGTCCTTCAAGTATGTCCATCTGACAATCTGTCTGTCTACCCACCTTCCTATCATCTTTCATCTTTCTGACTCACTCCTCTCCACAGATTGTGATAATACATACAGCATTATCCCACTTTTTCTTCTCAGTGTAATAATTTATATTGAGAAATACTGATTGGCCCAAGGTTACCAGCTTCCTGAGGAGGATGTCATGTATTGTTTATAGAGATGCAGTTCCTAGGGGTTTGAAACATTAAAAAAAAACTTTGTATGTTCATTGCTTTTTATAATTTTAGAACTCAAGAGATATAAGACAGCTTCTTAATAGTTGGTGAAGATGCAATGTTCTGAGATCAGTGAATTTGCCTTTTTTACATGACAATTTGCTGTCACGAAAGGAGGAAACTTTTTTGTTTGATTAGCTTAGTAAATTGGTGAGAAACATATGTTGATTTCATTAGTGAGAATCATTCACTTGAAAGATTACTTTTTTATGATTGGATGTGAGGATGTTTCAGAAGATAGCACTATTGCAAATTTCAGTCCTAGAGAATAGACATCAAAATAAGGGATTTTTAAAAGCAGGTAATACAGTTAATGCATAATGTATAATGGCATAGGAAACCTTGCTTTGTCATTTCCAGGTAATGTTCACATACAGGTAGCACTTTACTTACAACCACAATTGGCCCCAAAATTTCTATTGCTACATGAGACATTTGTTAAGTGAATCACTACTGTTGTTAGGTTGGTAACATAGTCTCAGCTGTTTCACTGAATTCCGGACAGGAAGGGAAACAAAGGTCTCAAGGAAATGATCAAATGAGTCTTTATTCGTCCATACAATGCTCTGGATTGAGGTAAAAAGAGTAACCAAAAGGAATTAAAGTCAGCTCTGGCACACCTCGTAGCCAGAGCTGTATTTATACAACAGTTAACAACTTAAGGCTCAGTCCCACTGGCCAATAGACGCAAAACGTATGCATAAAGGACACAGCGGATGAGCAAAATTTCGGGGGTGGCTCCATCCGTTGTCATCTGCTCCAAAAGGTGGCAAAAATTTGAATAAAGAGAAAGGAAAAGAATGGACGTGGGTAGCATGTAGTGGGGATGTTAAGGCCCTGTCACACTGCCCAAGGGATGCAAAACGTCAGTAAAAAGGACACAACGGACGAGCAAAATGTTCCATCGGTTGTTATCCACTCTCAAAAGGGGGAAAAATTTGCACAAGTGGAGCGGATAACATGGAAAGGAATGGACGTAGGGAGGACGCAGGGCGGATGGAAAGTGGATGCGGAATGGAAGCCCACTGGATGGAAGCGGATGGGAGCGGATGGCACATCCGCTCGGCTTCTGCGGGACCTCAGCAAAACGGACACGGAACGGATACAGCAGATGAACAGCGGATGAAGCGGATGCACAGCGGAAGCCTAGCGGATGCCTTGCATTAATTGCGCATGCGGGGTCCTCCTCACGGTCTCTGGGCGATGCTGCATGGTGGTGAGAAGTACCTGGAACCTGTTGGCCAGGATGCCAAAGGCGTTTTCCACCACCTGCCTTGCCCTGGTCAGCCTGTAGTTGAAGATTCTCTCTTCACGGGTGAGGCATCTGGAGGTGTAGGGCTTCATGAGGTAGGTTCTGAGGGAGAAGGCGTCATCGCCCACGATGAAGTAGGGCACATCTTTCGTGTCGTTGGGCAGGGGGTTTGGATCTGGGAAGCCCACAATGAGGTTGCGTTCCAGCCCTCCTTGAAGTCACTGGCGTTGTATACCTGGGCATCTGAACATGAGCCATTGCCTGAAGCATCGATGTACATGAACTTGTAGTCAGCATCGAACATGGCGAAGAGGACGATGCTGAAGAAGCCCTTGTAGTTGAAATAAGTGGACCCCGACTTGGCTGGAGCTTTGCAGGCCATGTGTTTCCCATCTAAGGCTCCAATGGTGTGTGGGAAGTTCCACTTCTGATACCACTGCTCTGCAACTTTCTTCCATCCTTCTTCAGTGGAGGGGCACTGGAGGAGCTCCTGCAGGTATTCTTCGATGATGGCCTGCACCACTTCTCTGACCACAATGCTGATGATGTTGTGTGGCACCCTCCAGCCGTACTGCATGCTCCTGTAGGTGGTCCCTGAGGCCAGGGGGCGCAGAGTGAGTGCCACCTTGAGCCCAGGTTCCAGGCTGGGCCAGAAGTTGGTGTTTGCCTTGGTCAACCTGGGCGTCAGCCGCTGCACAACTTCGTCAAACATGGCTGGAGGCATCCTCATGAAGTTCTGGAATGCACGAGTGTCTTCGTTCCTGAGCTCCACCATCAGCTTGTTGTACAGTCCGTACTCTGCTCTTCTCCCGATCCATCTTCGGACCCAGAGGATTCTTGGCCACCTCATTTTCTTCCTGTAGTAGAGTTCACAGAGCCTGTAGATGGCTTCGCACTGTTGCAGAAGGATGGTGGCTGCCAAAAGGACTGTGTTACGATCTACGGTTGACATAACTGGATTCTGTGGAAGAGCAAGAGTCAAATGAAGGCTGCAGAGGTCTGCACAGCTGGGCTGCTGGGCTGAAAGTGAGATGCAGGTGAGTTGTTCCCCCTTTTTATAGGCAGTATAGGTGTCCCTTTGCATCCTCTAGGCATCCTCTAGGCATCCTCTAGACATCCTTAATATCCGAGATAGGTCCCCTCTGCGAACGTTTTTTCCATTTTAAATGTTTTGTTTCCATGCTGCATTCGCTAGGCATCCGTTCTGCATCCGTTCTGCATCCGTTCCGCTTTCTCCCTGCATCCAAGTGGATGCGAGTTGCGCGGATGCGGAACGGATGCCTAGCGGATATAGCAGATGCGAAAGGGATGCAGAACGGATGCAGAACGGATGCCTAGTGGATGCGTAGCGGATGCAGAACAGACGAATTGGATACATTTTCCATGCAAAATTTTTGAGCAGCTCAAAACTTTCTGAGCGGATGAAACGTCCATAAATGGATGCTGGACAGATAGACAGGAAGCAAAAGGAGGCAGTGAGTACAGAACGGATGCATTGCATTAACCAATGGATGGCAAGCTTTTTTGTCCATTTTACATCCGCTTTGCATCCGTTGGTGCAGTATGACAGGGGCTTTAATGGGATGTTCACCAGAAGTCTAGTGGATGAAAGTGAATGGAAGCGGATGAAATCTCCGAAGGGATTCCGGGAGAGAATTTCGAAGTGGATGCATAGCGGAAGGGGCGGATGCATAGCGGATGACGCGGATACATCACAGACACAGATGAAGCAGATACATCATGGAAACAAAGGGGATGCCACACGGATGTATATTGGATGCAAAACGTTCACTGCACATGCAGGGAGTCTGAATTGTGTCAGCTCCGCGGATATAAAAGGATGCAGAACGCACGCAGTCAGCATACAGGGGAAAGATACATCTTTCAGGAAAACCATGGTTCGTCAGTCAGGCAAGAAGAGGAAGTCCATGCCTCTTCGTTCAAGCCCTGGCAAGGTGAAGAAGGGCAGAACCAGCATCCCACCCCCTGGTACTGACTCTAAACTGCTGCTGCTGATGCTGCTGCTGTGGTGGACCAGCCCCAAAGACCTCAAAGCCCTGCTACTGAAGGCCCTGCTTCTGAAGCCCCTAAAGGCCCTGCTGCTGAAGCCCCTGAATCCCCAGCTGCTCAAGCACCTGAAGGCCCTGCTGCTCAAGCCCCTGAAGGCTCTGCTGAAGCCCCTGCCAGAGGGAGGTAGAGGCAAGGGAAGGAGAAGGGAGAGAGGAAACAGTACACCATTTCCGAGGAGCATGAGGATGAGGTGCTGGAATGGCTGAGGGAGAATGAATACCTATGGAGAAAGGGCCACAGACTGTATCGGGACACCAAGAAGAAGCAGACAGCTTGGAGAGACAAGGCAGAGAGCCTGGGGTACACTGCAGAAGCACTCCTGGGATGGTGGAAGCACATGCACACCTGGTATGGCAAGCTACACCTCAAGAAATCCGGGCAGGCCGCTGTCAAGCTCACTGACCGGGAGATGTACGTCATGGTCAAGTGCAGTTTTTGGAGGGTGAGATACGCCACCAAGGAGCAGCCCCTCTGAGACCCCTCTCCCTCAGACAACCCATAGACAGCCAGTCCTCTTCTAGCCAGGAGCCAGCTACCCTATCTAGGCAGGTGTCTTCAGAGGGCCCCAAAGCAGAGACTCCCCCCGATAGCTGCACTCCACATGCCAGCGGACTTGGAGGATCCCGTGGAGGATGACGCCTTGCTGTCACAAATGAAGGAAGAAGCAGCAGCCATCAGAGGTCAACCCACCCCCACCCCCAGCTCCAGAGGATGGAGGCAGAGAGGCAGACTGTAGGGTCAGGACCACAGTGTGCTGTTGGAGATCAGGGACACAATGAAGACCAGCACAGGACTTCTCTCTCAGCTGGTCCACTTGGACAGAGCATCCTCAGGCCAGAACACCTTCATCACCTAAATGAGCCAGACCCTAAGGGACCTGCCTGAGGCCCAGTACCAGGTGATGAAGCAGAAGATCACAGCACTTCTGCACAACCCTCAAGGCCCAGCTGAAGCTGCCCCTACCCAGTCCAGTTCTGCTCCCCCACCTCAGGCGATGTCACAGCCCTTCCACAGCTTTCAACAGCCCCTCACCTACCAAGGCTATGACTACCAGGACTTCCACAGCAGAAACAGAACTTCCCAGTCCAGGCCCAGGTTCATTACATGCCACAGACACTAGTCCTTACCCAGCTGCAGACCAGACAGCCCCACTATACTCCTTCCAACCCTTCCTCCACCCCACAGCCATGCCCGTCAACAGACATTCTGTCATCAGTATTGGGCCTGACATCTCAAGTCCTTGATGAAGGGTCTCTCAACCTCATGGGACTGACTCAGCTCTCGGATAGGATCCTGAACTCACCACCACCTGTTATACCCTCGGGGCCAAGCACCCCAATGGTGCCTCAGACCAGCACTCAAGCCACAGCCACCTCCACAGTCCCTGCCCGCTTAACAGCTGAGACCACGGACATGACTCAGAGTGACTGAGAATAGTGTCAGAGACTGAGTTGTTCACTGGTTAAGTTTATATTTGCTTAAGACACTTACGACAGTTTACTTGGTTCATTTTGCTTATTTAATAAAGTCATAAAGTTTACCTAAGAAAGTTAACAAATGATATCTTTGCTTAACACACTTAATACAGTTAAATTGGTTCATTTTGCTTATTTAATAAAGTCATAAAGTTGACCTAAGAAAGTTAATAAAGTTTATCTTTGCTTAAGACACTTAGTTTACTTGGTTCATTTTGTTTAATTAAGCCCATGTCCCACTGCACCAACAGATGCAAAGAGGATGTAAAACAGACAAAAAAGCTTGCCATCCATTTGAAAATGCTATGCATCCATTGTCTACTCACTGCGTACGTGTTTCATACGCTCTATCCGTCAAATATCCGTCTACTGTTATTTCATCCACTCGAAAAGTTTTGAGCTGCACAAAACTTTTTGATCGGATGAACTTTACACCACGTACGATGTACATCCGCGACACATATGGGTAACAAACGTTCTCCATCCTTTGTCATCCGTTACACGGCTGCTGTATCCTCTCGGCATCCTCTGGCCAACCCCTCAACTCACATCTGCTGCAGCTGAAAGTGGAAAGAGGGAGGAAGCGAAAGGTACATGGAACATCCACACAGCGTTAGTAGCATGGAAAGAGAAGGGATGTAAGCGGATTCATCTCGTATATAAAGCATTAAAATGGACAAAACATTTGTATAAGGGACATATCTCGGATGTTTAGGATGTCTGGAGTATGCCCAGAGTATGAGGAAGGATACCTAGCAGAAAACCAATATTTCCTATGAAAAGGGGGAGGAAATCACCTGGATCTCACTTTCAGTCCAGCAGCCCTGGTGTGCAGACCTCTTCAGCCTTCATCTTGCTCTTCCACATCATCCATTGATCTCCACCATGGATCATCGCACACTCCTTTTGGTAGCCGCCATCATTCAACACCAGAACCAAGCCCCCTTCAGACTGTTTCATCTTTTCTACGCAAAGAGGAGATGTCCAAGAACTGTCTGGGTCCGACGATGGATCGGGAGAAGAGCGGAGTTTGGACTGTATGACAAGCTGATGGTGGAGCTGAGGAATGAAGACACTTGTGCATTCCAGCACTTCATGAGAATGCCACCAGCCATGTTTGACAAATTTGTTGAGTGTCAGAGACCAAGCCGAGCACCAACTTCCGTCCCAGCCTGGACCCTGGACTGAAGGTGGCACTGACACTGCACCACCTGGCCTCTGGAACCACATACAGAAACATGCAGTATGCCTGGAGGGTGCCACACAACACCATCAGCATTGTGGTCAGAGAAGTGGTGCAGGCCATCATTGAAGAATACGTGGAGGAGCTCCTCCAGTGTCCCACCACTGAAGAAGGCTGGAGGAAACTTGCAGAACAGTGATATCAGAGGTGGAACTTTCCCCACACCATTGGAGCCATAGATGGGAAGCACGTGGCCTGCAAAGCTCCACCCAACTGAGGGTCCTCTTATCATAACTACAAGGGCTTCTTCAGTATCATCCTCTTTGCCATGGTTGATGCTGACTACAAATTCATCTACATCGATGCTTCAGGCAATGGGTCAGCTTCAGATAGTCAGGTATACAACGCCAGTGACCTCAAGGATTGGCTGGAACGCAACCTCTTCATGGGCTTCCCAGATCCAGACCCCCTGCCCAACAACACACAAGATGTGCCCTACTTCATCATGGGGGATGGTGCCTTCTCCCTCAGAACCTACCTCATGAAGCCCTACACCTCCAGATACCTCACCCATGAAGACAGGATCTTCAACTACAGGCTGTCCAGGGCAAGACGGGTGGTGGAGTACGCCTTTGGCATCCTGGCCAACAGGTTCCAGGTACTTCTCACCACCATGCAGCATCAAGCAGAGTCCATGAGGAGCATTGTGGAAGCTTGCTGCATCCTGCACAATCTCATGCGCATCCGCTACCCAGTCTTGCAGAACAGGCTTGTGGACCGTGAACAAGGCAAAGGCGGACATGGAGCCTGGAGAATGGAGGTAAGGACAAAACCTGACAGACAGTGTGGATGTACAAGTCCCCAACAGAGTTTCACATGAAGGGAAGAAGCAGCGCAACCTCCTGAAACACTGGTGAAACTCCCCAGCTGGAGCAGTGGAGTGGCAAGACAGGATGGTAGATGCTTAAAGGATGCTTCCTTGAGCCTGTCTCATAACACTGATGAGATGTGCCATGTATGTTGAGTGGCCTTACAATGAATAGGGCATTAATAAAAAGCTTTGTTTATTTTGAAATGTGTTGATCAATGAATAAATTGTTATTTATAATAAAGGCCCATATGTGTGGCAGCTTGGAGGGTGGACCATACAATCCCACTATGCTTGCACTGGAGGTTGATCAGTCCCACAGCTATCCTTACCCATCCCAAAACTATCCTTACCCACCCCACAACTATCATTACCCATCCCACAGCTATCCTTACCCATCCCACGAGCATGCAAAGACTTAACCCTTTTTTCAAAGTTTTCACCAACACCTTATTAAGTAAATAAAATGAACCAAGTGTGTGAAGTAAAGATAACCTTTATTAATAACTGTCTTAAGTAAACTGTATGACTTTATTAAAAAAGCAAAATGAACCAAGTAAAGTGTCTTTAAGCAAAGATAAAATGAACAGGTAACAACACAGTCTCTGGCACTATTCTCAGTCACTCTGCGGCATGCCCCTGGTCTCAGATGTATAGGGGCCAGGGACTGTGGAGGTGGCTGTGGCTGGAGTGCTGGTCTGAGGCACCATTGGGGTGCTTGGCCCCGAAAGTACAACAGGAGATGGTGTGTTCAGGAAGCTCTCAGAGAGCTGACGCAGTCCGGTGAGGTTGAGAGGCCCTTCCTCAAGGACCTGACAGTACTGATGACAGATTTTCTGTTGAGGGGCTTGGCTGTGGGGCGGAGGAAGGAGGAGTGTAGTGGGGCTGTCTGGTCTGCAGCTGGGTGAGGTGAGGCATCTTTGGCTTGCGATGTACCTGGATCTGGACTGGGAAGGGCTGCCTTTGCTGTGGGAAGTCTTGGAACTTGTAGCCTTGGTCGGTGAGGGGCTGTTGAAAGCTGTGGAAGGGCTTTGACATCACCTGGGGTGGAGGAAGAAGTCCTGGAGTGGGTCGGAGCAGGTTCATCTGGGCCTGAAGGGTGGTGCAGCAGTGCTGTGATCTTCTCCTTCATCACCTGGTACTGGTGCAAGTCCATGAGGGCCTGGCTCATGTACATGATGAAGGGCTTGCAGTTCGAGGATGGTATATCCCTTTGGACCAACTGAGAGAGAAGATCTGTTCTGGTTTTGATTGTGTCCCTGATCTCCAGCAGGACAGTGTGGCTCTGGTCCTCCAGTCGGCCTCTCTGCCTGCTTTCTGTGGAGGTAGATCTGGGTTTGGGTGTAGGTTGGTCTCTGGCTGCTGCTGCTTCTTGCTCCATTTGGGACAGGGGATACTCCACGTCCTCTAGCATGGGGAGTGCAGCTGTCGGGGGGGTCTCTGCCATGGACATAGTAGCTGTCTCCTGGATGGAAGAGGAGTGGCTGTCTGTGGGCTGTCAGAGGGAGAGGGTTGACAGAGGGGCTGCTCCTCGGTGGTGGACCTCACCCTCCAGGAAGCTGCAGTTGGCCATGACGTACATCTCCCAGTCAGTGAGCTTGACAGCGGCCTGGCCAGATTTCTTCAGGTGCAGCTTGCCATACCAGGGGTGCATGTGCTTCCACTATCCCAGGAGTACATCTGAAGTGTAACCCAGGCTCTCTGCCTTGTCTCTCCAAAGCTGCCTGCTTTCTCTTGGTGTCGTGATAGAGTCTGTGGCCCTTTCTCCACAGGTACTCGTTCTCCCTCAGCCATTCCAGCACCTCCTCTTCATGATCCTCAGAAATGGAGTACTGTTTCCTCTCTCCCTTCTCCTTGCCTTGCCTCTTCCTCTGACTGGTAGGGTCTTCAGGACCTTCAGCAGCAGGGCTTTGGGGGCCTTGGGGCTGTTCCACCACAGCAGCAGCACCAGCAGGAGAAGCACCAGCAGCACCAGCAGCACTAGCAGCACCAGCAGCACTGGCAGCACCAGCAGCAGCACCAGCAGGAGAAGCACCAACAGCCCAAGCAGCACCACCAGTACCACCAGAAGCAGCAGGAGAAGCACCAGCAGCACCAGCAGCACCAACAGGAGAAGCACCAGCAGCACCACCACCAGCAGCAGCAGCAGCAACACCAGCAGCACCAGCACCAGCAGCAGCAACAGAATCACCAGCAGCTTCAGAGTCAGTGCCAGTGGGTGGGATGGTGGTTCTGTCCTTCTTGCCAGGGCTGGCAGGAGTAGGCACAGGCCTCCTCTTCTTCCCTGACTGACGAACCATGGTGTTCTTTCAAGATGTCTCTGGCAGCAGGTCTTTCCTCTGAATGGTGACTGCATGCAAGCTGCATCCTTTTATAACCATGGAGCTGATGCAATTCATGCTCCCCGCATGCGCAGTGACCGCTTTGCATCCACTACGCATCTGCTATTCATCTTCTATGCATCCTATAGGTGTCCGTGATGAATCCGTGTCATCCGCTATGCATCCCCTCCTTCCGCTACATGTCCGCTTCACTATTCTCCCCCGGAAGCCCTGCGGATGTATCATCTGCTCCATCTGCTTCCATCCGCTAGGCTTCCTATGAACATCTGCTTGACATTCTCACTACGTACTACCCCCATCCATTCCTTTCCATTGTTGTCCGTTCTGTTTATGCAAATTTCCGCCACTTTTGAGAGCGGATAACAATAGATGGACCCCCAAAATTTTTCTCGTCCGCTGTGTCCTTTTTGCATATGTTTTGCATCCGTCGGCCAGTGTGACCTAGCCTTTAATAAAGTGTTGGTGAAAACTTTGAAAAAATGGTTAAGCCTTTGCATGCTTGTGGATAGTTGTGAGAAAGATAAACCTGCAGTGCAAGCATAGTGGGACTGTATGGTCCACCATCCCAGCTGCCACACATATGGACCTTTATTATCAATAACAATTTATTCATTGATCAACACATTTTAAAATAAACAAAGTTCTTTATTAATGCCATATTCATTTTAGGACCACTCAACATACATGGCACAATCTCATCAGTGTTGTGCAACAGCCTCAAGGACGCATCCATTAATCATCTATCATCCTGTCTTGCCACTTCACTGCTCCAGCTGGGGAGTTGCACCAGTGTCTCAGTAGGTTGCACTGCTTCTTCCCTTCACATAAAGGTCTGTTGCGGCCTTGTACATCCACAGTGTCTATCAGGTTACGTCCTTGCCTCTACATGGAGGTAGATGTTCCATGTACCTTTTGTTTCCTCCCTCTTTCCATTTTCAGCTGCAGCGGATGTGAGTTGAGGGGATGGCCAGAGGATGCAGCGAGGATACAGCGGACATTTAACGGATGATAATGGACATAGAATGTTTGTTGCCCATATATGTCATGGATGTACATCATATGCGGTGGAAAGTTCATCCGTTCACAAAGTTTTGTGCAGCTCAAAACTTCTTGCACAGATGAAATTGCAGTGGACAGATGCTCGATGGATAGAGCGTATGAAACATGTATGCAGTGAGTACACAACGGATGCATAGCGTTTTCTAACTTTTTTTAATGTTTTACATACTGATTGCATCTGTAAGTGCAGTGGGACCGGGCCTTTAATGAGTTTATCCACCATCTGGTGAGCCTTACTGCATCATATCCAATCACCATGTAACACCTTATGCACTGTGCTTTTAGCCATCAATTGTTTATCCCTATTTACTATACTTGTACAAACTATCATATTCCATCATTGTATTTACGCCCATGAAGTACCCTCCACCCCTTTTTAGATTGTTAGTTCAGCTGGCAGCATCCTAATCACTTTGTCTACAACCACCCGCTGGCTGTAACAGCTCAGCGTGTTACATCAGCAAGGCTCATTATCTCTATCAAACAGTCAAAGTCCTGGGTTAGGTAGTTAACAGGACTTCCCCCCTCGATAGCATAGTCTGACATTGAGCAACACATGCTGTCATGGCTCCAGCATGCCTTGGAGACATGACAGTGGCCCCTCTTACCAGGACTCTGCCTGCAATATCGGAAAAATATTATTATTTATTACAGTCATGGCAGTTACTCTAATTGCAACATGGGCCCAGGTTTGTCGGGGTATGTATTATGGAAATGATGTATGAAACGACTGTGCATACATCTGATGCCTTCACCCAGGATGCTTCAGTTAAAGGGTAGCCCTGCCAGTGTACTAAATATTGGATACTATTCCTCCTTATTTGAGAGTCAAGGATCCCAGTTATCTCAATGTAATCCGTATCATGTACCAGAGCTGACTTTCTTCTCAGCCGTTTCTCCGAATTTCAGACAGGAAGGGAAACAAAGGTCTCAAGATAATGATTAAGGTCACGGCTCCAGAATGCCTTGGAGACATGACACATAGTTGTCAAATCAATCTATCTTCCAAATTGACTTTGCTTGTCAGAAGATTGCCAAATGTGATGACCCAGGGACATTGCAACCATCATAAATATGAGTCAGTCTCTGAATTTTGATCACATGTCCATAGGAATTTTGCTATGGTCCTAAGTGTGAAAAACAGTCAAAAGTCACTTCTTCAGTGCCTTTCTAAATTTGAACGGTCACCAAACAAACTGTGGTAAGTTGAGGATCATTTGTATCATGCTAGTTGCTTTAATTTGTGGTTGCTATGAAAAAAGTTTAATTTCCATTATGGAAGAAGTTCCTTCAAAGTAGTTTCCTATGAGTTGTAAGTGAAATGTGGGAATCTAGGGGAGTTTCTGATCATCAGAGGGAGTAATATACAGTGTAAGAGAGGAAGCATTTTGCCTAAGTCATTTTGGTCTGGCCTACCCCCTTCCCATTGGACGTGCATACAAAAATGAAGAATTGGGCAAGACTGGACATTGAGACAAAAGGCCCAACAAAAAGATAAAGAGGCTATATCCAAGCCATCGCCGCCTGTCCGCCTGAAGATGCAAGGGGGGGGGAATTAAGTCACCCCCAAAAAGACAGACTAGCCATTTTTTCAGGGCTCAAAAAAAAGTAAGACCCGGCCTTATTATATCAGAAACATGGGTAGTTTTACAACCTCTAGAAGTCTTGCCTGCGAAACTGTTGTAACTATGTATCATTTATGTGTTTGCAACTGTATATCAATAAAACTATGTATCATTCAGACATTTGCAACATTGTATCATTCACATGTAATCATTAAGCTTCTGTCTTCTCAGTGACCTTTTACAGGGCACG
>BLBF01000003.1:101010213-101025076 GCA_015471245.1 Laticauda colubrina | reverse complement strand
CCTTTTGAATGAGCATAATAAAAGAGCGTGTACCCGGACATTCGGGGTGCACTCATCTCGAGGAACTTCGTCTCCTGTCGTTTCTCTCTCCTTCGCTCCCTATCATGAGACGCCCATCTGATGCGGGATAGCAGATACTGCACGAAACCTGGTTTTTTATTTCTCTGTGTGTCTTTCTAAATAAGTTTATAAAATATAAAGGTCTCCCCACATTCTAAATACTCTATTAAATTTTTTGAATGAACAAAGAATTTTATGTCCTTAACCTTAGTTTTTCATTACTTACAAATTACTGATACTTCAGTTTTAAACAATTAAAACAGGTAATGATTGACTTATTGCCTTTATAATAGTCTGCCATGCAGTAATAGCCCTAAAAGACTATCTATTTAACATGATAAAATAAAGACCATTTGAAACTGTTTTGTGCTGAGACAGCATTACTGTGAACAGTAGTTTTTTATGGCAGCTGATTTCCTTATGCTATAGTAAAAGCAAATAGGCTTCCTGTTACTGCAAGCCACTCATATAGTTTTTGTGGGATAAATTGCAATTTGAAATAGAAAACAACCGCATTGAAACAAATTTTGCATTTATGCTTGAAAAGCAAAACATCTGTGTTTTTAGAAATATTTCCCTGTTTAGAACTGTGCATACAATAGAATCTAGAGTCCAAAGAAAACCACATGCTCTATGTGAACATCTATTCTTTATGCCACTAGACTTCTGCTCACTCAGTAGTTTTTCTTCCCCCTTTCAGACATTACTCACAACCCAAATATAAACTAAAATAATAAGAATACAGAATGAATTTAAGGCAGGCAGAGAGAGAAGCAATCAGGCCTACCATAAGTTTTGTCCATTGGTGGAAGAGATTATATGAGATTATAATTCCCTATTTTTTTATGGAGAGCCAAATTCAGTATTGATTTCAAACAGCATTCTCTCCTGCAGAAAACAAGTTTGAAGACTGAGGGTCTGGAATGATATTTGGAAAAATACAAGTAGCAGTTACAAGCAAACTAAAATAATCACCATATAGCACATTGTGGCTTTAATAATAATGAAAAATAATGTGTAAGAAAATTCAGGAATCTGGACAGAAAATGGATAGAAAAAAAAAACTGAAAAAAAGGAAAGGTTGTGTGGGAAGAAATATCTATTTGGTTCAGTTCCAATCTGTGAGAAAGGCACTGGACACATGGATGCTGGAGACAAATTGGAAAGAGGGTCCATTTATTGATGAACAGAACCACTTGTTTGCAGTTCTGTTGCAACTGACTACATGAAGTTGAGAGTGGGGAGGTTTATAACTTCTTTTGGTCTTCCTGTTCCTGTGCAAGGACATGTATTCTATTGGCTGTTCTATGAGTTATGTAGGGGTCATAGCTGGTTGTCTGAGGTTGTCTAGGTTGTCTGAGCTTACAGATTTGGTTGAAGTTTGAACTGGTGAGATGATGCAATGAAGAGGCTTATGTTCTGAAAGGATGCTGGACAATTCGTATTATAGCTTAATGACTTTTTCTTGTGTTGGATTTTGGGTGAAGATATTTGCTTAAGGCCCTGTCACACTGCCCAATGGATGCAAAACGTTTGTAAAAAGGACACAACGGATGAGCAAAATGTTCCATCCGTTGTTATCCACTCTCAAAAGGGGCAAAAATTTGCATAACTGGAGCGGCCATGGTTAAATCTGGCCAGGCCATAGTTAAGCTGACGGACAGAGAGACCTACGTCATGGTCAAGTGCAGCTTCCTGGAGGGGGAGATCCACCACTGAGGAGCACCAGGAGCCCCTTTCACAACCCTCTCTCTCCGGCAGCCTGCTAAGAGCCAGTCCTCTTCCGGCCGAGAGTCAGTCCGTACTCTGCTCTTCTGGCGATCCATCTTCAGACCCAGATGCTTCTTGGCCGCCTCCTTTTCTTCCCATAGTAGAGTTCACAGAGCCTGTAGATGGCTTTGCACTGTTGCAGAAGGATGGTGGCTGCCAAAAGGACTGTGTTATGATCCATGGTGGACATGACTGGATGCTGTGGAAGAGCAAGAGTCAGATGAAGGCTGCAGAGGTCTGCACAGCTGGGCTGCTGGTCTTAAAGTGAGATGCAGGTGAGTTGCTCCCCCTTTTTATAGGCAGTATAGGTGTCCCTTTGCATCCTCTAAGCATCCTCTAGGCATCCTCTAGACATCCTTAATATCTGAGATAGGTCCCCTCTGCGAACGTTTTATCCATTTTAAATGCTTTGTTTCCATGCTGCATCCATTCTGCATCCATTCTGCATCCATTCTGCGTCCGTTCCACTTCCTCCCTGCGTCCGAGCGGATGCGAGTTGCGCGGATGCGGAACTGATGCCTAGTGGATATAGCGGATGCGTAATGGATGAAACGTCCATAAACGGATGCTGGACGGATAGAGAGGAAGCAAAACGGAGGCAGTGAGTACAGAATGGATACATCGCGTTAACCAATGGATGGCAAGCTTTTTTGTCCATTTTACATCCTCTTTGCATCCGTTGGTGCAGTGTGACATGGGCTTTATGAATAGAGTTATCTATCTCTTTATCTCTTAAGTTCTGACATCTGCTGTAGGCTGTTAAGAAAAGGTGGGGGCTGCTTTCTCCCTCTAAGAAACTTCTCAACCAGAGAAATATAATATTCTGCCTTTTTAATATTTCTCAAAATATTTCATTATTCTAGGAGAAAGCTGGATGCTAACTTTCTACAATTGGAAAAGGAAGCATGTAAAATACCACAAGGCAAATATTAGTGAGGAAAAAGTGAATATATAGAAGGGTGCAACACAAAGATTAATGAGAAATTTTTACTATGAATGTATGATACACAGCACTTCCCAAAAATAAGTTAAATGGTTGACTGGTTGGTTAAAATGTACACACCATTTAAAATAGTCAGGAAACACTAATTTCCTACTAATGAGCTAATAACTTCTTGTGAAAGCTTCAGTTAATATTTTAACGAGCTAACTTACTATCCTTTACTTTAACACTTTCTTCACAGGGAACATAATTTAATTAACTGCACTTTTGTCAATGCCACTGTAACATTGAAAGGTCACAAAATGAACTGTGGTAAGTCAAGGACAACCTGTATTAGGCTTTCCAGCACTATCACTTTGCAGATTCAACATTTAGCACACCAGGCAACATTCAGCTAGTCTTCTCAATAAAAGCTCATGCTTTGTTGGCATGAATGACGAATCACTTTTGCTCTTCAGAAAATATATTTTATTTCTCATTATTTAAAAAGAGGAAAGAAACCCACTTCCCAAAAAATGTTGCATTATAGTAAATTATGTTGGAAAATATTTTAAAAGCAAATTGTTGTCAAACCTTCTAGGTCACAATATATTTAATGGCTGAGATTATGTGAGGTTTGTATTTGCATTCCCTAATGCAAACAAATAGATTCATTTTCGAGCAGCAGCTGCAATGTGTCCTAGATTACTTGCCTTCCTGTTATTTGAGTGCCTCGCCTAACAATGTAAAACACATATTTAACTTCTTTATTAAAAGTGCATGCTGTACCCTCCAATTATATGGTTCATGTTTGAGATTTGCTGCTTTCCATTGAGAAATGTTAAGGACATATTAAAAAGAGAGAAAGGGGGTTTTTGAATGCTGACTGAAGAAGTGCTGTGTTGAAATCTAGAGAGAATCTGTCATTGCACATATGCTCTTTATGCAAGTGCAGCCATGTGATTTCTTTTTAAGAAATATTGTCTATCTGTGCACTGCATCTGGAATTGTATTCTGATTCAGATCATTAAACCAGAGGAAAATGAGACATTCGACTGTATGAAAACAAAGTATGGATGTTTATAAAGCCTACAGTGCTATACACCATGCCATACTTTTTATCATTGCTTCTTGATTTTATGCTTTTGCTGTACAAAGTCTAGTAAGGGTCCAATGATAACAAATGTTATGCAGATTAAATTTGATAATACACTGTTACTAATTGAGCTGTGTGTGCCCAATTATGAAAGTAGAGTCCTCAAGATTTTAAATGCTCTGGTGGAAATGAGGCTCCTAGTTAGCAGTACCATGGTATCTGCCAAGGTAACCCAACTGTGTTTCCATTTGAAAACAGTATAGCAAATACACAGCTAATTATGAAAAAAGTTAAGCCCCTGTCACACTACACCAACAGATGCAAAGAGGATGTAAAATGGACAAAAAAGCTTGCCGTCTGTTGGTTAACACGATGTACTCACTCCCTCCGTTTTGCTTCCTCTCTATCCGTCCAGCATCCATTTATTGACGTTTCATCTGCTGAGAAAGTTTTGAGCTGCTCAAAACTTTTGTGTGGAAAATGTATCCAATTCGTCTGTTCTGCATCCGCTACGCATCCACTACGCATCCGTTCTGCTTCCGTTACGCATCCGATATATCCGCTAGGCATCTGCTGCACATCCGCGCAACTTGCATTCACTCGGACACAGGGAGGAAGCGGAACAGATGCAGAACGGATGCAGAACAGATGCCTAGCGGATGCAGCACAGAAACAAAGCATGTAAAATGGAAAAAACATCCGCAGAGGGGACCTATCTTGGATATTAAGGATGTCTAGAGGATGCCTAGAGGATGCCTAGAGGATGCAAAGGGACACCTATACTGCCTATAAAAAGGGGGAGCAACACATCTGGATCTCACTTTCAGACCAGCAGCCCTGCTGCAGCCCTTTGCAGCATTCATCTGACTCTTCCTCTACCACAGCATCCAGTCATGTCAACCGTGGATCGTAACACAGTCCTTTTGGCAGCCACCATCCTTCTGCAACAGTGCGAAGACATCTACAGGCTCTGTGAACTCTACTACAGGAAGAAAAAGGGGAGGCCAAGAAGCATCTGGGTACGAAGATGGTTCACCAGAAGAGCAGAGGACGGACTGTACAACAAGCTGATGGTGGAACTCAGGAACGAAGACACTCGGGCATTCCAGAAATTCATGAGGATGCCTCCAGCCATGTTTCATGAAGTTGTGCAGTGCCTGACACCCAGGTTGACCAAGGCAAACACTAACTTCCGGCCCAGCCTGGAACCTGGGCTCAAGGTGGCACTCACTCTGCGCCCCCTGGCCTCACGGACCACCTACAGGAACATGCAGTATGCCTGGAGGGTGCCACACAACACCATCAGCATTGTGGTCATAGAAGTGGTGCAGGCCATCATTGAAGAATACCTGGAGGAGCTTCTCCAGTGCCCCTCCACTGAAGAAGGATGGAAGAAAGTTGCAGAGCAGTGGTATCAGAAGTGGAACTTCCCCCACACCGTTGGAGCCATAGATGGCAAGCACGTGGCCTGCAAAGCTCCAGCCAAGTCGGGGTCCACTTATTTCAATTACAAGGGCTTCTTCAGCATCATCCTCTTCGCCATGGTCGATGCTGACTACAAGTTCATGTACATCGATGCTTCAGGCAACGGCTCATCTTCAGATGCCCAGGTATACAATGCCAGTCACCTCAAGGAGGAGCTGGAACACAACCTCATCGTGGGCTTCCCAGATCCAGAACCCCTGCCCAATGACACGCAAGATGTGCCCTACTTCATTATGGGGAATGATGCCTTCTCCCTCAAAACCTACCTTATGAAGCCATATACTTCCAGACTCCTCACCTGTGAAGCGAGGATCTTCAACTACAGGCTGTCCAGGGCAAGGTGGGTGGTGGAGAACGCCTTTGGCATCCTGGCCAACAGATTCCAGGTACTTCTCACCACCATGCAGCATCGCCCAGAGACCTTGAGGTGGATCATGGAAGCTTGCTGCATCCTGCACAATCTCATATGCACCTGCAACCCAGTGTTGCAGAACAGGCTCGTGGACCTCCAGCAAGGCAATGGGGACATGGAGCCTGGTGAATGGAGGCAAGGGCAAAACCTGATAGACACTGAGGATGTGCAAGGCCCCAACAGAGCCTCACATGAAGGGAAGAAGCAGCGCAACCTCCTGAAACACTGGTGCAACTCCCTAGCTGGAGCAGTGGAGTGGAAAGACAGGATGATAGATGATTAATGGATGCTTCCTTCAGCCTGTCTCATCACACGGGTGAGTTTGGGCCATGTATGTTGGGTGGGCCTACAATGAACAGGGCATTTAATAAAGAGTTATGTTTATGTTCAAATGTGTGGATCAATGATTACATTCTTCTTCTCTCGTGTCGCTACACTTTTCCCAGCCACTGTAGAACACTGTTGGTGTAGGTTGGTGTAGCGTGGTAGAAGGATTCGCAGGTAAACAGATACCTGACAGGGGCTGCGACTTGAACGCTCCTTCTATGGCCCCCAATGATTACATTGTTATTGATAATAAAGGGCCAAATGTGTGGCACCTGGGAGGGTGGACCATAGGTATCCCTACCCATCCCACTGCTATTCTTAGCCTTCCCACAAGCATGCAAAGGCTTAAACCATTTCTAAAAGTTTCCACCAAGACTTTATTAAAAAAAAGAAATGAAGCTAGTGTATGAATCAAAAATAGAATTTATTAACAACAAGCTATAAAACAAAAATGAGTCTCTGGCACTCCTCTTAGTCGCTCAGTCTCAGGGGTGAAGGGTGCAGGTGCTGTGGAAGTGGCTGGTGCTGGAGTGCTTTTCATCAGCTCTTCCAAAAGCAGAAGCAGCAGAAGCCCCAGCCCCAGAAGAGTGAGCCCGTGCTGCAGAAGCCCCAGCAGAACCAGAGTGAGGCCCGGGGGCGGGATGGTAGCCCTGTCCCTCTTCCAAGGGCTGGCAGCAGATGGCTGAGGCTTGCTGTGCTTCCGCATGGTTGTGGGGTTGCTGGCTGGCAGGGAGGCTGGCAGGAACCAAGGCTGGCAGCAAGGCTGGCAGGGAGGCAGGCACCAAGGCTGGCAGCAAGGCTGGCAGTCAGGCAGTCACCAAGGCTGGCAGGGAGGAAGGCACCAAGGCTGGCAGGGAGGCATGCAGGCAGGCAGGCACCAAGGCTGGCCGGAAGGCTGGCACCAAGGATGGCAGGAAGTCTGGCAGGCATGCAGGCACCAAGGTTGGCAGGCAGGCATGAACCAAGGCTGGCAGGCAGACTGGCTGGCAGCAAGGCTGGCAGGAAGGCAGACAGAAAGGCTGGCAGGGAGGCTGGCAGGCAGGCAGAGAGCAAGGCTGGCAGGGAGGCTGGCAGCAAGGCTGGCAGCAAGGCTGGCAGGCAGACATGCAGGCAGGACAGGCAAGGCAGTCGATGTGTCTGGAAGCAGGTCTTTCCTCTGAATGGCGACCTGATTCCGAGCTGCTTCCGTTATATCCATGGGGCTGATGCAATGCATCCTCCCCGCATGCGCAATTAATGCTCGGCATCCACTAGGCTTCCACTGTGCATCTGCTGTGCATCTGCTTCATCCGCTGTGCATCCGTTCTGCATCCGCTGTATCCGTTCTGCATCCACTTTGCTGCAGCCCCCCAGAAGCCTAGCGGATGTGCCATCCGCTCCCATCCGCTTCCATCTGCTGGGCTTCCTTTCCGCATCCGCTTTCCATCCGCCCTGTGTCCTCTCCGCATCTGTGTTATCCGCTCCGGTTATGCAAATTTTTGCCCCTTCTGAGAGCGGATAACAATGGATGGAACATTTTTCTCGTCCGTTATGTCTGTTTTGCATCCGTTGCGCATTGTGACAGGGCCTTTAGGAATTATCCAGCAATTTGAGGTTGGCAAATTGGCTACAAGTACTTTTGACAGTTTCTCCCTGCAAATGCAAGACACTATTTTGCTTCTCAGCTCTATTCAAGAGCAATATTCACTTCTGTTTTACTTCTTACTGCCTTTGAAGTATCTTTAATATTCATTGATCTTTTGAAGGCTGTTGGATGGCTTTGTTGTAGGTATTTTAGTCCAAACCTATGCATAGGAAATAAGTCCCAGTAAATTAAGTTATGGTTTGACCTACTCCCCAACAGATAGGGTTACAGAATTATTAGGTAGGGTTACAGAATTATTTAATAGTTCCAAATGGGCTTGAACAATTTTATGCTTCCAAAGACTGCTGGGGTTTTGGCAGATGAAAGTCAGACTTGATATCAGCATAATGGTAAATCTCAGCTCTCCCGACACTTCATCTGGTATGGAGGACCTTGCTTATAGCAGAAGCTCATATGCACAACAGAGCTACAGAAATTTATTTTCCACTACAGACAAGGTAAAAATTATGTATATAAAACTTGCTTATTCAGAATCTTTTGATTGGGAGCAGCATAGGTACAGTGGTTAGAATTTGTTACTGCAGGCTACTTCTGCTGATTGCTGGTTGCCCCCAGTTTGGCAGTTCTATCCTGACTACCCTTCATGTTATTACTATTATAGAACATATACAAATATTTTAAATAAATGAATAAAATAAATGAAAGAATCAGGATATAGATTATAGAACTTGAAATAGACACAGAGATAGAAATGTCACAGAACTTCAGTTTTGTGTTCCTTCCACATTTTTGTTTGTCTCAATGGAAATTATTTCATTTGTTCTCAGTCTTCAGAGTGAGATATACTTGATTAATATGGACATAACAGTGTTGTCTATCCTGAAAACTGCTGGTTCCTACCTCACTAGCTTTAATCCTTAAAATGAGCCATTATTTCCAAAGTTTTATACTGATATGGCAAGAGAACATTTCTGATGATATAAGATTTCTTTCTTTTTTAAAAGAAAATTCAAGAACTAGGAAGAAGCACTGCTAGGGGAGAAACATAAAATTATACATCTGGTAAAAGCTCTTTAGTTATGAGTCCTGTGCACTACTCAGAACAGAAATCCAAACTAAAGCATTCCCAGAAGCAGTAAAGGGAAACACCGCTCTGAATAATGATCTCTAGATCAAACTGCCCTTTTTGTTTTTAAGTCTTTCTGTTACATGAAGTGATAAATTCATGTCATGTCTTCTGAAATTATGGAAAACAGGTCTTGCTTGTCTTCTGTGTGACACCTTTTTAAGGTATTGGAAATTCTAAAGCCCATGTCACACTGCACTAACGGATGGAAAGAGGATGTAAAACGGAGAGAAACACTTGCCATCCGTTGGTTAATGCGAGGATTCCGTTCTGTACTCACTGCCTCCGTTTTTCATCCTTTCTATCCATCCAGCATCCATAGACTGAGATTCCATCCACTCAAAAAGTTTTGAGCTGCTCAAAACTTTTTGAGTGGAAAATGTATCCAACGCGTCCGTTCTGCATCTGCAATGCATATGGGGAACATCCGTTCTACATCCGTCGTCATCCGTTACGCATCCGCTATATCCACTAGGCATCCGCTGCACATCCGCGCAACTCAAATCCACTCCAGCAGAAAACGGACACAGGGAGGAAGTGAAACGGACGTGGAACGGACACAAAGTGTTAGTGGCATGGACGAAGAAAGGATGAAAGTGGATGCAGCTCACATACAAAGCATTAAAACGGAAAAAATGTTCGCAGAGGGGACCTATCTTGGATATTTAGGTTGTCTGCAGGATGTCTAGAGGATGCAAAAGGACATCTAGGGGAAAACCTATATTTCCTATAAAAAGGGGGAGGAACTCACCTGGATCTCACTTTCAGTCCAGCAGCCCTGCGGTGCAGACCTCTTCAGCTTTCATCTGGCTCTTGCTCTTCCAAAGCATCCAGTCATCTCCACCATGGATCATCACACACTCCTTTTGGTAACCACCATCGTTCTACAACAGTGCGAAGCCATCTACAGGCTCTTTCACCTGTTTTACGCAAAGAAAAGGAGGCGGCTAAGAAGTGTCTGGGTGTGAAGATGGATTGCCAGAAGAGCCGAGTACGGACTGTACAACAACTTGATGGTGGAGCTGAGGAACGAAGACACTCGTGCACTCCAGAACTTCATGAGGATGCCGCCACCCATGTTTGATGAAGTTGTGGAGCAGCTGAGACCCAGGTTGACCAAGCAAGGCACCAACTTCCGGCACAGCCTGGACCCAGGGCTCAAGGTGGCACTGACTCTGCGCCACCTGGCCTCAGGGACCACATACAGGATCATGCAGTACGGCTGGAGAGTGCTACAAAAAACCATCAGCATTGTGGTCAGAGAAGTGGTGCAGGCCATCATCAAAGAATACCTGAAAGTGTTGATTTACATGGTGTTAAATACCACTTAGTAAATTCACTGCTGCATTTTGTACCAACTTGATTTTCTTAATAACCTTTCAAAGCAACCCCATGTTGAGCATATCATTACTATGTAGTAAACCATCCAGGTTTAATGAGAATGTGATTTATTGTCAACTACAAAGGTTTCTTCAGCATCATCCTCTTTGCCATGGTCGTAGCTGATTACAAGTTTATGTACATCGATGCTTCAGGCAACGGGTCATCTTCAAATGCCCAGGTATACAACGCCAGTCACCACAAGAAGGGGCTGGAATGCAACCTCATCATGGGCTTCCCAGATCCAGACCACCTGCCCAACGACACACAAGATGTGCCCTACTTCATCATGGGGGAGGGCGCCTTCTCCCTCAGAACCTACCTCATGAAGACCTACAACTCCAGATGCCTCACCCGTGAAGAGAGGAACTTCAACTACAGGCTGTCCAGGGCAAGGCGGATGGTGGAGAACGCCTTTGGCATCCTGGCCAACAGGTTCCAGGTACTTCTCACCATAATACGGCATCGCTCAGAGACCGTGAGGAGGATTGTGGAAGCTTGCTGCATCCTGCACAATCTCATGCACACCCACTACCCAGTCTTGCAGAAGAGGCTCTTGGACCTCCAACAAGGGAATGGGGACATGGAGACTGGTGAATGGAGTCAAGGGCGAAACCTGATAGACACTGTGGATGTGCAAGGCCCCAACCAAGCTTCACGTGAAAGGAAGAAGCAGCGCAATCTCATGAAACACTGGTGCAACTCCCCAGCTGGAGTGGTGGAGTGGCAAGACAGGATGATAGATGGTTAATGGATGCTTCCTTCAGCCTGTTTCATCACACTGATGAGATTAGGCCATGTATGTTGAGTGGCCCTACAATGAACAGGGCATTTAATGAAGAGTTGTGTTTATCTTGAAATGTGTGGATCAATGATTACATTGTTATTGATAATGAAGGGCCATATGTGTGGCACCTGGGAGGGTGGACCATACACTCCCACTATGCTTGCACTGGAGGTTTATCTATCCCACAGCTATTACCCATCCCATAGCTATCACCCATCCAATAGCTATTACCCATCCCATAGCTATTTCCCATTCCATAGCTATTACCCATCCCACTGCTATTACCCATTCCACAGGTATCCCTGCCCATCCCACAGCTATTACCCATCCCAAAGGTATCCCTGCCCATCCCACAGCTATTACCCATCCCAAAGGTATCCCTGCCCATCCCACTGCTATCCTAACCCAATCCCACAAGCATGCAAAGGCTTAAACCATTTCTAAAAGTTTCCACCAAAAATTTATTGACTAAAATAAATGAAGCAAGTGTGTCAAGCAAAGATAATCTTTGTTAGTAACAAGCTGTAAAAGCAAAATTACCCAAGTCAAGTGTCCAAAGCAAAGATAAAGTCAACAGGTAGCAACCCAGTCTCTGGCACTCTTCTCAGTCACTCTGAGGCGTGCCCATAATCTCAGGGGTGAAGGGTCCAGGTGCTGTGGAGGTGGCTGCTGCTGGAGTGCTGGTCTGAGGCGTCATTGGGGTCCCTGGCCCTGAGAGGACAACAGGAGACGGTGTGTGGAGAAAGCTCTCAGAGAGCTGGCTCAGTCCTGTGAGGTTGAGAGCCGCTTCCTCCAGGACATTGGGTGTCAGCCCCAATACCGATGACAGATGTTCTGAGGCCGGGCTTGGCTGTGGGGTGGAGGAAGGAGGAGTGTAGTGGGGATGTCTGGTCTGCATCTGAGCGAGGTGAGGCATGGGTGGCATCGGTGGCATCGGTGGCATCGGTGGCACTGGTGGCGTACAATGTACCTGTGCCTGGACTGGGAAGGGATGCCTGTCCTGCTGAACTGCCTGGTAGCCATAGACTTGGTAGTTGAGGGCCTATGGAAAGCCTTGGAAGGGCAGTGACATCACCTGTGGTGGAAGAGCAGGCCTGGACTGGTTGGGAGCAGGTTCAGCTGGGTCTGAAAGGTTGTGAAGAAGACCGGTGATCCTGTCCTTTACCACCTGGTACTGTGATTCCGACATGTTCATGAGGGTCTGGGTGACGTAGGTGAGGAAGGGCTTACGGTTGGAGGATGGGACATTGGTTTGTACCAGCTGAGAGAGGAGATCTACGCTGCTCCTGATGCTGTCCCTTATCTCCAGCAGGACAGTGTGGCTCTGCCCCTCCGGTCTGCCTCTCTGCCTTTCTGTGGAGGTGGAGCTGGGGGTGGATGTGGGTTGGCCTGTGGTAGAAGTGCCCTCTCCTTGCTCCCACTGCGTCAGGGGGTTCTCCACGTGCTCCACCACGGGTAGTGCAGCTGTCGGGGGGTTCTCCATCGTGGGACGCTCCACAGATACCTGCCTGGACACATGAGCTGACTCTTGGCCAGAAGAGGACTGGCTCTCAGCAGGCTACCTGAGAGAGAGGGTTGTGAGAGGGGCTGCTCCTCAGTGGTAGATCTCACCGTCCAAGAAGCTGCACTTGGCCATCACGTAGGTCTCTCTGTCCGTCACAGTGGCCTGACCAGATTTCTTGAGGTGCAGCTTCCCGTACCAGGTGTGCATGTGCTTCTACCAGCCGAGGAGCACCTCCAAAGTGTAGCCCAGGCTCTCTGCCTTCTCTCTCCAAGCAGCCTGCTTCCTTTTCATGTCTCGATAAAGCCTGTGTCCCTTCCGCCAAAGATACTCATTCTCCCTCAGCCATTCCAGAACTTCATCCTCATGTTCCTCTCCAATGGAGTATTATCTCCTCTTCCGTTCAACTCTTCCTCCCTCTGGCAGGGCCACATGGTTTCTCATCAGAGGGGCTTCGAGGTTTTAGGGGTTGCTCCTCCACACCACCACCACCACCAGCAGCAACAACAACAGTAGCAGCAAAAGCAGGACCAGCAGGACCAGCAGGAACAGCAGCACCAGCAGCACCAGTACCAGCAGCACCAGTAGCACCAGCAGCAGCACCAGCAGAGTAAGCACCAGCAACGCCAGCAGGACCAGCAGGACCAGGATTAGCACCAGCAGAGTAAGCACCAGCAGCGCAGTAGCACCAGCAGGACCAGGAGCACCAGCAGTACCAGGAGCACCAGCAGGACCAGGAGCACCAGGAGGACCAGCAGGACCAGGAGCAGTGCAAGCAGAGTAAGCACCAGCGGAAGCACCAGCACCAGGAGCAGCGCCAGCAGAGTAAGCACCAGCAGAAGCACCAGCACCAGGAGCAGCACCAGCAGAGTATGCACCAGCAGAAACCCCAGCACCAGGAGCAGTGCCAGCAGAAGCTCCAGCACCAGAAGATTCAGCCCCAGCAGCAGAAGCCCCAGCAGAAGCAGAGTCAGGACCAGGGGGTGGGATGGTGTCCCTGTCCCTCTTGCCAGGGCTGGCAGCAGATGGCAGAGGCTTTCTCTTCTTCCCCATGGTTGTTGGTTTCCTTGCTGGCTGGCTGGCTGGCTGGCTGGCTGGAGCTGTGTCTGGCAGCAGGTCTTTCCTCTGAATTGTAACCTGCTTGCGAGCTGCTTCCCTTTATATCCACGGGGCTGACACAATGCATCCCCGCATTCGCAATGAATGCTGTGCATCCGCTAGGCTTCTGCTAGGCTTGCACTAAGCTTCCGCTCTGCATCCGCTTCATCCGCTCTGCATCCGCTCTTTCCACTGTGCATCTGCTTCGCTATGCTCCCCCGGAAGCCCCGCGGATGTGCTATCTGCTCCCATCCGCTTCCATCCGCTAGGCTTCCGTCGAGCATCCACTTTCCATCCCCTCTACATCCTCCCCCCATCCATTCCTTTCCATTGTTGTCCGCTCTGGTTATGCAAATTCGGGGCACTTTTGGGAGCGGATAACAACAGATGGAACATTTTCTCGTCCGCTGTGTCCTTTTTACAAACATTTTGCTTCCGTCGGCCAATTTGACAGGTCCTTAATGAGATAAATTCCCAGAATTGTTTACAAGCAGAAACACGAGTGATAATGTGACAACTAGCTCACCCATCTGGTACACTATCAATATTTTGGAATCGACCAATTGCTCTTCAGAGGAATGCCTCCCCATCAGAAGAGAGCATTTCTATCTCGTGTTGTTTGCTCAAATGAGAAAGATTGTTTTATTTTGTTTCTTTTACCAAATTGCTCTGAAGTTATTACAGTATAAATGATAAAAGGCTACATATCTCAGGATCTGTGCCTGTATTTGACTTTTGATGAAGCACTTTAGCTTTAAATGAAAATGGCTTTTATTATTTATTCAGATATATGTATATACATGTGTGTATTTATGTATGAATATACTGTATACAGTATATAATATGTATATTATATATATAATTATATAAATATACTATATATAATTGTATAGTATATAATATGTATATAATATGTATATATATGTATATATGTATATATTCTGTATATGAATATACAGAAGCCTGATGATGGCAGATGAGATTCTGCTGAAACGTTGCTACAACTTTAAAAGCACTACAATGACGTGGGATAATACCTGAAGGAAGCTGAACAGCACATATAAAGACTGAACCATGCACCCTGACTGAAGTATTGACAGCCAATGGCTTCCAAAAAAACAAAATCACCAACCTGATCCACAAAAACACACCAAGACATAACAGAGACCTAGAAGACCAACAGACCTATGGAACAGCTGTCTTGCCCTATATAAGAGGTACTACAGATAAAATCAGTAAGATACTACACAGGCATCACATCAAGACAGCCTTCAAAACAGACAAAAAAATAGCAGCCATCCTGAGGAACCCCAA
>BLBF01000003.1:100986079-101005213 GCA_015471245.1 Laticauda colubrina | reverse complement strand
TGTGTGCTGTTTAGCTTCCTTCGGGTATTATCCCACGTCATTGTAGTTCTGTTAAAGTTGTAGCAACGTTTCAGCAGAATCTCATCTGCCATCATCAGGCTTCTGTATGTATATATATTTGTTTTTTTAAAATTTTTGCAGGTACTTACATGTGTGCTGTTCATCAGGCTTCTGTATTGAGTTTGTATGTGGGTCAGGCTCTCACAGCCATTAGTTTTTAATTTGAGGCTAGCCTATTGCTGTCCCAGGATGCTTTTTTTCTTCATCCTGATTGGTTGGAAGTCTTAGTCTGTGTTTATTGGACTTGGAGTTTGTTTGATTGATGTTTCTGGTTTCTTCTGTCTGTTTTGTGGCTTTGATTGGCTGGCAACACTCTGCTCCTGTATTGGACCCTTTCAGTGCAGCTTGGCTTCGTGTGAAAGGATGGCTATTATCTATTAGGAAGCTAGGTTTCATCTGGGTGCCTGGTTGGGTTGTGTTTGAGCTGGAGGTGTCAGAGGGAGTCTGTTTGTGCCCAGGTTTTTGCCTGGCTTGTGGTGTGGAGATCTTTCTATTTGAGAGTGCAGGCTTCCAAATGATTAAGAGTCTGGTGGAAAGTATTCAAAATTACTCTCATATTGTCTTTAATTTGTCTCTTTGGCAGAAATCCATTTTGATCAGGATGAATAAAATTATTTAAGTATTTTTTAAGTTTTTCTGCCAATATTGAAGCAAAAATTTTATGGTCAGTGTTTAGTTGGGAAATAGGTCTATAGTTCTTGATTTGTAATAGGTCGGTCTCCTCTTTTAGAATAAATGTGATATAAGCTTCTGACCATGATTTAGGTATCCTCTTCTTTAACATAACTTCATTCATAACTTCTAGCAATGGAAGGTTCATTGATTCTTGTAATGTTTTGTACAATTCTGCCAGAAGTCCATCTGGGCCTGGTGCCTTTCCATTATTTTGCTTCTTAAATGCTTCAGTTAACTCCATCATCATTATATTACTTTCTAACATTGTTTCAATCTCTTTAGGTATCTGGGGTAAATTAGCATTCTGTAAATACCGTTTGACTCTTTTCTCATCAATATTCTCTTGTGTATATCGTTTCCATAATAGTCTCAAATGATTTCCTTCTTCTCTTTACCATCTCTTTACTACCATAGCAAACTTGACCTTAGTCATCTATTAATTGCAATATTTTACTTGATTCTTTCTCCTTTCTCAGTTTGTATGCCAACCATCTACCTGGTTTATTTGCATCTTCAAAGTAGTTCTGTTTAGCACCTCTCATTTTCTGTGCTAGTTCTTCTTTTTCTATTTTTATCTTTTTTAATCCATTTTTAGCTGAATGTCCTTTTTCTGGGGCGTTTTCTGTAGCTCTTTTTCAAGTCCTTTATACTCATCCTCTAATGCCTTAGAAGCTAATCTTTTCATAATATTTCTTTTCCTTGTATAGCCTATTCAAATAGCAATGTTCTTGAGAAAAAAAAAGAGTCTCAGTTCTTTCTTTCTCAGCTTTGTCTGGTCACAAGAGAAATAGAATATTTCCAAGCCTCTAGTTGGCAATGTTGCAACGTTTCTTTGCTTTCACTATCCCCCTCCTTTTCCAACAAAATATAATAAGGATTAATTAAAAAAATGATATTTAAAAAGAGAAATAGCTAAAGGGAGTCTCTCGCCTGAGATGTTACAAAATCAAAAAGGAGAGAGAAAATTAATGGGGAAAAAAAAACCCAGCCCAGTTTCAAAATATAAGATCACATATAGAAAATCCAGCAATGAGAAAAAAAAACATTACTTTGACATTCCTGTTTAAAATCACCACTTAATCACTTCTGTCAAAACTTTTACAGATTCTTTCTTTTCCTTCAGGTGTCCTTTCAGATCTTAGAATATGGAAAAAATTCTCACCAAACCAGCACACTCTCTCTTTCTGTTTTCTTTCATTTTGGAGCTGTCCCAACTTCAGCAGCTTGAATGGCTGCCTCTCTGCCGCTGGCAAGAAGAGCTTCTTCTGGATCTACCAGGGACTTTGTGTTATCCCTGGGATTGACAGGATGCGCTCTTCACTTTCACTGTCTCTTTGGTACGGTTTAGATCCAATTGGACTGTCCAGGAGCAAAGCTATCGGCAGCGATCTCAGACCTCTAAGATCACATGCTGTATCATCGTAATGCCAGCTCCGCCCCCTCCCTATAGTACAGCATCGAAAAACTTCTGGGGGGGTAGAGATTTCAGCTCTCAGAAAATATGAATGTACTAATTTTTATAGTTTTAATTATGCCAGGATACATAAAAGAAAATTAACAATGAGTTAGAATGAATCCAGAAAATGAAAGGACTCTGGATAAACTGCAGTGATTCTACACTTTTGTAATCAGAATATTGTCAGACCAATTCCCACTTTACCATAGGTGTAGAAACAGCTTATGAAATACTGGAAGTTAAATATGCTCGTGAGTTAAGAGCTTTTATTTAGGGACTGAGTGAATTATTTTACATAAAAAATTCCATTACATGATAATTATAATACTGAAATAAAAATGAAAACATTTTCAAAAAGTACACTATCACAAGCTTAATCTGATCATGGATATGGGTTCCTTCCTGTTTTTATAAATAGCATACTTCTAATACTTATCCTCCAGACACAACAAGCATAATAATTGCATGTTTAGGGCAGCTCGAGCATGAGGCAAATACATTATAAGCAAGCAGGATTTTTTTTTTTTAAGAATAATTGTACACTCTGTCAGATGTGATTGCTTAAGTGGTGTGCAGTGGAGAGCATGAAAACTAAATAAACAATGCAAACCTTTTTTAATTAAATAAGAGCACTATTATACTTAGTTGCTTTGATTTCAATTGTTCATAAACTTCAAAAGGGGAGCAAAGCTTTTTCATGTTTGTAACATTTGGTCTCCTTTGTTCTCCTTGGATTATACCACATGAAGCAAAAGCTTAGGAGAAACAGTAATTTATGGATTACTGTATTCTTTTTGCTACTGTAGAAAGGGAACATCAGGCCAGCCATGGAACAGGCTTGCATAGGAAAAGAAATCTAATAAACACGCCCCAAGACAAAAGCCATAACATACCAAACCAGCCAAAAGGCAGGAAATACAAATAGAAGATTACAAAAGCCATAAAAAAAAAAAAAAACTACAAGAGATCAGAGAAAAAAACCCCAGTAATACAGGAAGCTGCCCCTTTCGCACCTCCTTATGGTTGCCTTTTGGCAGAAAGAAAAACAAACTGACAGGATGCTAGTGTCAAAAGCTTATACACAAAGGGAGGGAAAAAGGTATAAAATTGGGAACTTATAATTAAAAGAGCGAGCTAGCTCCAGGAATGCAGTCATGCTTCTAACCTTCCAGAGAATAAAAGATTCCAGCTTTCAAGCAGCTTGTCTGTATCCTTGCACCAGAGCTCTCCCAGCGGGAAAATTTGAATCCTCAGAGAAAGGTACTTTCAGCCTTTCAACAATTGGTGACCCGCAAAGATTTTCCAGCCAACCCTGCCACCGGACCGGGCACTCAGATCAATTCCCAGGCGGCATGGACCTTCTTTGTCCAGGGACAACATCCACGGACCCAGCCCGGAAGGCATAAGGGTAGTAAAGGGAGTTTGTGAGCCTTTCTGCTCAACAGCTGCTTGAAAGCAGGTGAGTACCGCTTTAAATTTCTAACCTTACTAGGAAAGAGAGTGGAAGCGTGAGTGGTTCAGGTGTGTGACTGTGGGTTTTCTCTGCAGAAACAGAAGAACCTCACCTCCTCCATGATTGCCAGCCGCACCCCAACCAGCTGCTAGCTCCAACAAGCCGTGACCGGCTGGATTTGGGAATGCAAGGGGTGATCACGGAGTGTGAGTCCTTCTGAAGGATGCATGAAAAACCGAGCGGGCTAAGAAAGGAACTGGTGTTGGGAAATAAATAGAAAGCAGGAAAATAGTCCTGGTGCATCCCGCAAGCAAAGCCCTATGCAGTTAGAAGGGGCCCGTACCGGCTGCGGGCAAATAAAATTGGAAATAGTTTGCCTTCAAAAGCAGAGCAGGTCCTTCCAGATCCCCACCTTTAAGGGAGATCTGAAAACTGACAGCGGTGTGTGAGGAGGGGCCCGTACCGGTGCTGCTAGGGGGCAGACAGTCCTCCAAGATCCCATTTTTTAGGGGGGTCTTCAAACTGACGGCGGAGTTTCCCTAAGAGAAAGGGGCCCATACTCCATGTGTAGGGAAACCGGAGTCCTTTCCAGACCTTTTTTGTCTGAAAACTGATGGCGGTAGCCCAGATAAACCAAAATAATCCCCACATCAGGTAGGGAATATGGGAAGTTGTAGCTCGAGGGCAATGGAAGAGACCCCCTTAAATAAATTACTTGAGGCTTGGGATGAAAGGCAAGTGCCTGTCCTGCCTGGAATGAATAAAAGAGACGCAAAAAGAATTTGCAAAAAGTGGGCTTTATTGAGAGATGACACAGGAAGACAAATTTGGCCTGATAGTGGTACTTTAGATCATAAAACCCTAAAAGCACTTAGAACGCATTAAACCCAGCCAAATACCCTATTGGTACTGCTGGGCTGAAATGGCTAGGACAAAAAACCTGATTGAGGATAAAGATCAGGAAAAACCTGAAACCCATTCCCTAAATGGGCAAACTGAGGCACGATTCATGGCTCCCCTTTTAAACAAACCTGTGCAAAATAGGGGACAATTAAAATACGTTTATACCCACACTCCCTTCTCTGCCTCTGACCTAGTCATCTGGAAAAAAGATACCCCAGCCTTCAGGGCTGATCCCCAAACAGTAATTCAAACTCTGAAGTCAATCATAGACAGCCACAATCCATCTTGGGGTGACATGACCCAGCTGCTACAAATCTTTCTAACGAAAGATGAGCTATTAAAACTATTTGAGAAAACTAAACAAATAGCTAAACTACCTACTATCCCTGGACAGGCAGCCCCAGCCCACATTGCATGGCCAGTACATCGCCCTAACTGGGACTACAATGATACCGATCATTGGGATGAATACACAAGAGCAAAAAATAACTTATTAGAAGCTTTAGAGGAAATCGGAAAAAAGCTTCTAAATTGGTCTGAATTCCAAAGAAGCACGCAAAGGGAAAAAGAAAACCCTGATGCCTTTTGGGTCCTCCTAACAGAGGCAGCTGTTGGCAATGAAAGTGCTGAATTGCTGGCTACCTTTAACGGACTAGCTATCCCTTTAAGAAATGGCCCAGAAGGGGAACCCATTGTTACTGTTCTTATCGGAGGAAAGAATTACAATTGTTTAGTTGATACTGGAGCCACCTCCTCATTAATTACTGAAGCACCATATAAAGCTGCAGTGGCTGAAGGGGCTCAAGATAACATAATGGGAGTGGGAGGGAAAATAATCCCTATAGAATTTACCCACAACATACCAGTAGAATTAGGACCTTTCACAATAGACCATGCATTCACTATTTGCCCCCAGTCACCACTATCCCTATTAGGGAGGGATCTCCTTTGTAAAATGGGAGCTACCATAACATGTGGAAAACAGGGGCTGCAATTAGAAATCTCAGGAAAAGGAAAGCACAAAACAATCATGCTGATAACCAACAACACGGGGCTTCATGAGGATTTAAAAAGCCTACCACCCTCCTTATGGGGCTGGGATGCATCAGAGATGGGGCTACTTAAAGGAGCAACACCAGTTACTATCCAAGTAAAACAGGGGCTACCTCCATGTGTGCCCCAATACAAAATCCCTGCAGAAGCAATTCTCCCTATACAGAAATTAATCCAAGCATACCTACAACAGGGAGTTCTCATTAAATGTACCTCTCCCTGCAACACCCCCATTTTTCCTGTAAAGAAATCTACAGTAGATAAAGATGGAAACCCCATCTTTAGATTGGTACAGGATTTGAGGATCATAAATGATCATGTGATATCTATAGCCTCCATAGTGCCTAATCCATCCACTATAATCACTAAAGTTCCAGCCTCAGCCACTTACTTTTCTGTCATTGATTTGTGCTCTGCCTTTTTTTAGCATTTCTGTGGATCCAGCATCCCAATATCTATTTGCCTTTACCTGGCAAGATCAACAATATACTTGGACTCGATTGCCACAAGGTTATACTCAGTCCCCCACCCTATTTTCACAAATATTACAGGCAAACCTCTCCTCCATCTCCCTACCATATCAGTCTTCCTTAATTCAGTATGTTGATGATTTATTGTTAGCATCTCAAACTGAGCTAGCATGTAAAACAGATACCCTGTATTTACTCAAAGCCCTGGCAGAAAGAGGTCACAAAGCCTCTCCCTCCAAATTGCAATATTTAAAACAAGAAATAACATATCTGGGCTATATTATTGCACCAGGAATTAGAAAATTGGCCCCTAATCGAGGAGAAACTATTTTAGCCATGAAACCACCCCAAACAAAACATCAAGTAAGAGCTTTACTGGGAGTACTGGGCTTCTGCCACCCATGGATCCCCTCATTTGGTGAATTAGCCCAACCACTCATTCAATTAACAGGCAAAAACATGCCTGACCTCATTGAATGGTCCAAATCTCTGGACAAAACACTTCAGACCATCAAACAAACCCTAGCATCAGCCCCAGCACTCGGGCTACCTGACTATAGGAAACCTTTTACTTTATTCATCCATGAGAAATTAGGTGTTGCCTCTGGCGTTCTAACACAGCCTTTTGGACACACACACTGGCCACTTGCTTATTATTCTGTAACCCTAGATCCAGTAGCTCAGGGCACTGTCCCCTGCTTATGAGCTATGGCAGCTACAGTTGAACTGGTGAAACGATCTAAAGATTTGGTACTAGGGCATCCTCTACTGCTAAAAGTTCCCCATGAAGTTTTTGCAATTCTCTTAAAGAGCCAGACACAAGCCTTTACTCAGCAGCGCTTGGCTCAATATGAAGCTGAACTTTTTACCTCTGATCACATTACATTTGAAAGATGTAATACTCTAAACCCAGCTACCCTGCTCCCCACAGAACAGGAAGAAGGCAATCTCCATGATTGCCTCCATTTAGTGCATGATGCTGAACTACCCTGCTCCGATCTAACAGATACCCCGCTACAAAACCCCAAATTGGAACTTTTTACAGATAGTTCCTCCTACATGCACCAGAACAAAAGAGTAACAGGAGCAGCTGTAGTCTCTCTACAAGAAATTATTTGGGCTTCCCCTCTTCCTCCTTCCCATAGTGCCCAAGCAGCTGAGCTTATAGCCTTAACGAAAGCCTGCGAAACTGCTAGGAACCAATCTACCAACATCTATACAGACTCCAAATATGCTTTTGGAGTCTGCCATGCAACAGGAGCCCTGTGGAAACAACGGGGGTTTTCAACTTCAGCAGGACAACAAATAGTACATGCATCATTAGTAGCCAAACTTTTAGAGGCCATCCAATTACCACAAGCACTAGCAGTCATCCATTGTAAAGCCCATCAAACAGATGACTCTACAATAATGAAAGGAAATCAATATGCAGATGCAACAGCCAAATGGGTGGCCACCAAACCTCTACCTCATATCATCATCACACCAGCCTTGAAAACAACACCAGAAATATCATACACGCAATTTCTAGACAAAGGGGAATCTGACCAATGAGAAAGGAAATTTTCAGCAGTTTTTAACCAAGGATTTTGGAGAGTCCCCGATGGCAGACCTATAGCCCCACGATGTCTACTTTGGTTAATCTGCCAAAGATTACATACAAAGGGACATTGTGGTACGCAAGCTATGGTGGATGCCATCAGGAGGGTATGGTATGCACCTGGAGCCTATGGTGAGGCTACCAGAATAGCCACAACATGCCAAACCTGCCAAGCAAATAATACCACCTCCAGAAAAATAATTCATGAAGGAGGAAGACTCTGGGCACAGAAACCATTTGAAAAGATCCAAATGGATTACATACAACTACCTAAGGCAAATGGGTATCAATATGCTCTTGTCTGTAGGGACCAACTAACTCATTGGATAGAGGCCTTCCCATGCCGCCATGCTACTGCCCTAGAAACAGCCAGGCATCTCCTTAAGGATATTGTGCCTAGGTTTGGAGTGTCCACCATTTTGGACATGGATAGGGGAAAACATTTTATAGCCCAATTCCTCACGCATATATTTCAGGCCCTCGGCATTACCCAAAACCTCCATGTACACTATTCTCCCACTTCCTCTGGAGCCGTGGAGAGAGCTAACAGGGAAATAAAAACCCTACTGGGTAAACTTTGTCAGGAGACACACCTGTCCTGGCCAGAAGTGCTCCCAATTGCCCTCTTTTACCTCAGAACTAGACCAAGACAGGACATAGGTATTTCCCCCTTTGAAATCCTTTTTGGTCGGCCTCCTGATACCTTACAGGGTCTCGACTCTCATTCCCTCTGCCTAGATAAGGGGGATATGGTTCTCTCTTCTTATCTTGCAGCCTTGCAAAAACGACTACAGACCCTCTGGACTCAGAGTGCACTGATGCAGACCTTACCCTTGGAAGAAGCCCTGCATCCATATGAACCGGGAGATTGGGTGTGGATTAAGTTCTTCACCAGAACCTCACCTTTACAACCCAGGTGGAAAGGACCCTATCAAGTTTTACTGACTACTCACACTGCCATTAAGACCACAGAACGAGACTCTTGGATACATTGGACACATGCAAAGCCAGCAGTCATAGACCACAGCCAAACTCCACCACAATCAATTCCACCCATCAAACTCAAGAAAAATCCAGACACAGATCAATGGATGCTTGCAGCATTTTTCAACACCACTGAACCAAACAACTCTGAGGAACCAAGGGCAATCACTGAATTACACAAAACTGGACTCCCAGGTGCTAAGTTATAACACTCTATTATTATTTTTTTTTGTTTTGTATATATATATATTTTCTCTTCTGCATTTTTTTTCTTCCTTTTTTGTATTTTTTTTTTAACAAAGAAGAGACTTTTATAATTTTTGACACTTTTACATTTTTTACATTGTACGAATAATAAAAAAAAAGAGGGAGGAGGGAAGAAAAGAATCTAGCAATAGGAAACATGAAATGTAATATACACTGTGTATTATTATTTTCTGTTACAGTTGTAATACTTGTAACACAAGCAACTGCATTCCTGGAACCAAAGCTTATCCCAGAGAAAGGAAACATATGGGAATATTTAGCAAAAGAAATATTCAACACTACTAACTTTTGCCTAGCAGGAGGGAAATCAGTCAAGGATATCCTAACTACATGCCTAATGGGAGTAGCAACTAGGCCACATAACATCATTAACTACACTACATTTAGAAACCTTCCTGACTCCTTCGAGAGTTTAGCTGGGGCCACTCTACAGAAACTAAGGACAACACCATGTATGCCCTACACATTGCTGCAGTAACCACCTCTAAGAAATGCTTTGATGTCACTGGGTGCAGCTCACCTAGGGTCACAAAATGCACCAGTCTTAGCAACACAGACCTAAAATGCAACTACACAGAAACCATATCATTTTCATATAGTTATCTGAAGCTCCCACCCAGATGGTTTTTCCTGTGTGGCTTAAAAGCCTACTCATACCTTCCTGCAAATGCCACAAATGGCCCCTGTACCTTAGGAAGATTGACCATGCTTATGCCATCCTTACAGAGATGACACAGGAGAGCCTTCCAAACCCTAGACTCAGACTGTGACTCCAAAGTCTCCCTTCCCACCAAAACAGAATCTATCTCATTGGCAATATCTTTGGTAGGGGTACCTGGATTGGCAGTGTGAAATTCTAAAAATTTGAATGAACTAGCATGTACCCTGGCAAAAATTTGAATTCGACCTCCCATGCCCTGGATGCCCTGAACAGAGAACTGAGGGAGGTCAGAGAAGCCACTCTGGAGAATAGGGCAGCAATAGACTTCCTTCTCTTGAAGCATAACTATGGCTGCGAAACATTCAAAGGGATGTGTTGCTTCAATCTGAACGAAACCTCAGAACTCGTAGGGAGGGACATCCACCACCTGAAAGAGCTAGCTCAAAATATTGGCCAGGAGCAATCATTCCTGGACTTTTCATGGCTCTTCTCATGGATGCCAGATTTCCATTGGCTAAAAATCCTCATAACAACCACAGTCAACATTTGTGTCTTTGGGGCCCTCATGTGTTGCCTCTGTAGGTGCATACCACCCTGCCTCAGCTGCTTAAAGGCCTGTATTCACTCTAAAAAGAGAAAATTAAAAAGGGAACAGGCAGTTATGATGATGATCCAGATTGATCAAGAATACCAAGTATACCAAGACATTCAATCAGAAATCACACCTTAGGAGAAAAAAAAAATAAAAAATGAGGGATTGTAGAAAGGGAACATCAGGCCAGCCATGGAACAGGCTTGCATAGGAAAAGAAATCTAATAAACACGCCCCAAGACAAAAGCCATAACATACCAAACCAGCCAAAAGGCAGGAAATACAAATAGAAGATTACAAAAGCCATAAAAAAAAAAAAACTACAAGAGATCAGAGAAAAAACCCCCGGTAATACAGGAAGCTGCCCCTTTCGCACCTCCTTATGGTTGCCTTTTGGCAGAAAGAAAAACAAACTGACAGGATGCTAGTGTCAAAAGCTTATACACAAAGGGAGGGAAACAGGTATAAAATTGGGAACTTATAATTAAAAGAGCGAGCTAGCTCTGGGAATGCAGTCATGTTCTAGCCTTCCTGAGAATAAAAGATTCCAGCTTTCAAGCAGCTTGTCTGTATCCTTGCACCAGAGCTCTCCCAGCGGGAAAATTTGAATCCTCAGAGAAAGGTACTTTCAGCCTTTCAACACTACAAAGAATGAAAAGTAAGGCATGGATATCACACCACCATCTGCTTATAAATTTGCTATTACCATCTTCTACATGACTAACTACAACACTGCATATATGAGTAAAATAAAATATCAGTGGTTCTGTCTTTAAAAAGAAACAATACATAAATGTACCTATTTACTTCCTTACACAGCTTATTGGCCATTCCAATCAACCCAGCCCCAGTGGCATACTATTCCCCTAATTTGTAATTTGGGATTGAAAACAAACATATAGTCAAATTTAATCTTAAAACCATACTCTGTTACTAACCTTCTAAATCCATTCCTGTGTTTCTTATGTATTTGATTGTCAACATGTGCCTGCCACCTACTATTGCAATTCCAGGTGGCTCACAATGTACAGAACTAAAAGCCCAATAAAAATTAACCAACACTAAAACAGAAACTGCTGCTGAAGCAATTTAAATCTTCCTGTCTTCACCAGTTTCTAAAGGTCAAAATAATAAAGGTCAACCTGAGTTCAGTCTGATACTGAGAATGTCTTTCTAAGGATCCCAGATGGCCTCCTCCCCAAAGAAATCAAGGAGGGTGGCCATTTAGAGACTATTTTCCCTGCCAGATCTTGCAGAGTGGGTGGATTCTACTTGGAGAAATCAACCCTGAAGTTAATACAAACTCAGTTATATAAGGCTTGATAGATAACCATCAAAACCTTCTTCTGGGTCTGAATGCTTATCAGCAACTGCTACGGATCTTGCAAAGCAGGTTTTATTCTGCTGAATTAGCTGCTATCAGACAACAATGATCTTTTGTGTTTTGGCCCAGTTGTACTTTCTGAATGAATTACTTCAGGGTTGTCAAACTCCTGGGCCATGGGCTAGATGCGTCACATGTTGGTCATGCCATGTCCACTTTAGCGATGGGGGAAAAAGTCCCAATACATCACATGATAAAGCTGTGATGACGTGAGTTTTCCCTGAACTATTTCAAGGGAAGTTCTGTATAAAATGAGTTACGACAGTATAATGAAGTCATGACATTGACAGCATCTCAGATTAAATAATCTGCTAAATAAAGAGGTAATTGTGTGGATTATTTCATGTGGTCAAGAAGAGCAGCAGCAAAACTCTCTCTCTCTCTTATATTTTCCAACTGTCAGCTTTTGTCATGTAATCAAAAACTTTTCCATAAATGTCAGCTGCACATTTTTGGAAAATATGTAAGATTTAGGTAATAGTTCCAAGCCAGAAAAACAAAATGAAACAAAATTGGACCATTTTCTATGGTTGTTTTATGATTATTTCAAAACATTACCTTTTGATTAGGAACTTCTCAGAGTTGGTTATAAGAGGGATGGCTTTATACATGTTCTAAATAAAATAAATTACTAAAACTTTATAGGGAGAAAAAATAAAGTGGTGTTTCCTATGGAATGTTCATTGGTTGTGAGTTTAGGCATGGATATAAAGCAGAGGTATAAAACTTGTGTTTCATGATGGTGTCATGTGATTTATTGGGACTTTTTTTCCCCCTTTGCTAAAGTGGGCATGGGCATGGCCAGTGTGTGTTGCATCTGGTCTGTGGGATGCGAGTTTGACAGCCTTGACCGAAAGTATTCCTTTGGATTCTATGTATGAAGTGAGTCTTGGTTGCTACTGGCTGGTATGTATAACTTCAGTGCTGTCATTTTACTTCTCAACAAAATGGAATGAGATCTGTAGGAATAGTAGAATTTTTTTGATTTAATGAAGCTTGTCTCTTGGCTCTTATAGTTGTGGTCTTAGCACTGACTTTAAAAATATTTTAATGTTGGTTCATTTTAAACTTTTAACTATTTTTCACTAGTTTGTACAGTTTTAAACCACCAAGAGTCACCTTGTAAAAGATATGGGTGACATAGAAATTAAATAGAATAAATATATTTATATAAATTAGTTTGTAAATTTTGAAGTTAGGTTGTTTTTAAAACTTCATTTTCAGAGCAAGGACATGTTCCATAAAAATATTTTGCTTCTTTCTCACTGATAACATTTTTCAAGTATATTCTCCTGCTTGATAGGAATAAAGTCTCCCAAATCTATAGCAAAAGGTACAGTGTGCATGCAAAGGTAATATTTACAAAATTGATTTAAAGTAAATAAACAAGCATAAAAGTTTGTTCTGCTATTTATTAAGTATTGTCTGCAAACTGTACAAGTGCAGCAGAGCAAAAAAATCACCAAATTTATCTCTCTCTCTCTCTCTTTCTCACAGGGAGAGAGAGAGAGAGAGAAGGAAGAGAGAGAGGGAAGAGAACGAGAAGAGAGAGAGAAGCAAAAACACACACAAATGCACACACTTTTGGATTTAGATACTAGACACTATGCACTATTGTGACTGGGAAATGCCTTCTGAACCAGCTCTTTGTTTAGAAAATAAACATGTTAGTCATTTCATGTCATCCCTTTTCCACTTCTATTCTCACTTTACTCTTTTTCTTAATAGAGAAATTAAATAGAAATGTAGTTTTTGAAGGTGAAGAAAAGCAATTATTTTTCCTTTTTTGGGGTTTAGGAATGTCAAGGGATGCATAAATGCTTGATGGGGTTGATTTAATTCAGGTCACTTCAGAAGGATTCTGTTATAGAGGTAGATAGCATATAAAGTAGTTTCTCAGTTTCATCATAATTACATTAATATGTAGTGGCCTTGGTGTAGTTACTGAATAAGAGAAATTAAAATGAAGGTTTCAAAATTCTGAATTATATCAGTTCAAAAGTGGGTCTCTCTTTTTCAAAAATCTGTTTTGCTGATCAATGACTGAAATAAAATGACCAACTATATATACACATTTTCTTCTTCCAATCTGTAGCAGAGCTTTTCATGAAGGAAAGAGGCCATTGTGAGAATTTCTCTTTCTTTCAAAGTGACAGGGATAATGGTTGCTATATTTTCATTGATAGCCTTTTACTCAGAAAAACAGAAACATAGTGACTACATTTTTCTTCCATTGACCCTTTTTCTGGGCAGAAAAACAACTCAGGAGATCTGTTCTTTTCTCCGAGTGAAAGGATTTAATTTCACTGTCTCTGCTTTCAACAGCAATGAAACTGCAAAAATCTTGTTTCCTTCCTAAGTGGTAGGACCATTGGATGTTCAAATTAGAGAATGCCCCCTCTTCAAACCTGCACTGAACATTAATGGCACTGAATATCTTTCCTTTGCTTAAAAGCCTTCAACTTCCTGTCATTCTTCTTTTTGGTTCTTTATGCATTTTACAGATTTTTTTTTAAAATTGAGAAAATTGCCTTTATCAAGGCAAGTAAAAAATAAAGACCAAATTATATACAATAAAATGAAAAATGTGACATACACCTCACACACATGTTTAAGAATATATTGCTTTGTGTCTTGATTGAATACATGCTTTTGAAAAATAATTTATTTGGGAAACACTATTGATAATATACTGGAAAGCACCTCTTGTACAGCTGGTTCTAAATTTAATGAGATATGTTGAAGATCTACAGTATATCCACCTGTTACTTCTTGCCAATGAATCTTGATATTGCCATTGTTTCAGCAATGTAATTTGTTGCTAAATGAAATTAAGTGAGGCTCTACTGTGCCTCCCAAAGTATTTTTCATAATTAATGAAGCTTTCTTTCTAAGCAATCCTCCTAACACTGCAATCTAATACACAGCTGCTGAGAAATAAGTCTATATTATTTCTTTTTCATTAAAAAGTTTTCAGTATCATAAAAATATACAAAATTAAAAGATTAAGATCAGTGTAAACAACAACAATAGAACAGAATAACAGAGTTGGAAGGCACCTTGGAAGGCTACTCCAATCCTCTGGTTAGGTAGGAAACTCTATACCATTTCAGATAAATGGTTGTCCAATTTCTTCTTAAAAACCTCCAGTGATAAGAGCACCCACAACTTCTGGAGACAAGTTGTTAAACTAATTAATTGTTCTGTCAGGAAATTTCTCCTTAGTTCTAGATTGGTTATCTCCTTGCTTAGTTTCTGCCCATTGCCTCTTGTCCTGCCTTCAGGTTCTTTGGATAATAGGTTGACTCTCTCTTCTTTATGGCAACCCTTTAGATTGGAACACTGCTATTATTTCACCCTAGTCCTTCTTTTCATTAAACTAGACATAACCAATTTCTGCAATTGTTGTTCACATGTTTTAGCCTCCAATCCCCCAGTCATCTTGGTTGTTCTTTTTTATGTCCAAAACTCTAGTGGCAAGTGGGCAGAATTCACAATATTGATTTCAGAATGGCCAATTCTAAGGGCCATCTGGTTTTGTTTATCTGCTGTTATTCTCCTGACCAGATGTGACATACCCAATTCCAGCAACCATTCCTTCTATGTTTTAGTCTTCAGTCCCCTAATTATCTTTGTTGCTCTTCTCTGCATTCTTTCTTTAATCACGATAGCTTTTTTTACATTGTGACAACCAAATGCTGTATTCCAAGTGTTGTGTTACAGGGCATTATGAAGTATCACTTCACATGATATTGATTCTACCTATATCTGTTATAAGATTATGTTGGCCTTTTTGTCATCTGAAATACACTGCTGGCTCATATTTAAGTGATTGTCCACTAGGACTCCACGGTCTCTCTCACAATTACTACTATTGAGCCAGGTACCATTATAGTATACCTGTACATTTGATTTTTCTTGTCTAAATATAAAACCTTACATTTTAACCATTAAATTTCATTTTGTTAGATAGGGTCTAGTGTTCAAGTGTGTCAAGATCCTTCTGTATCTTAAGCCTATCTTCTGGAGTATTGGCTATTCTTGCCAGCTTGGTGTCATCTGCAAATCTGATGAATTTCCCCATCTATTGTATTATCTAAAGAAAATGAAAAAGTAAGAAAGAAAACATAGAATTTGACTTCTATCTTTCTTTCTATCAAGTAATCAAGATCTCATTATTTCCTGTTCCTCCTTGACTCTGTTTAATCCCAAAAAATCCATAAATCATCAATGTAGTCTTTTCTTCTTTCAACAAGAACAGTCCATAAAAGGCTTCCAGACTTTTTTTTTTAAGTATTTATTGTTTTTTCCCCTGACCAAATGGATTAACTTTGCCATTTCCCCAAGCTCCCTCCCAAGTTCTTCTGAATTCAGTGGCACCAATTTAGAACTTCAACTTAAATTACTGATTAAATTCCCAGTCTATGTCCATTTTTCACGTATTTCATCATAACTTCATTTCATCCAATTGATGTCTCAATCTGTGAATAAAAAAAAAAAAGAAAAGAAATGGGAAAGTTCACATTTATTTCTACAGTGTCCATTCTAGCATGCACAGTTTTGGTTAAACTTCCCGAACATGAACATTCTTATACAGGTTCTCTTAATATATATGCTCTAATGCAGTTTTTTGAGGCAGGAAATGTGCTGTTAAAACTTGGAAAAATGTACAATTGGTGGTATGTTATTAAGTTCAATGCATACTATTTATTTTAAAGAGCAAGAGTCTCCAGCATTATTACCTATTGGGTCTTCTAAAACCACTCAGAGTATAATAGCATTTTTAAGTTTGTCTGTGTGTGTGTGTGTGTGTGTGCATGTGTGTGTTACATGAATGAATACATTCTTGCTTCCCAAGAGAATACAATGGTTACATTACAAGTATATCATTCCACTGAAAATCTTGATTTTAAAATTTGTTTTTTTTTTAAAAAGCCCCAACATTAGTGTATGAAAATTACACTTTCTGTCACATCTAAAGCTATTATGTTCATAAAGTTCAGTAAAACAGTTAGAACATATTGCTTTGAACCTGCACCAGATGTTAAAAGTATTAATAATAAAATGGCTTTTGAACATTAAATGCTATTTTAAGGCAAAATGCTAAACTGATTTGTATGACTATATGGGGAAAAAAAGCATAACTATTTATGCATTAAGCAAATGATATTGTCATGGTATTTTTTTTTTTCAAAGCCCATCCCAGAGCCTTATCATTATTAAATTTCAATTAAAATTTGCTTGGAAGACAGTAGTTAGAAATGAAACCCTTACTTTAAAAATAAAGCCTACCATTAGCTGTTAGGAAGATACAGAAGTTTCTGTATTTGGCATCTATTAATATTTTGAATATTATTGTGCTTTTTAAGTTGTGTGGGAAAATTCTCATGTGGGATTATTAAATGAGTTGATTTGCATTCTAATGAAAACAAATGTTTGGGATTGCATTGTTAAAATGCTAAAATGGAGTGTGTATAATTATTTTGCAGCTTACATTTACAGAACACCTCTCCCCAAACCTTAAAAAAAAACAAAAAAACTAAGGAGACAGTGCATACAGTATCAATGGCTGGAGAGAGGGAATTAGGGTAATTTAAACTGTTCACGAATGACTTCACGACAGAATCATATGCATTTCTTTGCTTTTGCTGGGCTTCTTTCACTATCTTTAAACATCCTGCTGCAAAGTCCCTCAAGAAGACTCACCAAACTCTTTTTCAGTGGACAATTTCCTTTTGTTTTCATCGTTTTGCCATTCTAGACTGACTCCCTCCATTGCTTTGCCTGAGTTTTTCTATTTTGTAACAGCTCTGTTGTGTCTTTTAATACCTTAGTTTTATCACATCGTCAAGCTTTCAAACATTAAGCCCTTGTCACACAGCACCAATGGATGGAAAGAGGATGGAAAACGGAGAGAAACACTTGCCATCCATTGGTTAACGCGATGCATCCATTCTGTGCTCACTGCGTCTGTTTTTCATACTCTCTATCCGTCCAGCATCCGTCTACTGTGATTTCAACCGCTCAAAAAGTTTTGAGCTGCACAAAACTTTTTGAGCGGATAAAGTATCCAACGCATCCATTCTACATCCACTACGCATACGGGGAACGTCCGTTATACGTCCGTCGTCATCCATTACGCATCCGCTATATCTGCTAGGCATCCGCTGCGCATCCGTGCAACTCACATCCACTTCAGCGGAAAACGGACACAGGGAGGAAGTGAAACGGACGCGGAACGGACACGCAGCGTTAGTAGCATGGACGTAGAAAGGATGAAAGCAAATTCAGCTTGTATAGAAAGCATTAAAACGGAAAAAAAACATTTGTATAGGGGACGTATCTCGGATATTTAGGATGTCTGCAGGATGTCTAGAGGATGCAAAAGGACACCTAGCGGAAAAACAATATTTCCTATGAAAAGTGGGAGGAACTCACCTGGATCTCACTTTCAGTCCAGTAGCCCTGCTCTGCAGACCTCTTCAGCCTTCATCTTGCTCTTGCTCTTCCACAGCATCCAGTCATCTCCACCATGGATCATCGCACAACGATGGTAGCCGCCATCGTTCTACAACAGTGCGAAGCCCTCTACAGGCTCTTTCACCTGTTCTATGCGAAGAGAAGGAGACATCCAAGAAGTGTCTGGGTCCAAAGATGGATCAGGAGAAGAGCAGGGTACGGACTGTATAACAAGCTGATGGTGGAGCTGAAGAACAAAGACACTCGTGCATTCCAGAACTTCATGAGGATGCCACCAGCCATGTTTGACGAAGTTGTGCAGCGGCTGAGACCCAGGTTGACCAAGGCAAACACCAACTTCCGGCCCAGCCTGGACCTTGGGCTGAAGGTGGCACTGACTCTGCGCCACCTGGCCTCCGGGACCACGTACAGGAGCATGCAGTACGCCTGGAGGGTGCCACACAACACCAGCAGCATTGTGGTCAGAGAAGTGGTGCAGGCCATCATCAAAGAATACCTGAAAGTGTTGATTTACATGGTGTTAAATACCACTTAGTAAATTCACTGCTGCATTTTGTACCAACTTGATTTTTTTAATAATCTTTCAAAGCAACCCCATGTTGAGCATATCATTACTATGTAGTAATCCATCCAGGTTTAATGAGAATGTGATTTATTGTTTTCAGTTCTTCTTTTGTCATTTGGGCTATGTATTATATAAAACACAGGTAGAAAAAAAAGTCAGAAACACAGAGAGAGAAAGAGATGTTTTGGGACAGCTATAAAAAGAAGAGGGTTATTTATTCATCCACCGCATTTAGTGCTAAATGGTTTTGTTGCACTGTCTGACAAAGTGAGACAAAGCCAAAGAGTGATCAGCCCATTGGTTCAGAGGTAGTCAACATCCTTCTAAACTACCTATTCTCTGGTCAAATAGTTGGGTTCTTATTTAACTTAATAGTAACAATGTCAACAGCAAAGATCCTTCATGTTACTATATTTGTTACTCTGTTTCAGTTTAAGAATAGTAAAGTTGAATTGTTCAGTTCAAAGTTTCAGGAAAAATGTATTTTCTAGCTGGGTATGCTCATATATATATATATATATATATATATAT
>BLBF01000003.1:100944895-100960389 GCA_015471245.1 Laticauda colubrina | reverse complement strand
TTGTTTAGGTGTGTTAGGAAATTGTTTAGGTTTTCTTTTCCATGGGGTCAAATCACAAATGTGTCATCGATGTATCTTTACATCTTGATGTACAGGGAATTTCGTATATGCCTTGGTTTTCCAGGTCAATTTTGTCTTTGGGTTTCCTCAGGATGGCTGCTATTTTTTTGTGCCTTTTGAAGGCAGTCTTGATGTGATGCCTGTATAGTATCTTACTGATTTTATCTGTAGTACCTCTTATGTAGGGCAGGACAGCTGTTCCATAGATCTGTTGATCTTCTAGGTCTCTGTTCTGTCTTGGTGTGTTTTTGTGGATCAAGTTGGTGATTTTGTTTTTGTGGAATCTCATCTGCCATCATCAGGCTTCTGTATGGAGTTGCTACAACTTTAAAAGCACTACAATGTCGTGGGATAATACCCGAAGGAAGCTGAACAGCACACACACACACACACACACACACACACTCACACACACACACGTATGTATGTGTATATATGTGTATATATATATATGTAAGTCTAGGTGTGTTCAGGTAAGATTAAGTGTAAGATTAAGTGTAAGATTAAGAGTATCTTGGTGACGTTTTGGTGAACTTTCTTTTGCCATCCTCAGGCTGGTGCTTTCAGCTTCATGCCAGTGAAGATCAGAGCTCTCTATAAATACTGGTGGTGGGGGCTGGTGTGCTGGGCTGGTTGGCTGCGCTGCTTCCTCTTGATTGGTTGATGGAGTTGATATTGTTATAATGGGTGTGTGATGGCCTCGTGAGTTTTGTTTTGGAGATATCCTGGATCTTCTGCTGTAATCTCCTGGGTCATTTGTTTTGCAGTGATCTTTTTTCCATTATCCTCTCATGTTTTAACGACTTGGGTAATGGGTTGTCTGATGGGCTTGTGAGTTCTTTTGTTTTGGTATCCTGGGTCTTGCATTGTAATCTCCTGGGTTGTTTGTGTTTTGATCTCTTTTCCATTAGCCTCTTGTGTTGTAATGGCTTGGGTAATGAGTTGTGTGATGACCTTGTGAGATTTATTGCTGTGGTATCTTTGGTCTTGTGCTGTGATATCCTGGGTCATTTGCTGTGTTGCAACTTCTTGAGTTCTTGTGGTGTAATTTCTTGAGTTTTCTGATGTGATATCCTGAGTGGGTGGCTGTGATGTGGCATTCTGGGTTTTAGTCTGGCTTCGAGTTTGGGGTCTGGGTCTGTGTTCTTGGCATCTGTCAGCTTGTTGGTTTTGGGGTTGGGGTGTTTGACAGATGGTGAAGCAGTCATGGTCTGTTTTCTGGATGGTGTTTATCCTTTGTTTGTAGGATGGGCTTGGGCCTGGGCCTGATGAGGGGGATTGGTGGGGTGTCCCATGTTGTTTCAGGTCTGGTGTTGGTTTTGGTGGCTGGGACTCATTTGTTGGTGAGGGCTATCTTCCAGATGTCTGGTCGGCGGGAAGTATTGTCCCATCTTTTGATGTTATGGGGGTGTTTCTCTATCTCGATGGCTTCCCCGATTATTCTCTTGCTGGAGTGTTCAGTGTTGGATATTAATTTGGTTCCTTTGAAATTAATTCCAGTCCTGTGACTTTAAGATGCTGGAAGAAGGAGGAAGTATTTTCTTCTCTTCTGACTGTGTTTTTGTGTTCTGTGATGCGTGCATTTATTTTCCTGTTGGTTTGCCAATGTATGTGGCTGGGCAATTGTTGCATGGTATTTCATAAACTCCTTGGTTTTCTAGCTGGATCTTGTCTTTGGGGATTCTTAGGATGTTGGCTATTTTTTGGTCAGTGCCGAATGCTGTCCTGATATTGTGTTTGTGGAGAGTTTTGCTGATTTTGTCTGTGGTGCCTTTGATGTAGGGGAGGAGGACGATACTGTTGTCCTGTTCTGTGTCTCAGTTTCTGCGGGTTGTCTCCTTTAGGATTAGGTTGGTAATTGTGTTTCTTTGGAATCTGTTGGAAATTAATACATTAATGAGGGTGTGTAGTTCTGTTCTCAGGTGGTCTTTGTCAGCTTGGTGTTTGGTTCTGGAGATGAGGGTCTTGGCTACAGAGTTGGTCTGTGTAGGGTAGTGATGGGATTGTGTATTTAGGTAGCGGTTGGTGTGTGTTTTTTTCCAGTAGATGGTGTGTTCTAGGGAGTATACATACATACATACATACATACATACATACATACATACATACATACATACATTTTATGAAAGCTTGCTAATCTGCCTTAATAGTGGGGTCAATTATTTTTTTTTCAGTGAATAATACTCCAACATGCAATTACTCAGCCAGTTTATAAAGCATCTTTGAACATCTACTGTGTTTCTCAAACAATACATCCTACCACAATGGGAAGACCCAGAATGTTTTATGGGCATAAAATCAAGTTAAGCCCCTCCCCCCAAATTAAGGCCTATATTAAATATGCAAAATGGGGGGAATAGTGGGTGGGGCTTGCCATTAGAAAGTCCTTTTGTTGCATACCTGGATATGGTGCTGCCTGCTTTGACTTTGGCATTGGTGGAGCACTTCGTATTGTGAGACCTTCCTCCACCATTGCTTTCTCTTATCCCTTGCTGCTGTGACGTTTAGAGCAACGCCGTGCCATTTGGTGCAGCCACACACAGCCAGCCAGGGCTCCTCCCTGCGACCGGAGCCTGGTGGAGACATTCAGCTTCAGGCGCTCCTGTTGCCGCTTTCCCTTTGCTTTCAAAGGTAAAGCCAATTATTTTAAAAATGGTGCCCCACTACAACATAGACTCCCCTGCCCAAGAGGGCAGCCCAACCCCACATGGGGAGGCGAATCTCCTGGGGCAGCAGTGCAGGATTGCCCCCCCTGGGAGAAGTGCCCAGCTGCCATCCCTGCCTGGCGCCGGGCATAGCGTGAAGAGCTTGGGGTGCCCAGCACAGCTGACAGAAAAAGGAAAGAAGAAAGGAAGAGAGGGAGAGAGGGAGATTAAGGGAGGGAGAGAGGATGGAAGGTTATGTTGTGATATCATGAGGTATGCTCTATTGGTTTGATAAAATCTCAATTTACTGCTGATATCCATGGATAACATTACCATATATTGTTTCTGAAACAGGTGGATGGCAGAAATAGATACGCTAAGTGAAATTAAGTCAATAATGTCAGGACCAATCTAACTATTTAGAAATTCAGTAGGGAAACAAACTACCATACCCCTGTGGCAGAACCAGCAGATTACTTCTGTATTCACATCTCTCAATTTCCCTTATTCTTCCACTGTATCTTTTCATTTATTAGTTCTTCAGTAAAGGTGTTCCTGCCTCAATTGTACAGATATGCAACTGGTGGCATGCACATGGAGGGAAGAGGGTTGTTTAGTTAGTTACTCAATACTTTTGATTATTGTCTTCCTTTTTATGACACCTTTGAAGACCAACTGGAGATTATTTGATCAAAGTCAGAAGTTATTCTTCACTCAATGCATTCCTTGCTATCATAATTTATCATTATAGTTCTGCTTCTATTTTCTCATTCTTTTTTGAAACTGTTAATTTTGTGGTTGGTATCTTCATTTCAAGGATGGGGAGAGGCAAATGAGAGAGCAGGATCATTTTCTTAATTCTTCTTAGGCTTTCAATTTGCTTTGGTTATGATTATATGAAATTATTCTCCTGTTTGAATCAAAGCAGTGAAATCTTATTATGTATTATTCCTCTTTGATATTGTTTCATCTAAGCTCTCTGAATGAACACTCTGACTGTAGTCATTAATGCATAGTCATTGATTGGTTCTTTAAATGTTCAGTTTCTATTTAAGTAATTCTTACAAGTGTTTGTAATACAAATTATCACTGGTTATTCAGTGAGTTGGAGTGTGCATTCAGAAAATGTAATATTTCTGGTGGCTCACATGAAATAAATGTAATACCATGTCCCCTGTGTAATTCTAGGTCTGACACATCTGATTCATCAGATGTACAGATCTAAGAATATTTATAATGTATTTGTTGCCTGATGTTCCTTTTATTCCATTCATTATTTTTAGTTTTAAATATTTTAAAACATTTCACAAAAAATATGAGACTCAAGCATTAATTGAATATTTTAAATTTCACTTATTTTAGAAGGAGTTTGACATAACTTTCACTGAAGCCCATTAGTTCTGTTTAAATGTTATATCGGTATACAAACAAGAGCTAGTTTGGTCTCATGAGTCAGTCTGGGAATCTGTGACTTCAAGTCTGGCCTTAGTCATGAAACCTAGCTGATGACTTGGACCAATCACTCTCTCACACTCAACCCACCTCACAGGATTTTTGTTGTGGGAAAAATATAGGAGGAGAGAATCAAATATATTTGCCACCCTGAGTTGTTTATAAAAATAATAAAGGTGGGGTATAAATTAATTACAATAAATAATTACCACAGGCCCAGAAACTTCATCCTAGATACAAAGCAACAAATTAATTTGAAATTCCGTATCCATGGCAAAGAAGAAAACTGCTTTCTCTCTGTCAAATTACAAACTGGTTTTTGTCAGAAATTTCACAATTAGGAATAGAGAAAAAGTATGTGGCAGAGATTGGGAAAAGGGACAGTACCTTTTGTCAAGATAACATAGGAATATCAGGATGGGTATGAAGAAAATTTTAGGCATGTTTGTATTCATTCAGCTCATGAAGTTGTGGTTGAGTGAAGTCAGTTGGTCACCAATTCATGTAATAAGAACACAAGAACTGACACTACATATTTGGGATAACATTACATTGTTCTGCAGTATTAAGCAGTAAAATAAAAAAAATCAACAGTTGCTGCCAGGGCGACTAAGTGTTTTAATTAATGTGTATTGGATTTAAAAAAAAAAGTAAATTACAGCGATAGATAGATTTTTATAATCATTCCTTCATATACAATAGTAATTTCTGGGAGATTTTATTTGAACCACAACATTAGGTACAAGAGCAATCTTTCCCATTATTTACCTAATCTTTATACAGTTGGATCATTGTGTTAGGAGAAATTATTATTAAGAGAAACTCATCATCTGGTCTTTTCCAATTTTTTATTTACTTCATCATCCATACATTTAAAGTCTTTTAAATTTATTTTTATTTGTTTTTTTTACAAATAAATACACTTTCTACACATTTTATTTTTTTAATAAATACATTTTGTTTTTCATTTCTTGCATACAACTTTCCCTGATAGACATATTGTTTAGGTACAAGTAATGGTTTATTCCAAACAGTGCAGTAATCCCAGGAGTATTAATTGGGGTTGATTTGTTGAAATGTATGTATGTAGGAACATGTTTGCTCATATTTCTATACTATCTATACAATCTATCATGCAAGATTTTACATTGGATCTCTGTTATTCATGGATTATCTCAACAAAAGCTTGATGATGGCACATCATATAAAGCCCATGTCACACAGCACCAATGGATGGAAAGAGGATGTAAAATGGAGAGAAATACTTGCCAGTCGTTGGTTAACGTGATACATCCGTTCTGTACTCACTGAGTCCGTTTTTCATACTGTCTATCCGTCCAGCATCCGTCTACTGAGATTTCATCTGCTCAAAATGTTTTGAGCTGCACAAAACTTTTTGAGCGGATAAATAATGCAATGCGTCCATTCTACATCCACTACGCATACGGGGAATATCCGTTTTACGTCTGTCATCATCCGTTACGTATCCGCTATATCCGCTATATCCACTAGGCATCCTCTGCACATCCACGCAACTCACATCCACTCCAGTGGAAAAGGGACACAGGGAGGAAGAGAAATGGACACGGAATGGACACGCAGCATTAGTAGCATGGACGTAAAAAGGATGAAAGCGGATGCAGCTCGCATACAAAGCATTAAAACAGAAAAAATGTTCGTATAGGGGACGTATCTCGGATATTTAGGATGTCTGCAGGATGTCTAGAAGATGCAAAAGGACACCTAGTGGAAAACCTATATTTCCTATAAAAAGGGGGAGAAATCACCTGGATCTCACTTTCAGTCCCGCAGCCCTGCTGTGCAGATCTCTTCAGCCTTCATCTTGCTCTTGCTCTTGCTCTTCCACAGCATCCAGTCATCTCCACCATGGATCATTGCACACTCCTTTTGGTAGCCGCCATCATTCTACAACAGTGTGAAGCCCTCTACAGGCTCTTTCACCTATTCTAGATGAAGAAAAGGAGGCGTGCAAGAAGTGTCTGGGTCCGAAGATGGATCACGAGAAGAACCGAGTACGGACTGTACAATAAGCTGATGGTGGAGCTGACAAACGAAGACTCTCGTGCATTCCAGAACTTCATGAGGATGCTGCCAGCCATGTTTGATGAAGTTGTGGAGTGTCTGAGACCCAGGTTGACCAAGGCAAACACCAACTTCCAGCCCAGCCTGGACCCTGGGCTGAAGGTGGCACTAACTCTGCGCCACCTGGTCTCCAGGACCACGTACAGGAGCATGCAGTATGCCTGGAGGGTGCCACACAACACCATCAGCATTGTGGTCAGAGAAGTGGTGCAGGCCATCATTGAAGAATGCCTGGAGGAGCTCCTCCAGTGCCCCTCCACTGAAGAAGGCTGGAAGAAAGTTGCAGAGCAGTGGTATCAGAAGTGGAACTTCCCCCACACCGTTGGAGCCATAGATAGCAAGGACGTGGCCTGCAAAGCTCCAGCCAACTCAGGGTCCACTTATCACAACTACAAGGGCTTCTTCAGCATCATCCTCTTCGCCATGTTCGATGCTGATGACAAGTTCATGTACATCAATGCTTCAGGCAATGGCTCATCTTCAGATGCCCAGGTATACAATGCCAGTCACCTCAAGCCAGTCTCTGGCACTCTTCTCAGTCACTCTGAGGCGTGCCCATAGTCTCAGGGGTGAAGGGTCCAGGTGCTGTGGAGGTGGCTGCTGCTGGAGTGCTGATCTGCGGTGCCATTGGGGTGCCTGGCCTCGAGAGGACAACAGGGGATAGTGTGTGGAGGAAGCTCTCAGAGAGCTGGCTTAGTCCTGTGATGTTGAGAGCCCATTCTTCCATGACATGGGGTGTCAGTCCCAAGACCGATGACAGATGTTCTGAGGCCAGGCTCGGCTGTGGGGTGGAGGAAGCAGGAGTATAGTGGGGCTGTCTGGTCTGCAGCTGAGCGAAGTGAGGCGAGGGTGGCATCTGTGCTGTCGGTGGCATCTGTGGCATGGGTGGCATCTGTGGCATCTGTGGCATCGGTGGCATCGGTGGCATCTGTGGCATCTGTGGCATCCGTGGCATCTGTGGCATCCGTGGCATCGGTGGCACCGGTGGCATACGATGTACCTGTGCCTGGACTGGGAACGGCTGCCTGTGCTGCTGGAACTCCTGGTAGCCTTAGCCTTGGTAGGTGAGGGCCTGTGGAAAGCCTTGGAAGGGCTGTGACATCAACTGGGGTGGAGGAGCAGACCTGGACTGGGTCGGAGCAGGTTCAGCTGGGCCTAGAGGGTTGTGCAGAAGACCTGTGATCCTCTCCTTTATCACCTGGTACTGTGATTCAGACATGTCCATGAGGGTCTGGTTGACATAGGTGAGGAAGGGCTTGCAGTTTGAGGATGGTATGTCAGTGTGTACCAGCTGAGAGAGGAGATCTACGCTGCTTTTGATGGTGTCCCTGATCTCCAGCAGGACAGTGTGGCTCTGCCCCTTCGGTCTGGCTCTCTGCCTGCTTTCTGTGGAGGTAGAGTTGGGTGTGGGTGTGGGTTGGTCTCTGGTGTCAGTGCCCTCTCCTTGTTCCCACTGCGTCAGGGGCTCCGCCATGGGGAGTGCAGCTGTCAGGGGGGTCTCTGTCGTGGGCCACTCCACAGATACCTGCCTGGACACAGGAGCTGACTCTTGGCCAGAAGAGGACTGGCTCTCAGCAGGCTGCCTGAGAGAGAGCGTAGACAGAGGTCTGCTCTTCGGTGGTGGATCTCACCCTCCAAGAAGCTGCACTTGGCCATCACATAGGTCTCCCAGTCGGTTAGCTTGACCACGGCCTGGCCAGACTTCTTGAGGTGCAGCTTCCCATACCAGGTCTGCATGTGCTTCCATCACCCGAAGAGGACCTCCGAAGTGTAGCCTAGGCTCTCCGCCTTCTCTCTCCAAGCCACCTGCTTCCTCTTGATGTCTCGATAGAGTCTGTGTCCCTTCCGCCATAGGTACTCGTTCTCCCTCAGCCATTCGAGCACCTCATCCTCATGTTCCTCTTCGATGGAGTACTGCCTCCTCTCCCTATCTTGCGTATGCCTCTTCCTCCCTCTGGCAGGGCCTTCTGGGCCCTCATCAGAAGGGCTTTGCAGTTCTAGGGGATGGTCTACCACACCTCCAGCAGCAGCAGCAGCAACAACAGCAGCAGCAAAAGCAGCAGCAGCAAAAGCAGCAGCAGCAGGACCAGCAGCACCAGCAGCACCAGCAGCACCAGGAGCACCAGCAGCACCAGCAGGACCAGCAGCTGCAGCAGGACCAGGAGCAGCACCTGCAGAGTAAGCACCAGCAGAAGCACCAGCACCAGGAGCAGCACCAGCAGAGTAAGCACCAGCAGAAGCAACAGCACCAGGAGTAGCGCCAGCAGAGTAAACACCAGCAGAAGCACCAGGAGCAGTGCCAGCAGAGTAAGCACCAGCAGAAGCCCCAGCACCAGGAGCAGCACCAGCAGAAGCCCCAGCACCAGCAGAGTCAGCCCGAGCAGCAGAAGCCCAGCAGAAGCAGAGTCAGGGCCAGGGGGTGGGATGGTGGCCCTGTCCTTCTTGCCAGGGCTGGCAGAAGATGGCACAGGCTTCCTCTTCTTCCCCATGGTTGTTGGCTGGCTGGAGCTGTGTCTGGCAGCAGGTCTTTCCTCTGAATGGTAACCTGCTTGCGAGCTGCATCCTTTTATATTTGTGGGGCTGACGTAATACATCCTCCCTGCATGCGCAGTGAATGGTTTGCATCCGCTAGGCATCCACTTGGCGTCCGCTCTGCATCCGTTGTATCCGCTCGGCATCCGCTCTGCATCTGCTCCTTCCGCTGCATGTCCACTTCGCTGTGCTCCCCCGGAAGCCCTGCGGATGTGCCACCCACTTCCATCCGCTAGGCTTCCGTGGAGCATCCGCTTAACACCCTCGCTACGTCCTCCCCCCATCCATTCCTTTACATTGTTGTCCGCCCTGTTTATGCAAATTTGGGGCACTTTTGAGAGCGCATAACAACGGATGGAACATTTTCTCATCCGCTGTGTCCTTTTTACATACTTTTTGCATCCGTTGGCCTATGTGACAGGCCCTTTAGGAAAAAAGATGTGCTTCTGATGAAACACTATAATAAAATATCTATTTCTAGACACTTACAGAAGACAACTAAAGAGAGAAAGATTTAACATTATCTAAGTGTATCTTTCATCTTCTTTACTTTGTGAAGGTGTTTATTGAATCCTGTCTTTCCTATAGAAAATATCTATAACCCATTTGATTTCCAAGCCGTAGAATATTTCCAAGCAATGTTTCTTTCCTGGTATTATCTCTCAGAGGTAACTTCAGTATGAGAGAATAGTTTAATTTATTTTCCTACCATTTGGCTAGTCTCTCTTGCTTCAGTTAGATACATTCAAGAGTAGATCTTAAATAAGTCATAACTAACTTTTGTCCATTAATGTGAATGGATCTCTTTTGAGTATGCCTACAGTGTAAAACCTATCTATCTATCACAAATAATTAAGCCATTATTTTATTTTAATTGTTCACTCCATACACAAAATATTTGAATAAAATGTAAAACTTATGAAAGGAAAGACATTGGCTGGGGTGTGGAGAAGATTTAATTAAGGTGTCCATGAGTTCTACTGTGCTGACCTTTGATATAAATATAGATACAATAGTCCTACTGCATCATGCCACACCAGCAGCAGTAAGCACCCTGGGAGAAGAGTAAATATTAAGCTCTCATTGACCGTGTGATGTTCCTGGATATCACTTCTATATCCCATGTATTATAGGAAAGTATATAACTACAGTAGCACTGTAAAGTAAAGCCTTCTTGTATCCTAACAATAGGACCCCACCATCAAACATTTGGTTTATGTACATGTTTGCATTTGAGGCAGTGAAGTCATGTTATGAAATTATTTGGTAGGTGTACAAAGATGGGGAAAAAAACAGGTACTAATATGTTTTGACATTTTCTTATGAAGTGATTACTCCAGTTGAAATAACCTTCGATTCCAACTTGAAGGTTTTCAATCATGGTAAAGCTAATTACTTGGGAATTTTATACCACTATACTGAGAGAAAAATGCATAAAGAATACTGTAATAATCAACAAGAAACATAGTGGAAAATGAACAGATATCATAGCAGTTGGTGGCTAAAAAGACTTTTTTTTTAAACTGTGGCTGATAGATTGAAGACATTTCAGTCTGTAGGAAAATACCAGAGATCAGAAATTGTTTTATTTTTTTTCAAACTTCTGTAAATGTAGCTCTCATTTGCATCATTTAGTTAGTTAAATGTCACTTTTTAAATATGAATGTATTAAATGTCAGAGAGCTGATAATTTGAATAGTTATTTTCTCTCTTATTTTCTTAGCATCTTCCAATTATTAAGGACATTTTGAATGTTGATTGCTTGTTTTCTTGATTGGGACCTTTGTCTGTTTAATTACTTAAAAAAAAATCAGAAGTTACTCTTTACGATACAATATCTGAATTCCTCCTCCCCCCTCCTGTTCTTGGCTTCAATAAGAGAGAGACAATATACACAGTGGAATATTATTGCAAAAATACTGGGTAGGCTCCCATGGAGAGGCAATTTATCTTGTGCCATAGTTGCTCCTTTCTTAGGTCCAGAGTTGCTGGGTCTCAGTGTGCTTTTGCTGTTGCATGCCTCATCAGGAGCCTAGTACAAGGGAGCCAATTAATTGCAACGACAATTGTTGCTATCAAATTATCAATCTTGTGAGAAATCTAATTTTCTAATTAATGTGGGAGCATATGTGCATTAATCTGTCTGTTATTTCTGTTCTCTAATGAGACAGATACTTATAATGCTTTCTTAAGAAATAATAATAAACTGACTGGCTGTGCATGACACTGTAGGCTAATTAATAAAATAGTGGCAGCTCTTCAATTTCCCTGGGCTAAATATCTTACATCTTTAACATATTATTTACCATTTGTAGCTTCAACTCTGGATAGCAGAGATTCAGCTGATAATGTAAATTTGGCAATTAGCACTCTTGAAATGAGAGGAGAATGTGCAAGGAGTGTTATTTGGGAATATATTCTCAAGTTCCCTGTTGCAAATGCAGTACAAGAAAGGAAAGAACAGACTGTTAATGGCCATACCTATTGACATGTGTATCTTCTGCCTATAATAAAGGATCTCAAAAAGATGTACAAAGATAAATCAAGGTGGGATTTTCAACACTGTATAGGAAATCCTATACCATTTAAAACAAATGGCTGTCCAGTCTCTTTTTGAAAGCCTCCAGTGATGGAAGACCCACAACTTCTGAAGGCAAGTCATTCCACTAGTTGAGTATTCTCACCCTTAGGAAATTTCTTCTTATTTCTAAGTTGCTTCTCTCCTTCATTATTTTTTATACATTGTTTGTTTTTTCATGCTCTGGAAAATAGTTTGAGCTCCTCATTTGTTTTGGCAACCCCTCAAATATTGGAACATTGTTATCAGTCACCCCTAGTCCTTTTTTCATTAAAATAGACATACCCAATTCCTGCAACAATTCTTCATGTTTTAGTCTCCAGCCATCTGATCATTTTTGTTGCTCTTCTCTGCACTCTTTCCAAAGTCTCAACATCTTTTTTATATTGTGGTGACCACCATATATATGAGTACAGTATATGATAGAAGTACAGAATAAAGCAAATGACTGAACTGAAGGATACCAAAAGAGGATCATCTAGTTTTTGTGTTTCTTCCATCATCACACAAATTACAACCTCATCTTTGTTAAGTCTTCCTTACTATATATCTAGAATGATCAATTTGGAGATATCTTCAATGCATGCAGTATGATTTTTTGTCAGTATTTACATGTCCTAAAACTATTCACAGGTGTGTAGAAAAAAATGTGTTGATCTTTAAGTGCTAAAGTCTTTTTTTTTAATCTTTTCATAACCGATAATACAGCAATTTTCCTTAAAAGCATTGTGCAGAAGATTGGAAGGTTTGGAGACGATGATTCTTTCTTAATGGACATGTTGCAAAAAGAGATGGAAAATTACTGGATGTGACTGGTTAAGAACCAATAGCCATGCAGTTGGTACCAATATAAAAAAATGCATTTTTTTTTTTAAACATGGGATATATGTCCAAGGTAAAGCATTTCCGGCAAATGAAGGATTGCACCTCATGAGACCTGAGAACAATGTTTTTCAAAACTGTCCCCTGAAAACTGGATCCGGAGCAATGGTTGGATTCAATTTTTTTTACTATTGGTTCTGTAGGTGTGGCTTGGTGGACATGGCAGGGGAAGGATACTATAAAATCTCCAGTCATAGGTGGCATTTGCCTATTCTCCAAATTACTCAAAATTTCTGCTACCAGTTCTAGAACTGGTCAGAACCTGCTGAATATCATCTCTGATTTAGAGGGCTTTAAAATGAGTCTGGTATCAAAGAAGGGGAGATTCCAGAACTCAGCATAATGTGAAATACTGGGACTGATTGGGATATACAGAAGTATAGGTCATGCAAAGTCAAGATGGCAACTTCAGTTGCATAATTGCACCTTGATTTTTAACTTTCCCTCTTCTGGATTCCCCTGGAGTGCATTCAATAATAAGCATGTACATCCAATAAAGAATATTATGTGAGAGAAGAATCCTAAGGTCTCAGACAAATGAACAAAGCATTTCAAATCAATAGAAATAACTAAAAGTTTTATTGCAGAAAAACATTGTCATCATTTAGTAAGCATTACTGAAATCTGGTGAATAAAATTCATGAGTGGAGCACAAGGACTAAAAGATATAACTTATCATTTCTGAATAGGCCAAAGAGAAGGAAGAATAACACTGTAGGTGAAGGAAGATAAAAGATGCACACATACACATACATATGTTGTTTCATAGACAACCAAACAAGACACCCAAATTCTGAGCAATGTCCTCATGAAAAAGATTTCAAAACTTAAAAGAAAACTTCAATTACTTGGACATCAGTTGGAAAGCCAACTTTGCCAAGAGTTCAAATTTCCAAAATTTCTCAGAGGCCAAGAAGAAGAACAAACAAGGGTGCTCCATTTTTTGTTCATCTTTCTAAAATATACCTGAAATTTGGCCCAAAGATTGTGCAAATGTAAGACTTTAATCAAACCAGGAAGCCAATAATATTGATTGCAGGGACTGTTATTCTTTTTCAGTTAAAAATGACATCTTCATGGCACTAGAATGAATCTGGTAGCATGTCTACTTGGGAAAGGGGGCTTCAAGTGGAAGAAATAGTCCTTTCCATAATATCCTACATTCAGCAATACTTTAAAGGCTCAAGACTAAGACTGTATGGTCATCCCACCTATTGTTTTCCTATTTGAATCCTGATCTTTGCCAAGCAGTAGCAGATATTGCAAAGGATCTCTCCATAAGGCAATTTATCAGAATTCTGAATTCTTCCCGAGCTATTCCTTTGGTTAATCAGAGAAATTGGCTACATTGGTTAATTATTCAGTGGCTCTTCCTTGAAATATCTTTGTTAACACAGGGAAGTTTGAGCTCTGATTGGCTTGTTTTCTATTTTTCCAAGTCTGCATTGGTAATGTTTTTGCTTCAGGGCAAGATATAAAATATTTAAGAATACTACTTACAATAGTATACCCTATGAAATTTTGGGCTTAGACAATCTTGAACTGTGCCGCCTGCTGTCTGATATAAGCATTGTTCACAAAATTGTCTGCTATAACATCTTGCCTGTCAGTAATGTCTTCAGCTTCAAGCACAATAATACTCAGGCAAACAACCATTACAAACTCAAGGTAAACTGCTCCAAACCCGATTTCAGAAAATACAACTTCAGCAACAGAGTGGTCAATGCCTGGAACACCCGACCCAACTCTGTTGTTACAGCCTCAACCCCTCACAGCTTCAACCTACTGTGGTCCTCACCCCATTCTTAAGAGTTCCTTAAAAGGGGAGTACATAAGCGAACCAGCATGCCTACTGTCCCTGTCTTACTCTCCCCATTAATCTGTATTTACTTCCCCTGTTCATGTTTATGTTCATACCTATACTTGTTATCTTGTACATTTTGACAAATAAATAAATAAAATAAAACCCCACCTGTCTAGCTACAGCTGATACTAGATTTGCTTCCTTGTGTTCTTCTGCTTGTTTCATTTCCAGCCACTGAGATAAACAGTTTAGAGGGAGGCAGAAAAGGGTAATATCTGAGCTGTTCCTTCACACTTACCAGCCTTTTTGGTGATCCCAGAAAAAAACTTATTTGAACTCTCTGAATCAGTGATAGCTGCTTAGCAGAAGATTGCTGAATGTGGCTACAGGTGAACCACACTATCTAATTTAATTTGTTCATCCATTCAAGTTTTTTATTCTATGATATAGTTATGTTTAATTCAATTTCATTTTCACATTAATTAAAAAACATTCTTAAAAAAGTATTTAAAAAAATTGTATATATTAAACAAGCAGTAGGATGAAACCCCGTGAATTATAAAGTTTCAAAAAAAATGTATATTTTAGGTTTCCTAAGTATTGCCTACCTAAAGAACCATTTACTCAAGTTTATTTGAGCTGAATACCTGTGCATTCATCTCAATAGCTAAATTAAATTTCTCACTCCAGTATAAATAATATATATATAATATTTGGTTAATTTTAATTATACACCATTTGGTAATTTTGAAAGCTGATTTCAAAAATAAAGCCCATGTCGCACTGGCCAACGGATGCAAAAAGGATACAGCGGACGAGCAAAATGTTCCATCTGTTGTTATCCACTCTCAAAAGGGGCAAACATTTGCATAACCGGAGCGGATAACACGGATGCGGGGAGGACGCAGGGCGGATGCAAAGCGGATGCTGAATGGAAGCCCAGCGGATGGAAGTGGATGGGAGTGGATGGCACATCCGCTAGGCTTCCGGGGGGACGCAGCAAAGCGGACGCAGAACGGATACAGCGGATGCACAGCGGACGCGGAACGGATGAAGCGGATGCACAACGGATGCACAGCGGAAGCCTAATGGATGCCTGGCGTTAATTGCGCATGCGGGAAGGATGCATTGCGTCAGCCCCACGGATATAATGGAAGCAGCTCGGAAGCAGGTCGCCATTCAGAGGAAAGACCTGCTTCCAGACACATCGACTGCCTTGCCTGCCCTGACTGCATGTCTGCCTGCCAGCCTTGCTGCCAGCCTTGCCACCAGCCTTGCTGCCAGCCTCCCTGCAAGCCTTGCTGCCTGCCTTCCTGCCAGCCTTGATTCATGTCTGCCTGCCAGCCTTGGTGCCTGCCTGCCTGCCAGCCTTCCTGCCAGCCTTGGTGCCAGCCTCTCTGCCAGCCTTGGTGCCTGCCTTGGTGCCAGCCTTCCTGCC
>BLBF01000003.1:100927374-100944795 GCA_015471245.1 Laticauda colubrina | reverse complement strand
GCCTCTCTGCCAGCCTTGGTGCCTGCCTTGGTGCCAGCCTTCCTGCCAGCCTTGGTGCCTGTCTGCCTGCCTGCCTTCCTGCCAGCCTTGGTGCCTGTCTGCCTGCCAGCCTTCCTGCCAGGCTTGGTGCCTGCCAGCCTCCCTGCCAGCCAGCAACCCCACAGCACGCCTCAGCCATCTGCTGTCAGCCCTTGCAAGAGGGACAGGGCTATCATCCTGCCCTCTGGTCCTCACTCTGGTTCTGCTGGGGCTTCTGCAGCATGGGCTCGCTCTTCTGGGGCTGGCGCTTCTGCTGCTTCTGCTTCTGCAGGAGCTGATGACAAGCACTCCAGCACCAGCCACCTCCACAGCACCTGCACCCTTCACCCCTGGTACTGAGCGACCAAGAGGAGTGCCAGAGACTCATTTTTGTCTTATAGTTTGTTGTTAACAAAGTCTATTTATGATTCACACACTTGCTTCATTTCTTTTTTTTAATAAAGTCTTGCTGAAAACTTTTAGAAATGGTTTAAGCCTTTGCATGCTTGTGGGATGGGTAAGGATAGCTTTGGGATGGGTTAGGATACCTGTGGGATGGGTAATAGCTGTGGGATGGGTTAGGATAGCAGTGGGATAGATAAACCTCCAGTGCAAGCAAAGTGGGACTGTATGGTCCACCCTCCCAGGTGGACCACACCTACGGCCCTTTATTATCAATAATAATGTAATAATTATCCACACATGTCAACATAAACACAACTCTTTATTAAATGCCCTGTTCATTGTAGGCCAACCCAACATACATGGCCCAATCTCATCCGTGTGATGAGACAGTCTGAAGGAAGCATCCATTAAGCATTTACCATCCTGTCTTGCCACTCCACTGCTCCAGCTGGGGAGTTGCACCAGTGTTTCAGGAAGTTGTGCTGCTTCTTCGCCTCACGTGAGGCTCTGTTGGGGCCTTGCACATCCTCAGTGTCGATCAGGTTTTGCCCTTGCCTCCATTCCCCAGCCTCCATGTCCCCATTGCCTTGTTCATGGTCCACAAGCCTGTTCTGCAAGACTGGGTAGTGGGTGCGCATGAGATTGTTCAGGATGCAGCAAGCTTCCACAATCCTCCTCATGGTCTCTGGGCTATGCTGCATGTTGGTGAGAAGTACCTGGAACCTGTTGGCCAGGATGCCAAAGGCATTCTCCACCACCCGTCTTGTCCTGAACAGCCTGTAGTTGAAGATCCTCTCTTCATGCGTGAGGTATTTGGAGGCATAGGGCTTCATGAGGTAGGTTGTGAGGGAGAAGGCGTCATCCCCCACGATGAAGTAGAGCACATCTTGTGTGTCGTTGGGCAGCGGGTCTGGATCTGGGAAGCCCACCATGAGGTTGCTTTCCAGCCACTCCTTGAGGTGACTGGCGTTGTGTACCTGGGCATCTGAAGATGAGCCGTTGCCTGAAGCATCGATGTACATGAACTTGTAGTCAGCATCGACCATGGTGAAGAGGATGATGCTGAAGAAGCCCTTGTAGTTGAAATAAGTGGACCCCGACTTCGCTGGCGCTTTGCAGGCCACGTGCTTGCCATCGATGGCTCCAACGGTGTGGGGGAAGTTCCACTTCTGATACCACTGCTCTGCAACTTTCTTCCATCCTTCTTCAGTGGAGGGGTACTGGAGGAGCTCCTCCTTGTATTCTTCGATGATGGCCTGCACCACTTCTCTGACAACAAAGCTGATGGTGTTGTGTGGCACCCTCCAGCCATACTGCATGCTCCTGTAGGTAGTCCCTGAGGCCAGGTGGCGCAGAGTGAGTGCCACCTTGAGCCCAGGTTCCAGGCTGGGCGGGAAGTTGGTGTTTGTCTTGGTCAACCTGGGTGTCAGGCGCTGCACAACTTCATCAAACATGGCTGGAGGCATCCTCATGAAGTTCTGGAACGCCCGAGTGTCTTCGCTCCTGAGCTCCACCATCAGCTTGTTGTACAGTCTGCCTCTGCTCTTCTGGCAAACCATCTTTGGACCCAGACTTTTTTTGGGTGCCTCCTTTTCTTCCCATAGTAGAGTTCACAGAGCCTGTAGATGGTTTCGCACTGTTGCAGAAGGATGGTGGCTGCCAAAAGAACTTTGTCACAATCCACGGTGGACATGACTGGATGCTGTGGAAGAGGAAGAGTCAGATGAAGGCTGCAGAGGTCTGCACAGCTGGGCTGCTGTTCTGAAAGTGAGATGCAGGCGAGTTGCTCCCCCTTTTTATTGGCAGAGTAGGTGTCCCTTTGCATCCTCTAGGCATCCTCTAGGCATCCTGCAGACATCCTTAATATCCGAGATAGGTCCCCTCTGCAAATGTTTTTTCCATTTTAAATGCTTTGTTTCCGCTCGGCATCAGTTCTGCATCTGTTCTGCATCTGTTCCACGTCCGTTCTGCTTCCTCCCTGCATCCGGGCGGATGCGAGTTGCGTGGATGCATAGCGGATGCCTGGCGGATATAGCGGATGCATAACGGATGCGTAATGGATGCGTAGCGGATGCATAGCGGATGCAGAACGCACAAACTGGATACATTTTCCATGCAAAAGTTTTGGGCAGCCCAAAACTTTCGGAGCGGATGAAATGTTAATAAATGGATGCTGGACGGATAGAGAGGAAGCCAAACGGGGGCAGTGAGTACATCGCATTTTCGAATGGATGGCAAGGTTTTTTGTCCGTTTCACATCCTCTTTGCATCTGTTGGTTCAATGTGACATGGGCTTTACTTTATGAACAATAAAAATAGTAATGGTATTTTGTTTTTCTTCATGTATATGATCATATTACAAAACATCTATCCCTATTTGTTGATATAATTAATTAATTCAGATGTAATTATACTTATAGTAGGCCTACAGGACAGCTTTACAAATGCTAATCTTAAATGAACAATTATTAGGACTAATTTGGCAAGTTCTAGCTTATTTTACTTGTAAAACAATTATGCACATGGGTATTTAGAAGTAAATTTTTATGAAAGCAATAGCCTTATTCCATATTAGATGTGCACAGGATTGCAGACTTAGAACTACCACTGAGACTTAGAATAATTCCTGTCATGATTTTGTGTACATTATTAAAATTGATTGGTATTACTCTGCACATAAAGGATATTAGCTCCAGTTAAATCATTATTTGTGAAAGCCTTTATTAGATACATGACTAGCCTATCAAAAACAGATGGCTTTTGGAACAGATATGCATCCAGTTGTGGGAAAATAAGTTTGCCATCAAACCAAATAAATGTAGCTTCCTAGTTTGCCAACTTAAGTTATTTTAATATACTAAAGCAAGTTGACTTTTTCCTGTCTATCTGTACATTTGATAATGAGCAAAATGACATTCATAACAGGCTAACACTTCCTGAAATAATTATGTGAAATATTCCAGGAAACCTTGGAATGTAATTTTTGTAAATTTGATAAGTAGCAGCAATACAAGTGATATTTTGAAGGTCACAATAAAATAAAATAAATTTAATACATAGTACTACTTTATGCTAGGGAAATGACTTGCCTTGGTAACTAGAACAGAGAGGTAATCCATATGCATCTGTGAATTCCAAATACTAAATCAAGATTTAACCTTGAATTACTCACTGAGTAAGGGAACATAGCATTTCTAAATGACTGGATTCCAATAAAATCCAAGCAAACTTTTGGTTGGAACAACAGAATGTTACCAGTTATATTTAATTAAGAATTGTGAAGATTTGTAAGTAAATTATGACAAACAGCAGAACATTTTATACATTTAGATCTTACAACAAACATTAATAATCAGATAGCTAAACAGATTTTTCACTTTTGCATTCAACAACCTGGTTGAAAAAAAGGCTCACAGAGAATATATATGGACAACTATGCTATACTAATGCCCACGATATCGAATTCCTTGATGACAAATAATATTAAAACACTAGTAAGCTTACCTACTTTTTCCTTATTTTCAAAATGGTCCTCAGGTCCTGTACATCTGTTTTATAACCTTTTTTTCTTCCTCATTAGGAATCCAGTGAGGAAGCAGCAGGCATGGAAGGTATGAGAGTTTTTTTATTGCTCTCACTTAGAGAATACATAGAACAAAGCAAAACATATTTAAGTTAATTGCAATGTGTCTTGAAAATGGGAAAACTCCTCCAAAATATTCTGTATCTTGTATTACTACAAAAATTTGTAATTCTTTTAAGCTAGTGAAATTTCAAGTTAATGGTATTCTGCATACCTATGTAGTGTTACATAAAATAAAATATGAATAAATGTACAAGTAGCTCCATTCCTTCTTCTTCTTTTTTTATAGCAGATTTCTTTTGATATTCAGCTACCACATTACAGCTATACTGGAATCCAGTAGTTACGATGGATAATTGCATTTGAAGCATTGATCAGCTATGGAGGGAGGGATATGATTTTTCAGAAATCTCATCAGAAAATTGACTGACTGTGAGAAAATGTTCTGCATGTAAAAGCTTGTTCTGATTTCTAGCAAATAGTTCGTAATAATAATAAAAAAAACAATAATTACAGTCAGCTATTCCTATCTATTCTAAAAAGGCTAAATATTTGCATAATTGAGAAGGTAAATTTGATAGCAGAATAAACATTTCAACCAAACTTTAAAACCAGTAACTAGATTAAGTTGCAAATATAAAAATGTGTACTAGTAGGATTGATGAGTGCTACCATACCAGTTTTAGCTTGCAAACATTGCGAAGTTGTGTGACTTAATGAGAAATCAACAGCTGAGAATGTGTTTTTGAAATCTTATTTTCTTTCTGGTTATAGGTAGTGCTCCTGATAGAGGGAGAAAGAGAACTTGATCAAAGTTGTTTTTCCAGGATATAATTCATTTCCTCCCTGCAGTATTGTTATTTGCACCATTGCAAAGATCTTTTTTATATTCAATTGTGCTAACAATTGTTTTATGATTCCAGTTGCTCTGTCTTCTTACTTTTTATACTGCATGTGCTCTATTTACTTTACAGAATCCCATATTGAGATATACAAACATAATTCACACATACTGTACATACATGCTAGGATGAGGTTATTATGAAAGTTAATTGTCTTCTGTTAATATAGTATGTATATATTTATATGGATATCTTATAATTGCAATATATTATGACTAAAATGAGATTTAAATATTGGTTATGGAAGTCTTGAGGGTATAACCGGGTGTTTCAAAAACCTTACAGTTTGTTTCACATAGTGATAAAAGAAATGATGCAATGAACCTCAGATCAAATATTTCTGGTGCAGTCACAAGATAGATTTTGCTTCTTGCAAAAACAATTTAGATGATGTGCTCTGTTTAAATTTGAAACGACTGAAATATAGCAGGGAGGTAGATACATTATTTATTGCTAAAAACTAAACCCATGCACACAGTGGTACATGTCAAACTACTCCTAAAACTAAAATATTACGGTATCTCTGTGTTAGGGATAACATTGTTCACCCTAACTGTTTTAGGTGAAATACTAACTATGAATCATAGTTAATGTATGCAGCTTTAAATGTAAAATGGCAATTGTGGGTGTGGTTATGAAAACCATATAAAAGTAGCAAGGCTACAGCTTGCTCTCTCTCTCTCTGGCTTTGATGATCCCTGATTACTGCTTGGAAGCAAGACTGCATTGCTCGAACGGGAGAGACAACAACGGACTGATTTATGAGAACTGACAATAGGATATTCTACATGGACTTTGTTAACTGAATATCCCTGAATGGACTGACTACATGGTAAATGAATATTGGACTGTTTTTGACGATGCTATAAACTTATACTGGAATAAAACATATTCTTGATAGCACAAGCGTATCTGTTATTTTTACTGTATGTTAATAAACATACAAGCTTAGCTCACTCATTTATCTGTGTGCCTATCTGACTAACGCTGCACATTCTGTTTAGCTTGTCTACCTAACCCTGGTTGGGGAATCCAGGCTTAACACTCTGGACACCTGCATAACTGGATAGAAGCATTCCTATCAAACAGACAACAAATGGTCAAAATTGGGAGCGTCCTATCAAATTCTGTACCTGTCAACAGTGGTGTCCCCCAAGGCAGTGTTCTATGACCAACTGTCTTCATAATCTACATAAATGACTTCTGTGGTCATATTAAGAGCAACTGTGTTCTCTTCGCTGGTGTAAAGCTATTGTATAGTATGTAAAACAATTCAACACCACAGACAATATTACCCTTCAAAAAGACCTCGACTACGTATCAGAAAGGTCAAACAAATGGCAACTTCAAATCTCAACAAATAAATGCTCTGTCTTACATATTGGCAAAAAAAAAATCAGAAAATAAAATACAAGCTGAATAGTCAAAACTTTGTTGATGATCCAAACTCTGTCAAGGACTTTGGACTACTCATCTCTAATTATCTAAGTTCTAGAGCCCACTGTAACTACATAGCCAAAAAGGCATTAAGAGTTGTTAACTGAATCCTTCATAGCTTTTTCTCTGGTAATATCACACTACTAACGAGAGCATACAAAACATTTGCTAGACCAATACTTGAATAAAGCTCATCAGTCTGGAACCTGCATTACGTATCTGATATTTACACAGTTGAGAAAATCCAGAAATATTTCACAAAAAGGGTTCTCCACTCATCTATTCATTGCAGAATACCTTATGTCACCAGACTTGAAATTCTAGACCTAGAAAACCTAGAACTATGCTGCTTTCAGTCTGATCTAAATATAGTATATAAAATCATGCACTGCAATGTCTTACCTGTCAATGAATACTTCAGCTTCAACCATATTGAACCACAAGAGCACACAATAGATACAAACTCAAGATAAACCACACAAACCCCAAAAACTTTAACCTTAGACTTTCAACTATTGACCTCACCCCTTTCCTGAGAGATCTGTAGGGGGCATGTGTAAGCTCCTCAATGTGCCTACCATCCCTGTCCTATTGTTTCTTTTTTTATTTTTCTGATATGTATCCATTTCATATATTCATAACTATGTTTATAGTTATACCTGTTATCTTATAATTGCTTGACAAAATAGAATAAATAAATAAAATAAATAAAAACATATAACTCGGTTCCTAAGGTGCCTAAGGTTCTATGTTTAGGCAAGAAAAACCAAATGCACAGATATAGTATAGGTGATTCTGGGCTCAATAGTAGTAATTGTGTGAGAGATATTGGAGTGCTAGGGGACAATCATTTAAATAGGAGCCAGCAGTGTGCTGCAGCTGACAAAAAAGCCAACACAGTCCTGGACTGCATGAACAAAAGTATATAATTAAGATCACATTAAGCATTAATACCACTTTATAATGCCTTGGTAAGGCCACACGGGGAATACTGCATCCAGTCTTGGTTACCACAATGTAAAAAAGATGTTGGGACTCTAGAAACAATGGAGAGAACAACAAAGACTGGTGACTAGAGGCTAAAACATAAATAATGGTTGCTGGAATTGGTTATGTCTAGTTTAATGAAAAGAAGGACCAGGGAGACATGATAGCAGTGTTACAATATATATTGGGCTGACACAAAGAACAAGTAGTCAATTTATTGTCCAGAACAGCAGAAGGCAGGATGAGAAGCAATGGATGGAAACTAATCAAAGAGAGAAGCAATCTAGCATTAAGAAGAAATTTCCTGACAATGAGAACTATTAAACAACTTGCTTACAGAAGTTGTGAATACTCCAACACTGAAAGTTTTTAAAATGAGATTGGATAACAATTTGTCTGAAAAGGTATAGGATATCCTGCTGAGCAGAGTGTTGGACTAGATGGATTTGGTCCCTTCCAACTCTGTAAAGGCCTGGTCCCACTGGCCGACGGACGCAAAACGTATGCATAAAGGACACAGCGGACAAGCAAAATTTCAGGGGTGGCTCCATCCATTGTCATCCTCTCCCAAAAGTGGTGAAAATTTGCATAAAAAGAACAGTAAAGAACAGGCGTGGGTAGCATGTAGCGGGGATGTTAAATGGATGTTCAAAGGAAGCCGAGCGGATGAAAGCGGATGGAAGTGGATGACACCTCCGAAGGGGTTCCGGGGGAAAATTTTGAAGTGGACACATAGCGGAAGGGGCAGATGCATAGGGGATGAAGCGGATGCATCACGGACGCCTATAGGAAACAAAGGGGATGTCGCGCGGCTGTATATTAGATGCAAAGCGTTCACTGCGCATGTGGGGAATATGAATTGTGTCAGCTCCATGGATATAAAAGGATGCAGCACGCATGCAGTCAGCATACAGGGGAAAGACCTTTTGCCACATCTTGCAGGAACACCATGGTTCATCAGTCAGGCAACAAGAGGAAGCCCATGCCTACTCGTTCAAGCCCTGGCAAGGTGAAGAAGGGCAGAACCAGCATCCCACCCCCTGGCACTGACTCTGAAGCTGCTGCTGCTGCTGTGGTGGACCAGCCCCAAGGCTCTCAAAGTCCAGATGCTGAAGGCCTTGCTGCTCAAGCCCCTGAAGGTCCTGCTGCTCAAGCCCCTGAAGGCCCTGCTGAAGCCCCTGCCAGAGGAAGGAAGAGGCAAGGGAAGGAGAAGGGAGAGAGGAAACAGTACACCGTTTTCCAGGAGCATGAGGATGAGGTGCTGGAATGTCTGAGGGAGAACGAGTACCTCTGGAGAAAGGGCCACAGACTATATTGGGACACCAAGAAGAAGCAGGCAGCTTGGAGAGACAAGGTAGAGAGCTTGGGGTACACTGCAGAAGTACTCCTAGGATGGTGGAAGCACATGCACACCTGGTAAGGCAAGCTACACCTCAGGAAATCCTGGCAGGCCGCTGTCAAGCTCACTGACTGGGAGATGTACGTCATGGCCAAGTGCAGTTTCCTGGGGGGTGAGATCTGCCACCGAGGAGCAGCCCCTCTGAGACCCTCTCCCTCAGACAGCCCACAGACAGCCAGTCATCTTCCAGCCAGGAACCAGCTACCCTGTCCAGGCAGGTGTCTTCAGAGGGCCCCAAAGCAGAGCCCCCCTCCAACAGCTGCACTCCCCATGCCGGCAGACTTGGAGGATCCAGTGGGGGATGACGTCCTGCTGTCACAAATGGAGGAAGAAGCAGCAGCCACCAAAGGCCAACCCACCCTCACCCCCAGCTCCAGAGGATGCAGGCAGAGAGGCAGACTGGAGGGCCAGGACCACAGTGTGCTGTTGGAGATCAGGGACACAATGAAGACCAGCACAGGACTTCTCTCTCAGCTGGTCCATTTGGACAGAGCATCCTCAAGCCAGAACACCTTCATCACGTACATGAGCCAGACCCTAAGGGACCTGCCTGAGGCCCAGTACCAGGTGATGAAGCAGGAGATCACAGCACTTCTGCACAACCTTCAAGGTCCAGCTGAAACTGCCCCTACCCAGTCCAGGTCTGCTCCCCCACCTCAGGCGATGTCACAGCCCTTCCACGGCTTTCAACAGCCCCTCACCTACCAAGGCTATGACTACCAGGACTTCCACAGCAGAAACAGAAATTCCCAGTCCAGGCCCAGGTTCATTGCACACCACAGACGCCAGTCTTCACCCAGCTGCAGACCAGACAGCCCCACTATACTCCTTCCAACCCTTCCTCCACCCCACAGCCAAGCCCGTCAACAGACATTCTGTCATCAGTATTGGGCCTGATATCTCAAGTCCTTGATGAGGACTCAGTCAACCTCACGGGACTGAGTCAGCACTCGGATAGCTTCCTGAATACACCACCACCTGTTGTGCCCTCGTGGCCAAGCACCACAATGATGCCTCAGACCAGCACTCAAGCCACAGCCACCTCCACAGTCCCTGCCCTCTTAACAGCTGAGACCATGAACATGACTCAGAGTGACTGAGAATAGTGTCAGAGACTGAGTTGTTTACTTGTTAAGTTTATCTTTGCTAAAGACACATTCCTTGGTTCATTTTGCTTATTTAATACAGTCATAAAGTTTACCTAAAGGCCACACTGGCCGACGGATGCAAAACATATGCAAAAAGGACACAGCGGATGAGCAAAATTTCGGGGGTGGCACCACCCGTTGTTATCTGCTCTCAAAAGTGCCCCAAATTTGCATAAACAGAACGGAAAAGAATGGAAAGGAACGGACATGGATAGTATGTAGTGAGGATGGTAAGCGGATGTTCGTAGGAAGCCTAGTGGATGGAAGCGGATGGAAGCGAATGACACATCCGAAGGGCTTCCAGGGGAGAATAGCGAAGCGGAAACGTAGCGGAATGAGCGGATGCGTAATGGATGATGCAGATGCATCACGGACGCCTATAGGATGCGTAGTGGATGCGTAGCGGATTCAAAGCGGTCACTGCTTATGCGGGGAGGATGAATTGCGTCAGCTCCATGGATATAAAAGGATGCAGCTCACAAGCAGTCAGAATTCAGAGGAAAGACCAGCTGCAACAGACATCTTGAAAGAACACCATGGTTCGACAGTCAGGGAAGAAGAGAAAGCCTGTGCCTATTCTTGCCAGCCCTGGCAAGAAGGACAGAACCACCATCCCACCCCCTGGTGCTGACTCTGAAGCTGCTGGTGCTTCTGCTGCTCCTGGTGGTGCTCCTGGTGTTGCTGCTGCTGGTGCTTCTCCTGCTGCTGGTGGTGCTGCTGGTACTTATCCTGCTGCTGCTGCTGGTGCTTCTCCTGCTGGTGCTACTGGTGCTGCTTTTGCTTCTCCTGCTGCTGCTGCTGGTGGTGCTTCTCCTGCTGGTGCTGGTGTTGCTGGTGCTTCTCCTGCTGCTGCTGCTGCTGCTGCTGTGATGGACCAGCCCCAAGGTCCTCAAAGCCCTGCTGCTGAAGGCCCTGAAGCCCCTGCCAGAGGGAGGAAGAGACAAGCCAAGGAGAAGGGGGAGAGGAAACAGTACTCCATTTCTGAGGACCATGAGGAGGAGGTGCTGTAATGGCTGAGGGAGAATGAGTACCTGTGGAGAAAGGGCCACAGACTCTATCCCGACACCAAGAGGAAGCAGGCAGCATGGAGAGACAAAGCAGAGAGCCTGGGCTACACTTCAGATGTACTCCTGGCATGGTGGAAGCACATGCACACCTGGTATGGCAAGCTGCACCTGAAGAAATCTGGCCAGGACGCTGTCAAACTCAAATGCAGATTACTGGAGGGTGAGATCCGCCATTGAGAGCAGCCCCTCTGTCAACCCTCTCCCTCATACAGCCCACAGAGAGCCAATCCTCTTCCAGCCAGGAGACAGCTACCATGTCCAGGCAGGTGTCTTTGAAGGGCCCCATGGCAGAGACCCCCCTGACAGCTGCACTCCCTATGCCAGAGGACGTGGAGGATCCCCTGTCTCAAATGGAGCAAGAAGAAGCAGCAGCCAGAGACCAACCCACACCCACCTCCATCTCCATCTCCACAGAAAGCAGGCAGAGAGGCAGACTGGAGGGCCAGAGCCACACTTTCCTGCTGGAGATCAGGGACACCATCAAGACCAGCACAGATCTTCTCTCTCAGCTGCTCCAAGCGATATGCCATCCTCTAATCATAATCTCCGACCCACTCCAGGTCTGCTCCTCCACCCCAGGTGATGTCACAGCCCTTCCATGGCTTTCAACAGCCCCTCACCTACCAAGGCTATGACTACCAGGACTTTCCACAGCAAAAACAGACCTTCCCAGTCCAGGCCCAGGTTCATTGCACACCACAGACACCACTCCTCACCCAGCTGCAGACCAGACAGCCTCACTACACTCCTCCTTCCTTCACTCCACAGCCAAGCCCCTCAACGGACAATCTGGTATTGGGCCTGACATCTCAAGACCTTGATGAGGGGCCTCTCAACCTCACGGGACTGAGTCAGCTCTCGGACAGCTTCCTGAACACACCATCCCCTGTTGTACTCTCAAGGCCAGGCACCCCAATGGCGCCTAAGACCAACACTCCAGCAACAGCCACCTCCACAGTCCCTGGCCGCTTGACATCCATTGGTGCAGTGGGATCTTTGCATCCGTTGGTGCAGTGGGACATGGGCTTTAGAAAGTTAATACAGTTTATCTTTGCTTGAGATATTTAGTTTACTTGTTTACTTAATAAAGTGTTGGTGAAAACTTTGAAAAAATGGTTAAGACTTTGCATGCTTGTGGGATAGATTAGGATAGTTGTGGGATAGATAAACCTCCAATGCAACCATAGTGGGACTGTGTCGTCCACCATCCCAGTGATCCCGATGATTTTCTCGCCCTTTTTATAGAAAATATCGGTTGTCCGCTATGGGGCCTTCTACATACTCTAGACATACTGCAGATATCCTAAATATACGAGATACCTCCCAGATACAAATGTTTTGTCCATTTTGAATACTTTATATACGAGATGCATATGTTTACATCCTTTCTATTTCTGTGCTACTAACGCTGTGTAGACCTTCTGTGTACCTTTTGTTTCCTCCCTCTTTCCATTTTCAGCTTCAGCGGATGTGAGTTGAGGGGATGGCCAGAGGATGCAGAGAGGATACAGCAGATGTTTTATGGATGATAATGGACATAGAACGTTTGTTGCCCGTATTTGTCACGGATGTACATTTTACATGGCAGAAAGTTCATCTATTCACAAAGTTTTGTGCAGCTCAAAACTTCTTGTGTGGATGAAATTGCAGTGGACGGATGGTCGACAGATAGAGCGTATGAAACACATATGCAGTGAGGACACAATGGATGCATAGCGTTTTCCAATGGATTGCAAGCTTTTTTTAACATTTTACATCCACTTTGCATCCGTAAGTGCAGTGAGACCGGGCCTTAAGGAATCCTATCATTCCTTAATCAAAAGAATCATGCTACTAAAATTTTGGAATGTGGAATCACCACTTTAAAAAAAGTATAGTTTCATTTTTTTGTCTCGATTAGTAAATATACCATATTTTTTGGACTACAAGATGTGCTTCCCCCCTCCTCAAAAGTTGGTGGAAATGTTTGTGCATTTTATAGAGGAAATGTTGCCAAAGCCCTGCCCACCTGCTGTTCCCCATCCTTCAGCCTCTTCCTCCCAGCAATTTCTCTAATTGCAGCAAAAAAGCAAACAGCCTGATCAGCTTCAGCACATCCTGATTTAACACAAGCAGCTGTTTGGTGGTTGGATCTTCCTTTCAGAATACTGATGATCAGCTATTCCAGGCTGCAGGGATTACTGCAACCCATCAATGCCTCCGCTGCCATCTATTGCTGCTTCTGTGTTCCTCATTTTTGGCCTTGCAGAAACCATTTTTGGCTTCCTCATGCTCCATTTTTGGGATCTGTGCATCCTGTTTTCAGCCTGTTCCGGGTGATGGGGATTACCACTGTCTATCACTGCCACCTGGGATAGGTGAAGAATGGGATGCACGGAAACCAAACATGGGGCATGCAGAAGGCAAAAAATGGGATGCCTGGAGGCTGAATATGGTGATAGGTGGCAGGAGCAATGGGTGGCGCCATGGCCAATGGGTGGCAGCAATCCCCAAAGCCTGGTACAGCTGATGGTCGGTATTCTGGGAGGCAGATACAACACCAATCAGCTGCTCTTGCTAAATCAGGCTGTGCTGAAGCTGACCAAGTTGTTTGCTGTTTGTTGCAAGTAGTCAAGTTGCTGGGAGGCAGAGGAAGGGTTTTTTTTTCTTTTTTCTTCCCCAAAAGCTAGGTGTGTCTTATAGTCCAGAGCATCTTATAGTCCAAAAAATATGGTAGTTCTTCATATTTATATCATTGTTCCCATATGTTGTACATAATAATAGTTTCAAATATTTAAGGCAGAACATGACCACACTTAATTCTGGAACATTTTTCCTTCTGTAATTCCACAATGATATTGCATTTAATTATCATTAATTCCATCCTAAACATTAAGGTAGATAATATATAGTACAATTATATGTAATATTTTAGCAGAAATTGTGGAATAAAAAAGTCAATGTTTAGTAAAGGAAAGTTTTGATTAAAAATGAGTATCTTGTGGAAGCATAGTGGTTAACACATTCATTGTGTGAATAAATATTTGTGTGAAGTACAAATGGCTTCATGCTATGCCTCAATTGCTGTTGTTTTCCATACCCACCTGATCCACACTATTATTAATAAAAACTTTCCTGTCATCAGGGATTTATACATCTGTTCATGTTCCAACACTAAAAGCAACAGGGAAATATTTCTATGTTTTGATATATCCAGCCATTGTCTTGAACAAGCAGGAAGTCTAGCTATATTTCATCATCCAACAACTGAACTTTATAAAGAGATTCAGATCTATCTTTTCTGACCTGTACAAAAACAAAGTTTAAAGAAGTTGCCTGCATTAATCAACTCAGCAGTGCAATATTTCTGTTGACTTCCAAAGAGTGTATTATTAATGACCACCATTAATTAGATAATTATTATTGCTTTCTGAATTTTCTTTCTCACTGATTTTGGCACTTCCATCTTCCAACTGTGAAAGTATGTTGATTAAGTATTGGGGAAAGTCACCTCCATCAAATTTTGCCAGAGGTAATCTATTAGGTTTTCAGGTGCCAAAATATTCTAAATTGGTTTTTTTTCCCAACAAGGTGGGAATTGTTCAATTTAACATATATATAAATCTGGAAATCCCAATTCCATTTTTTTAACAGCTGTGGGGTTATTAAGTGGGCTTTAGACAAGTTATTTAATTCGTGATGCATAAACTGCAGAGCTGGTATTCAGCAGGTTCTGACCAGTTCTGAAGAACCGGTAGTGGAAATTTGAAGTAGTTTGGATTACCAGCAAATACCAAATCTGACTGAGACCGATCCTTCCTCCTGGATTCCAGCTGATCAGCTGGGGCTTCTTTTGTTGCCCGGCACAGGAGAACACAGCTGGAAAGCAAATTAGTAGGATGGGGAAGAAATGGAATTTTGCAGTAACCTTCACCTAGAATGGGATGGGAATGGATGGGAATGGAGATTTTGCAGTATCCTTTCCCTGTTACACCCAACAAACCACGCCCAGAGAACCAGTAGTAAAAAAGATTGAATCCCACCACTGGTAATGAACTGGAAATGGCTATGTGCTTCTAAGAGAAATTTGAAGTCCCCAAAACAAAAACACACAAAATATGAATCACAAAAATGTGTCATGTGGTGTTCCTTACTAGCTATAATTTACCCAGCAACAATGTTAAGCCCATGTCACACTGCCCAATGGATGCAAAAAGGACACAACGGACGAGCAAAATGTTCCATCCGTTGTTATCCGCTCTCAAAAGGGGCAAAAATTTGAATAACCGGAACGGATAACACGGAAGGGGGGAGGACACAGGGCGGATGCAAAGCAGATGCGGAACGGAAGCCCAGCGGATGGAAGCGGATGGGAGTGGATGACACGTCCACAAGGCTTCCGGGAGACCTCAGCAAAGCGGACGCGGAACGGATACAGTGGATGCACAGTGGATGCACAGTGGATGAAGCGGATGCACAGCGGATGAACAGCGGATGCACAGCGGATGCACAGCGGAAGCCTAATGGATGCCTGGCGTTAATTGCGCATGCGGGGAGGATGCATTGCGTCAGCCCGTGGATATAACGGAAGCAGCTCGTAAGCAGATCGCCATTCAGAGGAAAGACCTGCTGCTGGACGGATTGGCTGCCTTGCCTGCCCTGCCTGCATGTCTGCCTGCAAGCCTTGGTGCCAGCCTTGCTGCCAGCCTTGGTGCCAGACTTGCTGCCAGACTTGCTGCCAGCCTGCCTGCAAGCCTTGCTGCCAGCCGGTCTGCCGGCCAGCCTTGCTGCCTGCCTTGCTGCCAGCCTTCCTGCCAGCCTTGGTGCCTGCCTCCCTGACAGCCTTGGTGCCTGCCTTGGTGCCAGCCTTCCTGCCAGCTTTGGTGCCTGCCTGCCTGCAAGCCTTCCTGCCAGCCTTGCTGTCTGCCTGCCTGCCAGCCTTGGTGCCTGCCTGCCTGCCAGCCTTGGTGCCAGCCTCCATGCCAGACTTGCTGCCAGCCTTGGTCCCTGCCAACCTCCCTGACAGCCAGCATCCCCACAATCATGCGGAAGCACAGCAAGCCTCAGCCATCTGCTGCCAGCCCTTGCAAGAGGGACAGGGCTACCATCCCGCCCCTTGGCCCTCACTCTGGTTCTCCTTGGGCTTCTGCAGCACGGGCTCGCTCTTCTGGGGCTGGGGCTTCTGCTGCTCCTGCTTCTGGAGGAGCTGATGACAAGCACTCCAGCACCAGCCACCTCCACAGCACCTGGACCCTTCACCCCTGAGACTGAGCGACCAAGAGGAGTGCCAGAGACTCTTTTTTGTTTTATAGCTTGTTGTTAATAAAGTCTATTTTTGATTCACACAATTGCTTCATTTCTTTTTTTTAATAAACTCTTGGTGGAAACTTTTAGAAATGATTTAAGCTTTTGCATGCTTGTGGGATGGGTAAGGATAGTTTTGGGATGGGTTAGGATACCTGTGGGATGGGTAATAGCTGTGGGATGGGTTAGGAGAGCAGTGGGATCGATAAACCTCCAGTGCAAGCATAGTGGGACTGTATGGTCCACCCTCCCAGGTGCCACACCTATGGCCCTTTATTATCAATAATAATGTAATAATTATCCACACATGTCAACATAATCACAGCTCTTTATTAAATGCCCTGTTCATTGTAGGCCAATCAAACATACATGGCCCAACCTCATCCATGTGATGAGACAGGCTGAAGGAAGCATCCATTAAGCATCTACCATCCTGTCTTGCCACTCCACTGCTCCAGCTGGGGAGTTGCACCAGTGTCTCAGGAGGTTGCGCTGCTTCTTCGCTTCATGTGAGGCTCTGTTGGGGCCTTGCACATCCTCGGTGTCGATCAGGTTTTGCCCTTGCCTCCATTCCCCAGGCTCCATGTCCCCATTGTCTTGTTGGAGGTCCACAAGCCTGTTCTGCAAGACTGGGTAGCGGGTGCGCAGGAGATTGTGCAGGATGCAGCAAGCTTCCATGATCTTCCTCACAGTCTCTGGGCAATGCTGCATGTTGGTGAGAAGTACCTGGAACCTGTTGGCCAGGATGCCAAAGGCGTTCTCCACCACCCGCCTTGCCCTGGACAGCCTGTAGTTGAAGATCCTCTCTTCACGCGTGAGGAGTCTGGAAGTGTAGGGCTTCATGAGGTAGGTTGTAGGGAGAAGGTGTCATCCCCCACGATGAAGTAGGGTACATCTTCTGTGTCATTGGGCAGGGGGTCTGGATCTGGGAAGCCGACGATGAGGTTGCGTTCCAGCTCCTCCTTGAGGTCACTGGCGTTGTATACCTGGGCATCTGAAGATGAGCCAATGCCTGAAGAATCGATGTACATGAACTTGTAGTCAGCATCGACCATGGCGAAGAGGATGATGCTGAAGAAGCCCTTGGAGTTGAAATAAATGGACCCCGACTTGGGTGGTGCTTTGCAGGCCATTTGCTTGCCATCTATGGCTCCAACGGTGTGGGAAGTTCCACCTCTGATACCACTGCTCT
>BLBF01000003.1:100848626-100892374 GCA_015471245.1 Laticauda colubrina | reverse complement strand
ATATATCCAAGATAATGTTATTATGCATCTTTTTCTCATGTTACCCACCTTGACTGATCTTTTCTGCAATGATCCTTCAGCCTAATCCATGCTCCCAGAATATGCTATATATTCCTTCACAGAGGGAAGGAATGTTTAGCTAGAAAAAGAGAAGATTGTGAAGAAACTGTCTTCAAGTATGTAAAGGGATAAGTATTGCTCCAAAACACACAAAAAAAAAGGAACAATGAATTTAATAGTAAGGAAACAAATATGAGGAAGAATTTCCTAATAGTATTAATAGGTTTATTAATAGGTTTAACCTAATAGGTTTTCTTAAGCAACAAAACAATAATTACTTTGGGAGGTTGGTGAACTATGTTTTCGTAGAATAATTAAAAAAAATATTTATGATACTATAATGTCATCTCAGGGATGTGCCCTAGTACTAAATCCCAGGACTAGCAAAGTTGGACTAGATAATCTCCAAAGTATTTTTCAGTCCTAATGTTCTATGATTATCCCATATTTAAGCCAAGCAGTTGTCAGAATGTCACAGTAGCTTCATTATGTTCAACAAGCATGAATAATGTGACAGCACTATCATTAACATGATGTCACATAAACTCAAATCAAGCATAAGGTTTGTTCTGATTTTTCTATATGACTACAAAGACACTGTCATCACCTTGTACAATTTAGCACAATGCTTGATGCATACTGTTTATGCTCAGACCAGGCCATGTAAAGGCCTGGCATGTAGCAAATGGGTTTATAACAAATATTACACAAAGCACTACTTGACTGCATATTATTAAATACATTTAGTTTTTAAAGTTTGACTGACTACTGTCGTTTATTTCTTGACCGTATTTCTTAAGTTTTTCTTCTTTTGATAATGGTCAACAAGATTTTGATTTTTTTGAATAAATCATTATTTGTATTATTTATTTTAATTTATTTATTAAATTTATTTGTTACCTATCTCACTTTGAAGCCACTATGGACAGTTTACAGTAAAACTGCACATAAGTTTTTTTGTTATAATTTCTTATTAAAGTTTATTTGCTAGATTCCATCACATGTATTTGGATAATATTGCTATATCAAAAATATATTAATTCACTGCAAAAAAACTGCTCATTTTATTAATAAATGAAATAATATTATTCATTAGATAATTTTCCAAGTTATACAGTTGCTGAAATCACAAGATTGATTTGGCATCTGTGCATTGTATCAACATATTTTTAGATTAGTCACATAGTAGAAAGCAGGTAAGAATTATTTCTCAAATTATTCCATTAATTATCCATTTTTATCACAAGTTGAGGGCAATGCTCCAGTCATGAGTAGGGCGAGGAGGCAATGTAGGTCTTATGGAATCAGTTTCACTACATGATTCCACCAACGCATTTTCTCCTTAAATGTTCTCCAAATCTTCCAATATGCAAGTAATATTCCGGGAGTCATAAAACAATTTTGATGGGTTGTTAGTGATACCTTTTGACTCACCAGCCCATACATAACAGGTTATTCCTGCTAAATTAACTGTAAATTAACAATTGAGTAGATCCATCAGGAAACTTATCTGACATTTCTGGGGTGGGCATTTGGAGACAGAGAAAAAAAACAACAACAGAGAGAGATTCTTGAAAATGATCCTTGATTTGGGTTATGGCTTTGAAGACTGCAGTTGTGAAGTTCATGTCGTTGTCTGCATTAGAAGATCAATAGCATTCACTTTGAATTTTCAGATTTGTTTTTAAAATTCATAAAATATAAATTCCATTTATGACAAATTGATTTTTATGTAAATTCCCAATTTGCACAGTGGTTACAGAACTTTCCCTAACACAGGGTTTTAATAATAAATTCCCTTTATATAAACATTTTGCCCCATAAACAAATTTCTTCTACAAGCAACATTACCACATTCCCCCCCAAAATGTTGAGAGTTTGGAAAAGTGCAGAGAAGAGCAATACAAATGATTAAAGACCTGGAGACTAAAACATATGAAGAACAGTTGCAGGATTTGGGTTTGGCTAGTCTAGAGAAAAGAAGGACTAGGGGGGATTTGGCTAGTGTAGAGAGCAGTGTTCCAGTGTTTGGCTGCCACAAAGATGAGGGGTTCAACTTGTTTTCCAAAACATCAGAGGAAAGGACAAAAAACAATGGATGGAAACTAATCAAGGAGAGAAGCAACCTAGAATTAAAAAGAAACAACAACAACTTTCTAATGGTGAGAACAATTGCTGGTGGAACAGCTTGCCTTCAGAAAGTGTGGATCCTTCATCACTGGAGTTTTAAGAAGATGCTGGATAACCACTTTTCTCAAATTGTATAGGACCCCCTACTTGGGCTGGGGGTTGCATAAGAAGACCTCCAAGGTCTCTTCCAGCTCTATTCTGATTGATCGACATATATACATTCCTTTTCATGTGCAACTCTTTTACCCAAAGATTGGGAGATATCTGTTCTAAATGGAAACACATGCATGATTTTCTATCTGAGAAAATATTTACACACACACACACACACACACACACACACACACACACACAACAATTTAATTACATTAAACTTAGAACATTATCCATGTTAGAGCATATTTACAGTATTCAAAATAAAAACAATATTCTACCACAGGGGAAAGAAATGAATCATTGCATGTTGAGAAATAACACACACCAAGAAGTCATTTACGAAATGAAGTGTTTCTTTCTTTCTTTTTTAAAAGGGGGGCTTTGCAATCAAAAAGTATATAGTAGTTTTTATTAAATGGGGTTCATGTTCAGTGATGGGATTAAATTGAATATTGATTTTTGAAAAGGTGTCACTATGCTGTTAAAATAATAATAAAAATGAAACAAAGGTAAACAATGGGAGAATTGAACCATCACATTTTTATGCTTTTACAAAAGACAACAGTCTGTCTTGGCTATGATCAACATTAGATAAATTTTGGCTCATGTTTCCACAACACTTTCTTCAATTCCTTTTCAATTCTTCACATTTAAGATCTATCAGAAAAGTTTGTGTCAGTCTTCAAAAATAGCTATTATTGATGGACTATCCCCAAATGGAACCTAAGGCTAATCATGGATTATGATATCTGTATTATCCCTGCAATTTTGTGACAACTCCAATGATATCATATGTTGTACATGTGCATGAAGGTATATACAGTGCTATAAAAAGTGAGTAATTTATATTGTAGTTTCATTTGTGCCACCTAGAATCATTATTTGAAATGGCAGTCACATAAGTTCTGCAAATAAATAAAATAAATAAACATTTTTTCTTTCTTTTCTTGCATGGTTATTCAGGACATTGGGAACATTGCCTCTGTATTTATTGCAGACAATTAAATCTCATGAAATCTGAACCAAAAATAGCAGTTATGTCTTTTTTTTTTTTACTATAATTCACCTACACAAGTTGCTCTCGTCCAAGTAATACTCTATTTCAAGTTGTCTCATTTGGATAAACTACAGTTGGCATACAATGACTTCTCCCTTGTCTTCTCTTAACTGAAAGAAATTGAATCAGCCTTACCTGTAACAATATTATTGTTTCCCCATAATTGCAATTAGTAAGCCCATATAAACTATAGGTTTTGAAAGATCCATCTTTTAAATAATGGCACAACATTTTGCTCGTATGGGCTTTCCCCCATTGCCCTTAACTACATGCATGCTTTATTCTAACTCTTCCCTCTGATCCCATAAAATTGTCTTCATTTGTTTTCAGCTACAGATAAACTTGTCTTTCTTAATTATTCTAGGAAAATGTCCCCACATTAAGTGAAAGATTGCTATAAGTGGGACCAAAAAGGCACTTATTGGTCTTTGTGGAATACCCTTGACTTCTCTAATCATGGGCCATCTTCTCCTTTGCTACCATAATAAAGAGTTCAGCATAGTAGTAGTGTTCCAGTGGTTTATCAGAGCTATGCTACTATTTATTTATAACAATTATCATCAAAACATAATAATAATATTTACTTAATATTTACAAGCCCCATTGTCTTATACAATTAATTAAAAAGATAATTTCTCAACTTTTAAAAAGCTTATCTTATGCTTGTGTGTGTTTATTGTCTTTTAAGATCACACTCTGAGAATTTATAAAGATAAGATTATTCAGTTAGCACAAGGGAAGAAACCCTCAGTAAATATATTTTCTTTTCTATATGATTAACATGATAATGTCAAAGAACTTGCCTGAGAGCATAAAACTTGGCATAACGAGATAAGCATTTCACTTATGGTGCCTTGTGTAAAGCCCATGTCACACTGCACAGAAGGATGGAAAGAGGATGTAAAACGGAGAGAAACACTTGCCATCTGTTGTTAACGTGATTCATCCATTCTGTACTCACTGCATAAGTTTTTCTTCCTCTCTATCCGTCCAGCATCCGTCGACTGAGGTTCCATCTGCTCAAAAAGTTTTGAGCTGCTCAAAACTTTTTGAGCAGAAAATGTATCCAACGCATCCATTCTGCATCCACAACGCATACGGGGAACATCCGTTCTACATCCGTTGTCATCCATTACGCATCCGCAATATCTGCAAGGCATCCGCTGCGCATCCATGCAACTCAAATCCACTCCAGAGGAAAACTGACACAGGGAGGAAGCGAAACGGACGTGGAACGGACGCGCAGCATTAGTAGCATGGACGGAGAAAGGATGAAAGCGGATACAGCTCGCAAAAAAAAGCATTTAAAATGGAAAAAAACCTTTGCAGAGAGGACCTATATCGGATATTAAGGATGTCTAGAGGATGCCAAGAGGATGCAAAAGGACACATAGTGGAAAACCTATATTGCCTATAAAAAGGGGCAGGAACTCACCTGGATCTCACTTTCAGTCCAGCAGCCCTGCTGTGCAGACCTCTACAGCCTTCATCTGGCTCTTGCTCTTCCACAGCATCCATTGATGTCCACCATGGATCATAACACACTCCTTTTGGTAGCCACCATCATTCTGCAACAGTGCGAAGCCATCTACAGGCCCTTTAAACTGTTCTACGGGAAGAAAAAGAGGTGTGCAAGAAGTGTCTGGGTCCGAAGATGGATCAGGAGAAGAGCAGAGGATGGACGGTACAACAAGATGATGGTGGAGCTGAGGAACGAAGACCCTTGTGCATTCCAGAACTTCATGAGGATGCCTCCAGCCATGTTTGATGAAGTTGTGGAGTGGCTGACACCCAGGTTGACCAAGCAGAGCAACAACTTCCGGCCCAGCCTGGACCCTGGGCTCAAGGTGGAACTGACTCTGAGCCACCTGGCCTCTGGGACCACGTACAGGAGCATGCAGTACGACTGGAGGGTGCCACACAACACCATCAGCATTATGGTCAGAGAAGTGGTGCAGGCCATCATCGAAGAATACCTGGAGGAGCTCCTCCAGTGCCCCTCCACTGAAGAAGGCTGGAAGAAAGTTGCAGAGCAGTGGTATCAGAAGTGGAACTTCCACCACACTGTTGGAGCCATAGATGGCAAGCACGTGGCCTGCAAAGCTCCAGCCAAGTCGGGGTCCACTTATTTCAACTACAATGGCTTCTTCAGCATCATCCTATTCGCCATGGTCAATGCTGACTACAAGTTCATGTACATCGATGCTTCAGGCAACGGGTCAGCTTCAGATGCCCAAGTATACAAGGCCAGTGACCTTAAAGAGGGGCTGGAACGCAACCTCATCATGGGCTTCCAAGATCCAGACCCCCTGCCTAATGACACGCAAGATCTGCCCTATTTCATCACGGGGGGTGATGCCTTCTCCCTCAGAACCTACCTCATGAAGCGCTACACTTCCAGACTCCTCACCCGTGAAGAGAGGATCTTCAACTACATGCTGTCCAGGGCAAGGCGGGTGGTGGAGAACGCCTTTGGCATCCTGGACAACAGGTTCCAGGTACTTCTCACCACCATGCAGCATCGCCCAGAAACCGTGAGGAGGATCGTGGAAGCTTGCTGCATCATGCACAATCTCATGCGCCCCCGCTGCCCAGTGTTGCAGAACAGGCTCGTGGACCTCCAACAAGGCAATGGGGACATGGAGCCTGGGGAATGGAGGCAAGGGCGAAACCTGATACACACTAAGGATGTGCAAGGCCCCAACAGAGCTTCACATGAAGGGAAGAAGCAGTGCAACCTCCTGAAACACTGGTGCAACTCCCCAGCTGGAGCAGTGGAGTGGCAAGACAGGATGATAGATGATCAATGGATGCTTCCTTCAGCCTGTCTCATCACACGGATGAGATGGGCCATGTATGTTGGGTGGGCCTACAATGAACAGGGCATTTAATAAAGAGTTGTGTTTATGTTGAAATGTGTGGATGATTGATTACATTAGTATTGATAATAAAGGGCCATAGGTGTGGCACCTGGGAGGGTGGACTATACAGTCCCACTATGCTTGCACTGGAGGTTTATCCATCCCACAGCTATTACCCATCTAAAAGGTTTCCCTGCCCATCCCACAGCTATCCTTACCCATCCCACAAGCATGCAAAGGCTTAAACCATTTCTAAAAGTTTCCACCAAAACTGTATTGAGAAAAATAAATGAAGCAAGTGTGTGAAGCAAAAATAATCTTTATTAATAACAAGCTGTAAAAGAAAAATGACCCAAGTCAAGTGTCCAAAGCAAAAATAAAGTCAACAGGTAGCCACCCAGTCTCTGGCACTCTTCTTGGTCACTCAGAGGCATGCCCAGTCTCAGGAGTGAAGGGTCCAGGTGCTGTGGAGGTGGCTGCTGCTGGAGTGCTGGTCTGAGGCGCCATTGGGGTGCCTGACCCCGAGAGGACAACAGGGGACGGTGTGTTGAGCAAGCTCTCAGACAGCTGGCTCAGCCCCATGATGTTGAGAGCCCCTTCCTCCATAACATGGGGTGTCAGCCCCAATACCGATGAAAGATGTACTGAGGCCAGGCTTGGGTGTGGGGTGGAGGAAGGAGCAGTGTAGTGGGACTGTCTGGTCTTCAGCTGGGTGAATACTGTCATCGGTGGCATTGGTGGCGTGGGTGGCATCTGTGGCATCCAATGTACCTGTGCCTGGACTGGGAAGGGCTGCCTTTGCTGCTGGACCTCCTGGTAGCCATAGCCTTGGTTGGGGAGGGCCTGTAGAAAGCCTTGGAAGGGCAGTGACATCACCTGGGGTGGAGGAGTAGGCCTGCACCAGGTGGGATCTGGTTCATCTTGGTCTGGAGGGTTGTGAAGAAGATCGGTGATCCTGCCCTTCACCACCTGGTCCTGGGGTTCCGACATGTTCATAAGGGTCAAAATGCATCCTCCCCGCATGTGCAGTGAACGCTAGGCATCCGCTAGGCATCCGCTAGGCATCCGCTAGGCTTTCGCTAGGCATCCGCTAGGCTTCCGCTCTGCATCCGCTTCATCCGCTCGGCATCTGTTGTGCATCCGCTCTTTCCATTCTGCGTCCGCTTTGCTGTGCTCCCCCGGAAGCCCTGCGGATGTGCCATCTACTCCCATCCACTTCCATCCACTAGGCTTCCATGGAGTATCTGCTTTCCATCTGCCCTACGTCCTCCCCCCGTCCGTTCCTTTCCGTGTTTTCTGCTTTGGTTATGCAGATTTTTGCCCCTTTTGAGAGCAGATAACAATGGATGGAACATTTTTCTCGTCCACTGTGTCCTTTTTACAAAAGTTTTACATTCGTCGGCCAGTGTGACAGGACCTTAAGTTTTACTCTGAAGATCAGAGCAGTATGTGGAAGAGTGAATTTGTTTTTGCCCAGCATTAGCTGCATTTATTGGTCACAATTATCTACAAATTCAGTCAAGAATCAATAATGTATCCATGAGGGACTGAATGAGTTTAGAAAGCATGTTTCAGAAATTTCCAAGAGAAAGTTGTGTCGCTACGAATAAAAATATGTAAACTGCTGAAAATCTTCCAAAAAGAATCTACAAAAAGCTCTTGTCCCATAAGAGAGTACTTTTATTTCTTAATACATTACTAAAAAGTTTTTTGTCTGGTTTAGGAACTACAGTAAATGCTTTCCCCTTCCCAGCGGTTACTTTTTGGGAATATGCAACAGGAAATATTTTTTTTAAAAAAGTAACAAATGGAAAAAGAGATTCGAAAGAAATTATTATTTCTTCATTTTAAAGATTACATGTTCATTTAAATGTTACATATTATCCCTTCACCAGGTAGTTCTCATACCTTGTGTGTGGTGAAAATTTTAAAAAAGGCAACCAGACTTTGTTTTTCCTTGAAGACATTTCACTTCTCATCCAAAAAGCTTCTTCAGTTCTAACTGAAGAAACATTTTGAAAAAGCACTTTTGGTACTGAGAATATCCATAAACACTGAAAATAGGAAAAGAATAATTAGTTGCAGGAAGTATTAGAATATTTAATACATTCAGGAATGTATTAAAGAGAATCCAATATATTTCATACAATTTGTTATGTTTCATTATATCAACATTTCATTACAATTGAAACACATTACAATTTTCTCTATTTACAAAACATCCCACAAGCAGACCAATAAGGCAAAATACTTTGTTTTACTCACTGCTATTCCTCAGGACCGTTATCTAGTAGTAAATGCATCTTGTAAAGCACCCAATGCACCCATAAGAAGTAGTCTGAAATTACTTAATTCCTTTAAATTCAGCCAAGGTTGTCACATTCTAATTGTAGGAAGTAATAGTATAAGTATTAGTAATATCAAGAAAGGTTTTATATTTTCCAATAGTGATTCGGCTTCTATTCTGACAAAGCAAGAAAATGACACATTTTAGCACTGAAATTTCAATTTCAGTTTCAATTTTTTAAAAAAGGAAGAAAAAGAATGAACAAAACTGTCCACTTACTTTTGCTTCCTCAGTTCCACCATTTGAGAGATAGGAGGCATTAAATGTGAGTCTAATTTTGATCTCAGAAATAACAGAACAAAAAGAGAAAAAGGATATTACTGAGTGCTGAGATTTATTGAAAGATGCCATCAGGAAAACACTTGTCCTTTCAGTTTCTAATGAAATGGAGTTGGTAGAGACAGGCATCTATTTCTAAAACCATATTCAGGGGTTATATTAACTAGACAATCATAGCATATAAGTTCAGGGGGAAAGTACTATCTCCCAGGATGTGCATTTCAGAACAAGTATCAGAAGGTAGAACAGTACTGAGGAAGTATATTAACTTGTGAACCTGCACTCAGATAGCTTATGGTTGAACTCAAGTACAGGCATAGAAAGCTGTAAATCAAGTAATTTCTACAAGATGGATGTTTCCCAGATGCCTGTCCTCAAATTATAACATTGATCTGGCATCCTTCAGCCAAGGAATCTCAGCACAACCTGCAAAGTAAAGCCCATGTCACACTGCACCAACGGATGCAAAGAGGATGTAAAATGGACAAAAAAGTTTGCCATCCATTGGAAAGTGCGATGCATCCGTTGTGTACTCACTGCATACGTCTTTCATATGCTCTATCTGTAAAACATCCGTCTACTGCTATTTCATGCGCTCAAAATGTTTTGAGATGCACAAAACTTTTTGAGCAGATGAATTTTCCGCCACGTACGATCTACATCCGTGACACATACGGTCAACAAACGTTCTACGTCCATTGTCATCCTTTACAAGTCCGCTGTATCCTCTCGGCATCCTCTGGAAATCCACGCAACTCACATCCGCTCCAGAGGAAAGCAAAAAGAGGGAGGAAGCAAAAGATACACGGACTGTCCACACAGCGTTAGTAGCACGGAAAAAGAAAGGATGTAAGCAGATGCATCTTGTATATAAAGCATCAAAATGGACAAAACGTTTGTATATGGGACATATCTTGGATATTTAGGATGTCTGGAGAATGTCTAGAATATGTGGAAGGACACCAAGCAGAAAACTGACATTTCCTATAAAAAGGGAGAGGAAATCACCTGGATCTCACTTTCAGTCCAGCAGCCCTGGTGTGCAGACCTCTTCAGCCTTGCTCATGCTCTTCCACATCATCCAATGATCTCCACCATGGATCAATGCACACTCCTTTTGGTAGCTGCCATCATTCAACACCAGAACCAAGCCCTCTTCACACTGTTTCACCTTTTTTACGCAAGGAGGAGATGTCCAAGAGCTGTCTGGGTCCAAAGATGGATCGGGAGAAGAGTGGAGTTCGGATTCTATGACAAGCTGATGGTGGAGCTGAGGAATGAAGCCCCTCATGCATTCCAGCATTTTATGAGGATGCCACTAGGCATGTTTGACAAAGTTGTGGAGCGTCTGAGACCCAGGTTGACAAAGACAAACACCAACTTCCATCCCAGCCTGGACCCTGGAATGAAGGTGGCACTGCCTCTGCGCCACCTGGCCTCTGGGACCACATACAGAAACATCCAGTATGCCTGGAGGGTGCCACGCAACACCATCAGCATTGTGGTCAGAGAAGTGCTGCAGGCCATCATCGAAGAATACCTGGAGGAGCTCCTCCAGTGCCCCACCACTGAAGAAGGCTGGAGGAAACTTGCAGAACAGAGGTATCATAGGTGGAACTTTCCCCACACCGTTGGAGCCATAGATGGGAAGCACGTGGCCTGCAAAGCTCCACCCAACTCAGGGTCCAATTATTTCAGCTACAAGGACTTCTTCAGCATCATCCTCTTTGCCATGGTTGATGTTGACTACAAGTTCATGTACATCGATGCTTCAGGCAACAGGTCAGCTTCTGATGCCCAGATATTCAATGCCAGTCACATCAAGGGTGGGCTGGAACCCAACCTCATCACAGGTTTCCCAGATTAAGACCCCCTACACAATGACACACAAGATGTGCCCTACTTCATCGTGGGTGATGACGCCTTCTCCCTCAGAACCTACCTCATGAAGCCCTACACTTCCAGATACCTCAACCGTGAAGAGAGGATCTTCAACTACAGGCTGTCCAGGGCAAGACGGGTGGTGGAGAATGCCTTTGGCATCCTGGCCAACAGGTTCCAGGTACTTCTCACCACCATGCAGCATTGCCCAGGGACTGTGAGGAGAATCGTGGAAGCTTGCTGCATCCTGCACAATTTCATGCGCACACGATACCCAGTGTTGCAGAACAGGCTTGTGGACCATCAACAAGGCAATGGGGACATGGAGTCTGGTGAATGGAGGCAAGAGCAAAACCTGATAGACATTGTGGATGTGCAAGACCCAACAGAGCTTCACATGAAGGGAAGAAGCAGCACAACCTCCTGAAACACTGGTGCAACTCCCCAGCTGGAGCACTGGAGTGGCAAGACAGGATGGTAGATGCTTAATGGATGCTTCCTTCAGCCTGTCTCATCACACTGATCAGATTGTGCCATGTATGTTGAGTGGCCTTACAATGAATAGGGCATTAATAAAGAATTTTGTTTATGTTGAAATGTGTTGATCAATGATTAAGCCGCTGTCACACTGCAATAACGGATGCAAAGAGGATGTAAAATGGACAAAAAACCTTGCCATCCGTTGGTTAACGCGATGTATCCGTCCTATACTCACTGCCTCCATTTTGCTTCCTCTCTATCCGTCCAGCATCCGTTTATGGACGTTTCATCCACTCAGAAAGTTTTGAGCTGCTCAAAACTTTTGCATGGAAAATGTATCCAATTAGTCCGTTCTGCATCTGCTACGCATCCGCTACACATCCGTTCTGCATCCGTTACGCATCTGCTATATCCACTAGGCATCCGTTCTGCATCTGCGCAACTCGCATCCGCTCGGACGCAGGGAGGAAGCGGAATGGACGCAGAACAGATGCAGAACGGATTCCTAGCAGATGCAGCATGGAAACAAAGCATTTAAAAAGGAAAAAACATTCGCAGAGGGGACCTATCTCGGATATTAAGGATGTCCAGAGGATGCCTAGAGGATCCAAAGGGACACCTATATTGTATATAAAAAGGGGGAGCAACTCACATGCATCTCACTTTCAGACCAACAGCCCTGCGGTGCAGACCTCTGCAACCTTCATCTGACTCTTGTTCTTCTACAGCATCCAGTCATGTCAACCGTGGATCGTAACACAGTCCTATCGGCAGCCACCATCTTTCTGCAACAGTGCGAAGCCATCTACAGGCTCTGTGAACTCTACTATGGGAAGAAAAGGAGGCGGCCAAGAAGCGTCTGGGTCCGAAGATGGACCGAAAAAAGAGCAGAGTACGGACTGTACAACAAGCTGATGGTGGAGCTCAGGAACGAAGACACTCGTGCATTCCAGAACTTCATGAGGATGCCTCCAGCCATGTTTGACGAAGTTGTGCAGCGGCTGACACCCAGGTTTACCAAGGCAAACACCAACTTCCGGCCCAGCCTGGAACCTGGGCTCAAGGTGGCACTCACTCTGCGCCACCTGGCCTCAGGGACCACATACAGGAGCAAGCAGTGTGGCTGGAGGGTGCCACCCAACACCATCAGCATTGTGGTCAGAGAAGTGGTGCAGGCCATCATCGAAGAATACAAGGAGGAGCTCCTCCAGTGCCCCTCCACTGAAGAAGGATGGAAAAAAGTTGCAGAGTAATGGTATCAGAAGTGGAACTTCCCCCACACCGTTGCAGCCATAGATGGCAAGCACGTGGCCTGCAAAGTTCCAGCCAAGTTGGGGTCCACTTATTTCAACTACAAGGGCTTCTTCAGCATCATCCTCTTCGCCATGGTCGATGCTGACTACAAGTTCATGTATATCGATGCTTCAGGCAACGGGTCAGCTTCATATGCCCAAGTATACAAGGCCAGTGACCTCAAGGAGGGGCTGGAACGCTACCTCATCATGGGCTTCCCAGATCCAGACCCCCTGCCCAATGACACACAAGATGTGCCCTATTTCATCATGGGGGGTGATGCCTTCTCCCTCAGAACCTACCTCATGAAGCGCTACACTTCCAAACTCCTCACCAGTGAAGAGAGGATCTTCAACTACAGGCTGTCCAGGGCAAGGCGGGTGGTGGAGAACGCCTTTGGCATCCTGGCCAACAGGTTCCAGGTACTTCTCACCACCATGCAGCATTGCCCAGAGACAGTGAGGAGGATCATGGAAGCTTGCTGCATCCTGCATAATCTCATGCGTACCCGCTACCAAGTGTTGCAGAACAGGCTCGTGGACCTCCAACAAGGCAATGGGGACATGGAGCCTGGGGAATGGAGGCAAGAGCGAAACCTGATGGACACTGAGGATGTGCAAGGCCCCAACAGAGTCTCACGTGAAGGGAAGAAGCAACGCAACCTCCTGAAACACTGGTGCAACTCCCCAGCTGGAGTGGTGGAGTGGCAAGACAGGATGATAGATGATTAATCAATGCTTCCTTCAGCCTGTCTCATCACACTGATGAGATTGGGCCATGTATGTTGGGTGGGCCTACAATGATCAGGGCATTTAATAAAGAGTTGTGTTTGTGTTGACATGTGTGGATGATTATTTCATTGTTATTGATAATAAAGGGCCATAGATGTGGCACCTGGGAGGGTGGACCATACAGTCCCACTATGCTTGCACTGGAGGTTTATCTATACCCACAGCTATTACCCATGCCAAAGGTATCCCTGCTCATTCTACAGGTATCCCTGCCCACCCACTGCCATCTTAACCCATCCCACAAGCATGCAAAGGCTTAAATCATTTCTTAAAGTCCATCAAGACTTTATTAAAAAAAAGAAATGAAGCAAGTGTGTGAATCAAAGATAGACTTTATTGAACAACAAGCTGTAAAAGAAAAATGACCCAAGTCAAGTATCCAAATTAAGTCCACAGGTAACCAGCCAGCCAGTCTCTGGCACTCCTCTTGGTCACTCGGAGGTGTGCCCAGTCTCAGGGGTGAAGGGTCCAGGTGCTGTGGTGGTGAGTGCTGCTGCAGTGCTGGTCTGAAGCCCACTGGGGTGCCTGGCCCCGAGAGGACAACAGGTGATGGTGTGTTGAGAAAGCTCTCAGACAGCTGGCTCAGATCCGTGATGCTGAGAAGTCCTTCCTCAATGCCATGGGGTGTCAGCCCCAGTACTTATGACAGATGTACTGAGGCTGTGGGGTGGAGGAAGGAGTAGTGTATTGGGGCTGTCTGGTCTGCAGCTGGGTGAGGACTGGCATGGGTGGCATCAGTTGCATGGGTGGCATCGCTGTCATTGGTGGCATCATTGGCGTGGGTGGCATCGGTGGCATCAGTGGAACTGGTGGCAACGGTGTCGCCCGATGTCTCTGTGCCTGGACGGGGAAGGGCTGCTGCCTGTGCTGCTGGACCTCCTGGTAGCCGTAGCCCTGGTAGGTGAGGGCCTGTGGGAAGCCATGGAATTGGAGGGACATCACCTGGGGTGGAGGAGCAGATCTGGACTGGGTGGGAGCAGGTTCCTCTGGATCTGGAGGGTTGTGAAGCAGTTCGGTGATCCGGTCCTAAACCACCTGGTACTGGGGTTCCTCCATGTTCCTGAGGGTCTGGTTGACATAGGTGACGAAGGGCTTGCGGTTGGAGGATGAGGAGTCGGTGTGGACCAGCTGAGAGAGGAGATCTATGCTGGGCCGGATGGTGTCCCTGATCTCCAGCAGGACAGTGTGGCTCTGCCCCTCCTGCTGCCTGGCTCTCTGCCTTTCTGTGGAGGTGGAGCTGGGGGGGTGGAAGCGGCTACGGCTGTGGTGGACGCACTGTCTCCTTTCTCCCACTGCACCAGGGAGTCCTCTACACGCTCCCCCATGGTTAGAACACCTGTCTGTGGGTTCTCCGCCGTGGCATGCTCCACAGAAACCTGCCTGGAGACAGGGACTGACTCTCGGCCGGAAGAGGACTGGCTCTCAGCAGGCTGCCGGAGAGAGAGGGTTGTGAGAGGGGCTCCTGGTGCTCCTCGGTGATGGATCTCACCCTCCAGGAAGCTGCACCTGGCCATGACGTAGGTCTCTCTGTCCGTCAGCTTAACCGTGGCCTGGCCAGATTTCTTGAGGTGCAGCTTCCCGTACCAGGTGTGCATGTGCTTCCACCAGCCGAGGAGCACCTATGAAGTGCAGCCCATACTCTCCGCCTTCTCTCTCCAAGCAGCCTGCTTCCTTTTGGTGTCCCTGTACAGCCGGTGTCCCTTCCGCCATAGATAGTCATTCTCTCTCAGCCACTCCAGCACCTTATCCTCGTGTTCCTCCTCAATATAGTATTGCCTCCTCTCCCCTTGTTGCATACGCCTCTTCCTCCCTTTGGCAGGACCAGATGGGTCCTCATCAGAGGGGCTCCCAGGTAATAGGGGCCATAAAGGGCCATATGTATGGCAGCTGGGAGGATGGACCATACAGTCCCACTATGCTTGCACTGGAAGTTTATCTATCCCACAGCTATCCTTACCCATCCCACAGCTATCCATCCCACAGCTATTCTTACCCATCCCACAGCTATCCATCCCACAGTTATCCTTACCAATCTGACAAGCATGCAAAGGCTTAACCCTTTTTTCAAAGTTTTCCCCAACACTTGATTAAGTAAAAAAAATGAACCTAGTGTGTGAAGCAAAGATAACCTTTATTAATAACAAACTGTATGACTTTATTAAAAAGCAAAAAGCCCCAAGTAAAGTGTCTTTAAGCAAAGATAAGGTGAGCAGATAACAACCCAGTCTCTGGCACTCTTTTCAGTCACTCTGAGGCGTGCCCATGGTCTCAGATGGAAAGGGGCCAGGGACTGTGGAGGTGGCTGCTGCTGGAGTGCTGGTCTGAGGCGCCATTGGGGTGCCTGGCCCCAAGAGTACAACAGGAGATGGTGTGTGCAGGAAGCTCTCAGAGAGCTGAGTCAGTCCAGTGAGGTTGAGAGGCCCTTCCTCAAGTACCTGGGATGTGAGGCCCAAGACTGGTGACAGATATTCTGAGGAAGGGCTTGGCTGTGGGGTGGAGGAAGGAGAAATGTAGTGGGGCTGTCTGTTCTGCAGCTGGGTCAGCTGAGGCATCTGTGGCGTCCGAGGAACCTGGGTGTGGACTGGGTAGGGCTGCCTCTCCTATGGGAGGTCCTGGTAGGGTAGGCTTGGTAGGCGAGGGGCTGCTGAAATCCATGGAAGGGCTGTGACATCACCTGGGGTGGAGGAGCAGACCTGGAGTGGGTAGAAGCAGGTTCAGCTAGGCCTGGAGGGTGGTGCAGAAGAGCTGTGATCCTCTCCTACATCACCTGGTACTGGGCCTCGGGCATGTCCATGAGGGTCTGGCTCACGTACGTGATGAAAGGCTTGCAGTTAGAGGATGGTATATCGAAGTGGACCAGCTGGGAGAGGAGATCTGTGCTGGCTTTGATTGTGTCCCTGATCTCCAAGAGGACAGTGTGGCTCTGTCCCTCCAGTCTGCCTCTCTGCCTGCTTTCTGTGGAGGTGGAGCTGGGTGTAGGGGTTGCTTGGTCTCTGGTGGCTGCTTCTTCTTGCTCCATCTGAGATGGGATCCTCCACATCCTCTGGCATGGGGAGTGCAGCTGTCGGGGGCGTCTCTGCCGTGGGACCCTCCAAAACACCTGCCTGGACACTGTAGCTGTCTCCTGGCTGGAAGAGGAGTGGCTCTCTGTGGGCCGTCTGAGGGAGAGGGTTGACAGAGGGGCTGCTCCTCGGTGGCGGATCTCACCCTCCCGGAAGCTGCACCTGGCCATGACATAGGTCTCCCGGTCAGTGAGCTTGACAGCGGCCTGCCCGGATTTTTTCAGGTGCAGCTTGCCATACCAGGTGTGCATGTGCTTCCACCACCCCAGGAGGACATCTGAAGTGTAGCCCAGGCTCTCTGCCTTCTCTCTCCATGCTGCCTGCTTCCACTTGGTGTCGCGATAGAGCCTGTGGCCCTTCCTCCACAGGTACTCGTTCTCCCTCAGCCATTCCAGCACTTCTTCCTCATGGTCCTCGGAAATAGAGTACTGTTTCCTCTCCCACTTCTTACCTTGCCTCTTCCTCCCTCTGGCAGGGACTTCAGGGCCTTTAGCAGCCGGGCTTTGAGGGCCTTGGGGCTGGTCCACCACAGCAGCAGCAGCAGGAGAAGCACCAGCAGCAGCAGCAGGAGAAGCACCACCATCAGCAGCAGCAGAAGTACCAGCAGCAGCAGCAGCAGCAGCACCAGCAGGACCAGCAGGAGAAGCACCAGCAGCACCAGCAGGAGAAGCACCAGCAACACCAGGAGCACCAGCAGCACCAGCAGCTTCAGAGTCAGCACCAGGGGGTGGGATGGTGGTTCTGTCCTTCTTTCCAGGGCTGGCAGGAGTAGGCACAGGCTTTCTCTTCTTCCCCATGGTGTTCTCTCAAGATGTCCCTTGCAGCAGGTCTTTCCTCTGAATGGTGACCTGCTTGAGAGCTGCATCCTTTTATATCCGTGGAGCTTATGCAATTCATCCTCCCTCATGCACAGTGAATGGTTTGCACCTGCTAGGCATCCGCTAGGCATCCTATAGGCGTCCATGATGAATCCGCGTCATCCGCTAGGCATCCGCTACGCATCCTCTCCTTCCGCTACGCATCTGCTTCGCTGTTCTCCACCGGAAGCCCTGCGGATGTGTCATCTGCTTCCATCCGCTTTCATCCGCTAGGCTTCCTACGAACATCCGCTTTACATCCCCGCTACATCCTCCCCACGTCCATTCCTTTCTGTTGTTGTCTGCTCTGTTTATGCAAATTTGGGGCACTTTTGAGAGCGGATAATAACGGATGGAAAATTTGCTCATCCGCTGTGTCCTTTTTACATACGTTTTGCATCCGTCAGCCAGTGTGACCTAGCCTTAGGATATTCTAATTAATTTAATGCCAGGAGAGGGTTTGATGCAGATTTATACTAATGTATACTAATGTTCAATCAGACAAACCTGCTGGCTTTTCTAGTAGAAAGGACTTTTGATTTAAAATTTATTTCCAATTCTGAAAGGCTGTACCAATTTGTATATTTTTACTCATTACTGTATTTGTTTTCAATTTCCGGAATATATTTTGTCCTTCAGAGCATTACTCTTTCCAGGACTGAGAGTGAGTAAATGAAGGAGAGTCACAGAAAGATGGATCAAGTTCACTCTGCTGACTGTTACATCTGTGCACCTTCAAGTAACTCTTCTCTAAAGACTGTCTTGATTTCTGATGATGCCTGAACTAGCCCCTGTAGTTTTCTTGGTAAAAGTTTCTTGGTAAATTTTGGAGGTGGTTCACCATTTCTCTCCTTCCCAGGGCTGAGAGAGAGAATTACAGGCTCAAAGTCACCTAGCTGGCTTTATGTCTAAGATGGAAGCAAAACTCACAGTCTCCTTGCCTTAACCACCTCATCAAACTGACTCAATGTCAGCATTAAAAAATTTTTTTGTTCATTGAACTTATCAGAAAAAAAATCAATCTTCACATTGCACTTTTGCTCTTTTAATTTTAGGCAACTTTTGCTGATTTTAATAACCTTGTTACTTAAAATCACAGTAAAACTTAAGTTTTACTATGAAATATATTTAATATTTGCTAAGAACCCTTTTGTGTAAATATAGCTACATACTTAAGACTAGCAGAATGTAATTCTAGTTGCTAAATTTCACTTTTTTTTTATACTGAACATTCATTTAACACGACTAAGACATTGTTCAGTGTTCATAAAGAATTTGATGAAGCTGCCAAAATTAACATTTTCATAAGAAGCAAAACCTAAGCTAAACCAAGCATCATTTCACTCTGGGTTGTGTTCAAAGCATTTACAACTGTCTGCCAGACTTCTGTGAAGGTAGCACTTTCAAGTGCTAATGATACAAGTTGTAGTTTTCCGAAAGAAGTCTTTCATAAACAATTCTTTTGTGAAAAAAGTTTCAAGAAAGAAAATTTCATCGCATTCTTCCACTTTTTATTATGTTGTTATAAACCGTGATAAATTATATTATTTTGATATCATAATATTTATGACATAACTAAAAGTTATTGAAATTTTTATTATTTAGATGATTTAAAGTGTTCTAAATTAAAAAAAAATTAATATTCTACTAGTTTTAGCAAGTATTAGTGAATTACATCAAGGTATTTGCTATATAAACACAAACATATTTATCTATCTATCTATCTCTATCTCCCTATCTATTTATTTGCTGTGGATATGTGTCTGTTTGGGTTTGTGTGTATATGTAATATATCATTTTTATAAAAGAAAAAAATGAAGAAAGCAAATTTAAGAGAAATTAAAACACTAAAATATTAAGAAAGGAATTGAAAAAAGAGAATAAAAATAAAACATAGTTGACTGTTTCACTTCAATCTTTATATACATTTGATATTTTGCAATATTTGTATACATTTAGGTCATTTTAGAAACTAAAGCCCATGTCACACTGAACCAATGGATGCAAAGAGGATGTAAAACGGAGAAAAAAGCTTGCCATCCATTGGAAAACACGATGTACTCACTGCCGCCATTTTGCTTCCTCTCTATCCGTCCAGCATCCGTTTATTGATGTTGCATCTACTCCAAAAGTTTTGGGCAGCCCAAAACTTTTGTGTGGAAAATGTATCCAGTTCGTCCATTCTGCATCCGCTACACATCCGCTAGGCATCCGTTACGCATCCGTTACGCATCCGCTATATCCGCTAGGCATCCACTGCGAATCTGCGCAACTCGCATCTGCTCGGACGCAGGGAGGAAGTGGAACGGACGTGGAACGGATGCAGAACGGATGCAGAATGGATGCAGCACGGAACCTACCTCACAACCTACCTCATGAAGCCCTACACCTCCAGACTCCTCACCCGTGAAGAGAGGATCTTCAACTACAGGCTGTCCAGGGCAAGGCGGGTGGTGGAGAACGCCTTTGGCATCCTGGCCAACAGGTTCCAGGTACTTCTCACCACCATGCAGCATTGCCCAGAGACCGTGAGGAGGATCACGGAAGCTTGCTGCATCCTGCACAATCTCATGCGCACCTGCTATCCAGTCTTTCAGAACAGGCTTGTGGACCTCCAACAAGGCAATGGGGACATGGAGCCTGGGGAATGGAGGCAAGGGCAAAACCTGATCAACACTGAGGATGTGCAAGGCCCCAACAGAGCCTCACATGAAGCAAAGAAGCAGCGCAACCTCCTGAGACACTGGTGCAACTCCCCAGCTGGAGCAGTGGAGTGGCAAGACAGGATGGTAGATGCTTAATGGATGCTTCCTTCAGCCTGTCTCATCACACGGATGAGATTGGGCCATGTATGTTTGGTTGGCCTACAATGAACAGGGCGTTTAATAAAGAGTTGTGTTTATGTTGACATGTGTGGATAATTATTACATTATTATTGATAATAAAGGGCCATAGGTGTGGCACCTGGGAGGGTGGACCATACAGTCCCACTATGCTTGCGCTGGAGGTTTATCTATCCCACTGCTATCCTAACCCATCCCACAGCAATTACCCATACCACAGGTATCCCTGCCCATCCCACTGCTATCCTTACCCATCCCACAAGCATGCAAAGGCTTAAACCATTTCTAAAAGTTTCCACCAAGACTTTATTAAAAAAAAGAAATGAAGCAAGCGTGTGAATCATAAATAGACTTGATTAACAACAAGCTATAAAACAAAAATGAGTCTCTGGCACTCCTCTTGGTCGCTCAGTCTCAGGGGTGAAGGGTGCAGGTGCTGTGGAGGTGGCTGGTGCTGGAGTGCTTGTCATCAGCTCCTCCAGAAGCAGGAGCAGCAGAAGCCCCAGCCCCAGAAGAGTGAGCCCGTGCTGCAGAAGCCCCAGCAGAACCAGAGTGAGGGCCAGGGGGCAGGATGGTAGCCCTGTCCCTCTTGCAAGGGCTGGCAGCAGATGGCTGAGGCTTGCTGTGCTTCCACATGGTTGTGGGGTTGCTGGCTGGCAGGGAGGCTGGCAGAAACCAAGGCTGGCAGGGAGGCTGGCAGGGAGGCAGGCACCAAGGCTGGCAGGAAGGCTGGCAGCGAGGCAGGCACCAAGGCTGGCAGGAAGGCTGGCAGGGAGGCAGGCACCAAGGCTGGCACCAATGCTTGCAGGCAGGCAGGCACCAAGGCTGGCACCAATGCTTGCAGGCAGGCAGGCACCAAGGCTGGCACCAAGGCTGGCAGGCAGGCAGGCACCAAGGCTGGCAGGCAGACATGAACCAAGGCTGGCAGGAAGGCTGGCAGGGAGGCAGGCACCAAGGCTGGCAGGAAGGCTGGCAGGCAGGCAGGCACCAAGGCTGGCAGGCAGACATGAACCAAGGCTGGCAGGAAGGCAGGCAGCAAGGCTGGCACCAAGGCTGGCACCAAGGCTGGCACCAAGGCTGGCATTTCATCCGTTCCGCGTCCGCTGTGCATCCGCTGTATCCGTTCCGCGTCCACTTTGCTGAGGCCCCTCGGAAGCCTTGCAGATGCACCATCTGCTCTCATCCACTTCCATCCGCTGGGCTTCCGTTCCGCATCCGCTTTGCATCCGCCCTGCGTCCTCCCCGCATCCGTGTTATCCGCTCCGGTTATGCAAATTTTAGCCCCTTTTGAGAGCGGATAACAACGGAAGGAACATTTTGCTCGTCCGTTGTGTCCTTTTTGCATCCGTTGGGCAGTGTGACATGGGCTTAAGTCATTTGTCGTGCTAAGTTCTAGTGTGTATAGAACTTTAGCTCAATTTAGTCAGGAACATATACATATGCATTGCAGTTGTTACATATTCTGCAATAAGTATTTTCTTTGGTCAAGTTTTAGGTGAAAAGCTTAAAGCATTTTGTTAGAAAAATATATTTTGCTAATTTTTATGATAAAGATGGAAGAAATAATTTATTCCTTCAATGTTTTGTTCATAAACATATATGATTAGCCTAATAATGCAGCTGCTGAATCAGTTGTCAAGAAGTGCAAATGTACTGTAAATTATACTGATTTGTTAATTAATGTAATAGTATATTTTCCTATTATGATTAAACTTATTATTTTCTGTTCTGATGATGATGATTTAATATTTTTTCTTTATTTTCCTTGGGATATTTAATTTCATAATTGTTAGGAAACCTCAATATAGTAACTGAACTAAAAACAAAATGTTCCATTACATCAAAATATATACTTATTGTTTTGTCTTTATAAATATTAATTGCTAAATAAATAAACAGGTCCCATCATTTCTGCTCTATTGTGGATATTCTCCCTTTCTATTGATGCCATAACCTTTGGTTAGCCCTTTACTATTTCCAGAAGCATTCCAATATTGAAGAGAAAAGTAAGTAGCGCTAATACCTAGAGTTATATTAATTATAAAAGCAATAGTATGATTCAAAATAAGATAACATTGCTGATTCTGTAAACCCTTTAGAGAGAGCTGTACAGCACTGTGAAGTGGTAGACAAGTCTAAGTGTGATTGCTGTTTACTTTATTTAAATAAAGTATTGGAATTATTTCATTCAATAAATTGCATATTGCTGTTATCTAAAATATAACTTTTCATAAAGATTTCTATGATAATAAATCAAAGAATTCACAATATTATTGGTCTAGTGAAAATTGTTTTCCATCCTAAATAGTTATCACAAAATTCTTTTGTGCTTTTGCACATCTTTTTATAAATTTAGTTTGCCTGCCACAAAGTTGTAATAACTGTTGTGTAAAGCAACTATGTGTTGCTTTAAATCTACTGTTTTGGAAAAAGATATACAGACAACATACAGTACATATTTGCTACTAAAAATACAACCATTTTTCTTGTGATTATTACACTTACAGGGAACATGTGTATAGCAGTACCAATTTTGACAACAATTTTTAGCCTAGCTCCAAAACATTTGACTACATTTTACCAGCCATCAAATAAATATAAATTCTGTGTTCATTGTCTCATATAAGCAAATGCAGATTTATGTTCAGTGACTGAAAACTGGATGGAAAGTAAGCATCAGAAATTCTTTTCCTACTCTATGATGGAAAATGTTTGAGAATATACTGGCTAAGTGTTTTCTGCACACACAAAATTTAAGTGGATTTGATTTAACAGACCAAAATATTGTGTTTTGTTTTGACTGAATCAGGATCCTAATTTCTGGGATAAACATGTGAAACAATCATGTTTATGGGAAACATTTGCCTGAATACATGTGATAAATTATATATTTCATTTTCTGTAAATAAGAAATTACTTGTACTCTCCAAATTTAATTTTACTTTTGAGCCAAACATGTTTAGTTCAAAAAATATCTTACTTAAATACATTACTTGACAAAATAGGTAAACATATAATATATATTTTAACATTTTGACATGCTGATTATACAAATGAAAGATGAATATGTGTGCAAATCAGTCAAAATAATGATATAGTATAACATTAGTATTTAGAACAAATAATAATAATGTTGAGACTGAGTATTTGCAGTTTATAATGTCCTCCAGACATTGCTGCAATGAGAACTCGCTAACAACAAGCTTTATATATCTTTGAGAATGGTTAGCTAAAGCTATAAATCTTTTGTGCAGAAATATCTTTAAGTGACGTTAAACCAACATTGCAAATGAAGCCTACTGACATTGAAATAACATGGATTTCCTGAAAAGAAAGAAAATTACTATTCAGGACCATTTGCAATGTTTGTGCATGGCAACTTAGCAGGCAAGAAAAGTTATTCCACACTGCAGTGCTTCCTGTCCACATTCATTTATATGTACTTATCCAATCAATTTGTTTCTCTTATGTCAATGCAAGTGGCTGTTTCAAAGCAAATCAACCTTTATGACCATGTGTTAAATATGTTGGGTTTTTCCACCCACTGTCAGCAAACCCAGCTGCTGTCCATATCATCTTAGCATAAAACTGTTGGATATATAAGCATTTGTACCCCTTAAAGAAACAAACTCGAAAGAGAATTAAGGTATGTTCTATGACCTTGGAGAAACTAGATATCCAATCTCTGGGCTAGCAGCCAATCTTGATGTTTTCCTGCCAAAATGCATTCTAGTGACTGGCATGAGTTTTCTTATCAGGCTCAACATTGATTCTGCAATTAAATTAGGCAGTCAGTGTAGTCTATTGGAAAGAAGCTTTGTACTGTGATGTGGAAATGTTTCTCTGATTCATTATTTTTCTGTCTGATTTGTTATGTTATAAAACCTCATACTTTCGATTACCTTTTGAGCATACAACAAGTTCTTTGGCTTAGCTTTTTATAACCAATGTAAAATGTATTCTTAAATGTTACTTTGTATTTTTACCCATAAATATGATTTTTTAAAAAAATTATGCAAGAATAATTAAAGAGATAATGTGGTGTTCTAAACAGCAGACTAAATTCTCTAGGTATCTTTATTTGATGACAATCTATATCATCACAGATTGTTGGTAATCTCATGACTTTACATTTCTAAGAAAACTGACTTCATTTATTTTTCTCATAATTTTCTAAAAGGCAGATTAGAATATAATTATATATTCCACAACTCAAATCTTGAAATCTTTGACATAATATTAGTTGTGTCCAAATACATGTTAGGTTTTATGATTAATATGCTGGTTTCTGTGCATGTTGGATAAAAAAGATTTATGTTGGAATGTACAGTGTACTAAAAATGTCATAGACTGGATTTAACTGAACTGGCCATCTCTGTTGTCACTGAAAGTCAGTGATGAATGTACTCTGTACTAAAATGAATAAACATATTCATTCTCCATAAGAATGTCTATGGAGATTCTCAGTCATCCAAGTCATGGTTGTACCAATGGTTCTTTGTTTCAAGAGGCAACTGGACTTTCTTGTTTTTCTTTGAAGATATTTTGCTTCTCATCAGAGCTGAAGAAGCTTTTTAGATGAGAAGTGAATATCATTGATAAGAAATAAAACTTTAAACTGGAGACAATATTGGAATACAATTCTCTTACTCCTATTCCTATTGCTCTTATTCCTGAAAATAAGTGATATAGCTTTCATCAAGACACACTGTGGGAAATAAAATATTTGTGATTTAAAAAAAAAACAGCATTGTTTGTGTTACACAAGTCCTCTTTGCAAACTCTCATAATAGAGGATACTCAGCTGACAATGCTATGATTGTTATTTTCTATTCAAATCCACTTGATAATCCAGCTGGATATTTTTCCTCCTTGAATTACTTTCACTTTATTTTTAAGGGATAATTTTATAGCTGGGATTCTGGGCAAAAAATGGCAGTCTAAAATATGACTTTGTTTTTTGCAGAGCTGACTATTGCAGCAGAACCAGTATCCAACAAAAAGATCAGCACCTCAAAATTTCTCTCTGGATAAAAGATCTCTCTGGGATCATTCATCTATAAGGGATCCATATAGATACTCTATGTACTGAGACCAAAACACAGCAGTCTCCTATGGGATTTAGAGCTCTTGAAGTCAAGGGAAAGTCAGCTTTCTCCAAGCTAGACTTTTAGCCAAAGTTTGGAGGTTTCAAAGGGACATTGAATTCTCTACTTCCTTTATTAATTACTTCTGGAAATCATTTGTTAAATGCATTTTGGAAATTAAGAACTTTCAATCAGAACCACAAATTTCATCCATCTTCAATCTTTAATGAAGCAAGTGTGTGTATAATATTTCTATGAATAAAAGTAAATTATTTTTTATGATTTTTAATGAAATAAAACAACAATCTTGTGATTAGTATATTGATTTTGAAAAGGTTTTAAACAGATGGATTGACAATAGATGGACTGACAGTAAGTTTTTTGAAATAATGTGGATTCTTTAAAATCCAATTGAAATTTGTGCAGAGATTTTGAATCTAAATATAAGAAATCTTCCCACGGGAAAACACTGAGGGTTCAGGGGAAAGAAAGCATGAGAAGAAACTTTGAAGGCTGGATACTAAAGGCATCCTGAAAGAACTATTTTAAATTAAATAAAAATACAGAGAGAAAAGCATTTTAACTTTGGAAAAATTCAAGGATATTTGGCAACAATTCACTAAGAGTTTTTTGAAAAAATATTGTCTATTATCATAAACAAGATTTAAAAGAAGAGATAGAATAGGATAAAAATGAGAATGAGGATGTTTTGGAGAAAATGGCAAGTTACAAGTATGATAAAAGGATGTTACACAAAACTTACAGATGAAAGTGGATGAAGTCTTAGTAATTAAAGGGGTACACAAATGATAAATCAGAAGAGGCATTTGGATAATTTTCTTCTCTTGCAGTTACAGCAGAGAAAAATTATATTTATCAAAAAAGTTCCTGAGAAAATGAAAAGATGAAATGAAAATAAATCAGGTTCTGGGACACTATTTAAAGGGTATAAACATCAAGATTTTTTAAAGTAAAAGATAAGGAATATATAGTGGCTTATTTGATTAAGCTTACAGTATATTCTATTCTTTCTAGTAGCTGTTGATGGGTTTTCTCAACTAGGATGGAATGAGGAAGCTTTAAAATTTTTGTTTTTAAATAAGACATGAGAAGAAGACTTTTTGTTGTAATTTCAAAGATAATGATAAACTAAGGTGTTAAAAAGAAAAGAAAGAAATTCAAAGGATTTATTTGATTAAGGTTAAAATGTATGCATTGTTATTTGTGAAAACATTTAGTGGACTTGGTTAAAATTGAATGAAGAAGCTTTATTATTTACTTATTGATAAGAAGTGAGATATAGGAAGAAAAGATATTCGGATTAAATGTTAGACAAGGTGAAAAGTCACTGAAATTATTTGTATCTGTCTTGAAAAAGGAAGTCAGTTTTCATACTTTTTTCTCACTCCCCCTTTTTTTGTCTGATTTTTTTTTTAAAAAATACTTGAATATTTTCCTAGTTTATGCTAGCTTTTTTATTTTTGTATTTTTAAACTTTAATAACGTTTTTTTTTTAAAAAATACTTGAATATTTTCCTAGTTTATGCTCGCTTTTTTATCTTTGTATTTTTAAACTTTAATAACATTTTTTTTTAAAAAAAGGAGACAATTTCACAGTTGTTTCTTTTCAAATATGACATTCTTCAGCTTGCCATTTGTCAGAGAGTATTATTGCTTAGAAACCTCAATGAGTTAGAAATCTCAGTGTTATAATAACAAATTCAGAAGTTTAACAATACAAGGAAGTTTTGTGGGCTTGGACATTCTGCCTGGTCCACAGAAAGAAAACAAAAACAAAGACCATCCAGTATTTTAGAATACTGATTTTAATCCAGAAGAGCAGAACTGAAGGAAAATGAAGCAGGGAAGGTGTGTCTGGGGGGAAATCACTTTGTGAATGTCCAAATTTCATTGCTGTTAAACTCTATTGCTGTTCAAAACCATCTGCTGGAATGGTAATTTTGTAATAGAGATTAGGATAATTCATGTCTCCTGCTCACTCATTATTTCTCTAAGAAAGTAGGCCATTTTCTTAGCAGCTAAGTGTGCGTTAAACTCCAAAGACAAACCAATATTTTAATTGGCTTCCTTGGAACAAAAGGTTTATAGGCCTGCATAGAGAAGGCACATTTCCAAATCTATTTCATTATTTCAAATGTAGTGACCCACAGAATTAGAATTAAATGCATGGTGTTCATATTCATTAGAGCAACTGTTTTTAAGGAAAGGATAAATTGGCATACTTGTTACTCAGAATGTGGATTTAGTCAATCATAAATATTAAATCATTGTTTCCATAAAGGTTTGCTAGATTCTGCTTCACCTCCATCCCTTGTTGGCTTAAAATTAACTGTTATATTCAATCCCTCATATGGTCTATCTGTATTTTGTCTACTGATCCTTATCCTTATTAATCTTTGCCAGCATCCAGAAGCATCCAGGCCTTTTTCAACATATAATTCCTGGACTGTTGGGCTTCATATTATTTTCTTAAGTATTGGATGCTTAAATTAAATATGTGTCACAGTTCCAAACCAAACCAGCAATAGAAGAGACCACACTGTGAACAGAATGGGTCTCTTCTGGAGTCTCAGCTTGGCATGTGGTAAACAATACAAGTAAAAGGGTTTCTAGCCAATATTACTGGCTTCTGCTAGCTAGCTGGCTATATGGACTCAGCACGCTCCAGCGTCCTGCTCCTGGCTGGCTCCAGCAAGTACTTTTCTTGCCCAGATCCAAGAAGCATCTTTGAGCCTGGTTGGTTGGTTCCAACAATGACTCTTCAGGCCTGGCTGGCTTATGAACTGACCATAGATGGCTTGCCTTCCTGACTCCTCTCCCCAGCGTGAGTTCCATCCCCCAACAGCCATCAGTAGCCCCATGTATCCCTCTCAGTAGCCCCATGTATCCACCAGTACCCTCAACAGTAGCCCCATGTATCCCTCTCCCCCTGCACGTGTGTGGCAACTCTGAAACAGTGCATTGTGGTCACTTTGAATGGTGCACTGTCTCATATGTTGACAATATGATTGCGCAGAGAAGGATGGTGTTCATCACATTTATCAAAAAGAGAATTTTTTTTTGACTTTGCACCAAAGAAAGAGGAACATCAAACTGATTCTCCATGGTGAATTAGCTACATTTTCTTTCTATGTTGGTTTACCTGGTTATAGAAGATAAACAGGGCTATTCCTCTAACATAACATCTCATGAGCATTTCAGTGCAGGAAGGTGTCAATTCATCATAGCAGTTTTCTCAGTCTTTTCACAAATCACTTGAGTAAGTTTATCATCTGCTCAACAACTCAAAACATGTTTTGATAGATTGTATAAAATCACTTTTAATTTCTCCCTGGTAGTCAACGTTAAATACTTTCTCCCCAACGTTAAATACTTCCTCCCCATCAGTAGTGATGATGTTTTAACACCCAAACATGCTATCCTCAGGCAGAGTCTGTGGTAATTAGATGTGATGATACCAAAATGTGAGATCATAGAATAATTTCTGCCTCTTATAATTTTTTATGATGATGCAACAAAATTACAATGCTGTAATTATTTTGCATTACAAAAACATTATTATAAAAATTATAAAATTATAATTTTATTATTATAAAAAACTTTGCATTACAATATACAGTAATTATAAAAAACTTTGCATTACAATACTGTAATTATGTTTTATCACTTATTTCCTTTTTGTGGTTGCCTGTGCTTTTCGAGGCAGATATATCTCCTCTGAATACTGGTGCTCTCTGAACTAGGATTTTCTTGCAGATGTTTCATTACCAAACCAGGTAACATCATCAATGCTGATGTTACCTAGTTGGTAATGGAATGTATGCAAGAAAGCAACCAAGTTCAGAGAGCATCAATAGACAGCAATTAACATTCCCTTCTACCAATATTATGTTTTTTATGTTTGTCTATAAGTTCCTGTAATTATGATCAAAAAGGGTTTGTGGCCCATGATTAAAAATTCCATGCAGATTGTCTCATAGAATTGTTAAAAAAAAACCAAAAACAATCAGCAGTAGAGAAGGGTGAACTCTAACTCTAATATGGTAGAGTTAGACCTGGTTAACATGGTAACTCTAACATGAAAATATAGGAACTTGATCAATATATTTACAACATAAAAGTTATATTACTTTGTGTGTGTGTGTGTTTGTGTTTGTATGTGTGTGTGTATTTCATTCTTTCGATCTCTTATACACCAGTGAATCAAGGAGATGTCTCTGTGAACTATCTCTGAATATTATTTTTTGTTATTGTTGTTTGTTATTGTCAGCTTTCTTTATCTAATGATTCTTGCATAGTTTGATTAAGGTCATCTTCCTTAATCTTTACACAGAAATATTATTCCTGCTTATTTATAAGTAAATTTAGTTGAGATTCTTCCAAATAAGAATTAATCATATAACAGTTAGCTTTCACATATATCTTCTTTTGTCAGCAAAATAATGACAAATTGAATGACAGCATTTGTAACCCCAGAGTCTCTCTGCATGTTGAGTATATACACTGTTGTGCTCTTTCTTGCTCGGTCTCTCTTTCTCTCTATCTGTCCCTCCCTCTGGCTCTCTCGCCATATACATTACATACAGTATACATATACATATACATTTTTGGGATCATGGTCGCAGTGGTGGTTTATATTTTATAATTGCTCTTCTAATTTATATAACAAAGAGGAAGTAGAACTAAGAATGACAGTAATAATAACAAAATGTTATTATAAATTCTAATTCACATCTATTATTTTACATGTTGAAAAAACATTTTCTTTCCACCTTTGTAATAGTGCTATATTTATTTGTTACAGCAATTAGCAGGACTCAACCATCTTTGGACTGCCTGAAAATGGTTTAATTTTCACTTTAAAGTTAAGTTTTAACAAATTTAAACTTTTAAGCAAAATTTAAAGAGCAACCATAATAGAAAATAATGACAAATCTCATATTTATACATGTACCCAAAATGTCATGCATTTATCCATATAGTGACGAGCAATCAAACTTGACTCAATGGAGTCTTAAGTTATTTACTTCATAATATCCACTCCAGTCACTCCTACTTTCCTGTAATTTAAGACTAGCCACTCAGCGCTTAATTAGTATAGGCAATCCTATCTCAATTGTTTTAAATTTTAATCTAGTGATAATCTGACATATGACTTTTAGAAGATAAGAAGCAGAGGTGGTATTCACCAGGTTCTGACCAGTTCTGGAGAACCTATAGTGAAAATTTTGAGTAGTTCGGAGAACCAGTGTTTTGTTCGGAAAACACACGAGGTAGACCGGGTTCCAACAACAAATACTTTATTCTTTAACTAGTCAGTAAATAGGAACACTTGGCTGAAGCCGAAGCCAGCCTTTTATACAGGCTGGCTTGCCTGCTTGCAGCCAATGGCAGTTGTTTAAATTTGCCGCCTTTTAGCAGCTCTTTAGCAGCTCTTTCACTAGGAACCAATCCAATGCTTATTTTATTTGACCAATCAGGTTTGCAGATTTGGAGTCACCCACTTTACATATAGAACACCCCTCCCCTCTTAGTTCAGTCCTACGTGGTGATGTAGTCTCGCAGGGAGGCGGGGCTTTTCCGGACTCGACTTGACTTGCGCGGTCCATTCTTAGTGAAGTCTTCGACCGGTTCGGATGGGGCTGCTGTGTCGTCCGTTCTTCTCCCTGGAACCGTCTGGAAGGGTGAGTCAGCCATTTTACCGCCGCCTGAGTTTCTTAGGCTGGTGGTTTTGCCGCTCCCTCCCGTTTCCTCTGGGCAGGTCAAGCTGGCCTGGCTGGCCCCTTCCGATGGGCTTTTCACGCAAGTCTCTCCAAACAGTGAGTCTTTTATTTGCTCTTTTTGTTCATATGTTTCATTGGTTTTGGTTTTAAACAGTTCTTTATTTACTTCTCGCCTTTCCCCCCCCCACCTTGGTTTGCAATTCATCGGTTTCGTCTGTCCTGGTAGCCATACCGGGTCCCCGGTGAAGTTTTTAGCGTATACTACATCGCCTATTTCGAATTGTCTAAACCGTGTAGAGGAGTCAGGGGGGTTTTCTGGAGTAAAATTTGGGTGTAACCTATCAAGGTGTGATCTTAACTTCCGCCCCATAAGTAATTCTGCTGGGGACTTGTTGGTTATGGTACTGGGCGTTATGTGCTGGAGTGTGAGCAAACGGTTTACTTTCTGTTGGACATCTCCAGCGTCCATTCTTTCCAAACCTTCTTTAGTAAATCGGACCATTCTCTCGGCCCTGCCGTTCGCAGCCGGGTGAGCTGGCGCGGTTAGGGCATGTCTTATACCTAGGGAGGCTAGGTATTGCTCAAATTGTATGCTGGTTATCTGTGGCCCATTATCTGAGACAAGAATGTCCGGTATGCCATGGGTGGCAAAAAGGTTGTCCAGCTTTTTAATTACAGTTTCTGTTGTCGTTGATGGCATAACTTTTACTTCAAGCCAATTCGAATAGGCATCAATGACAATCAGAAAGGTATGCCCCTTGGTAGGACCCGCAAAATCAATGTGTATTCCTGACCAAGGTCCCCGAGGGGTTTCCCAGTCTTTAACGGGTGCTTTTGGTGGGGACGGTCTAATTGCCTGGCATTTGTTGCATGAGCTTACCCAATACTCTATGTCCTTATCAATACCCGGCCACCAAATATAACTTCTAGCAAGGCTTTTCATCTTAACCATTCCCGGGTGCCCTTCATGTAACAACCTAAGTACCCTGGGTTGTAATTTGGCAGGGATTACCACCCGATCACCCCACAACAAACACCCCTTTTGGATTGAAAGTTCAGTCTGTCTGGTCCAGTAAGGTTTAAAGTTTTCAGTTTTTTGATTCTCCGGCCAGCCTTTACCTACCCAGCTAAGAACGCGGGCAGTCAATGAGTCTTTCGTGGTGGCTCTGGCGACATCATAAGCTGATATGGGTAGATCGGGGCAAGTCTCAATTTGTAGCGTTGTCATCGCTGGTGCCGGGTCTTCGTCGGTTGCTAGTAAGGGTGCTCTGCTCAAAGCGTACGCATGGGAAATTTGTTTCCCTGGCTGATGTGTCAGAGTGTAGGAATAAGCTGCTAGGAACTCTGACCATCTAGTCATTCTTGGGGACAGTATATTAGGTGTTGGCTTGTTTCCCGCCAAAATCCCCATTAGCAGTTTGTGGTCTGTTATGATTTGAAAAGTCCGCCCATATAAGTATTCGTGGAAGTGTTTTACTCCAGCGACAATTGCTAGAGCTTCCCTGTCCAATTGGCTGTAATTCCGCTTGGTTTTGGATAGAGTCCTAGAGTAATATGCGACGGGTGCTTCTCTGCCATCAGGTAGTTGGTGGCTTAGGATGGCACCTACTCCATATGGTGAGGCATCGCAGGTCACTCTTAATGGCAGTGTGTTGCTAAATTGGATGAGAACGTTTGTTGATGTTAGCAAGCTTTTAATATTTTGGAAGGCTTTTTTTTCTTTGTAACCCCAAGTCCAAGTTGCCTTCTTGTCTAGCAGATGGTGTAATGGTTCTGCTATAGTGGCCTTGTTTGGCAGGAACACATTATAAAAATTAATTAGTCCTAAAAATGCTTGTAGTTCAGTTTTATTTCTTGGTTCAGGTGCGTCTTTGATTGCTTTAACTTTTTTGTCTGTAGGGTGGATACCCTCTCCGTCTATTGAGTAGCCCAGGAATTCGACGCTATTCTTAATTAAACAGCACTTTTCTCTTTTTACCTTGAGGCCAGATTCCCTAACCTTAGTTAAAACTTCTTTGAGTCTTTTCCTTAATTGAGTTTCATCTCTGGCCGAGATTAGGACGTCGTCAAAATAGGGAACGACTCCTTGTATGCCATTTAGGAGGCGTTCCATCAGACTCTGGAAAATGCCAGGGGCCACGCTTACTCCAAATTGGAGCCGGTGACATTTGAATGCGCCCTTATGGGTGACTATAGTCTGTGCTTCTGCTGTTTCTGGGTCCACTGGGAGTTGTTGATAGGCTTGTGCCAAGTCGAGTTTAGCGAAAACTTTGCCTTTTCCCAGGGAATGAAGCAAATGCTGGACTACTGGCACCGGGTATGCACTTGGTTGTAATGCGTGGTTCAGGGTAGCCTTATAGTCACCACAGATTCTAATGGACCCATCAGGTTTTATGGGTGTGACAATAGGCGTTTCCCACTTGGCATGGTCCACAGGTTCTAACACCCCTTGGGCTATTAATTTGTCCAGCTGTTCCTCTATTTTTGCCTTTAGTGCAAAAGAAACTCGCCTGGCTTTTATTCTTCGTGGGGCTATTTGGGGGTTTAGATTGAAAGAAATGGGATTTCCCCGATACTTGCCAAGTGAGCCGTCAAAAACATCCTGGAATTCTCGGATGAGGTCGTCTTCCCAGCCGGTTGTAGTCACTCAATCGACCCCGGTCATCCCGATGCCCAATGGTGTGAACCATTCGATGCCCAGTAGGTTTGGTCTGTCTTGGTCAACTATGGTCAGCGGTAGCACCTTGACGTGATGTTTGTAGGCGACTCGGAATTGTCCCATGCCTACCACAGGGATTTGGTTTCCCTGATAGTCCTTGAGGGTTAGGTGCTGCTTCTTCAATTCTTTGGGTTTGATACCTGGGACTAGCTGTCTTATTGTGTCCCACGATACCATGGAGAGGAAGGACCCCGAGTCCACTTCCATCTTGCAGTGTTTTCCTTTGATTTTCACGATGACTTTAATTTTCTTCCCACTTTCCATCTGAGCACTCTGTATAATGACAGTTTGGTATGTATTGGCTCGCTTCTCTTGTTGCCACTTTCTCTCAGCTCGTTTAGGCTCAGCTTGTGTTGGGGAATTTCTGCGTCTCGTTGGGCTGTAGTATTTTTTCCTGCAGACCTTCTCGATGTGCCCTCGTTTCTTGCAATGCCAGCAAATGGCATCGAGAAATCTGCATTCGGCTCGGGGATGGTTTCCTCCGCAGCCAGCGCATTCCCGCCAATTCCTTCTTTCACGCTCTTTTCTGTTCGTGAGCAAACGGTGGACCTCGTCATCTTCTTCGCTCGATTCAATTGTTTCACCCGACTCTTCGTAGTGGGTTGTGGTGGCAGGCTGCTTCCTGTCTTTGGTTGGTGTTTCTTCGCTGTGTGTGTTCATCTTTTTCATGGCTACGGCAGATTTTTTCGCGGCTTCAGTGGCTGAGGCTTCCGCGATGGCTTCGGTAACGGTGATGTTGGGTTACTCTGTGTGGTCGAGTCTCTCAGGCCCAACACCACGCGATCCCTCATTGCTTCGTCAATGTTCAAAAATTCACACTCACCCTTAATTGTCTAAGGGCAGCGATGAAATCGGCGACGGTCTCTCCCTCTCTCTGGTCTCTGTGGTAAAATTCGTGTCGCTTTATTAAGTTTGACACCATCGGAGCGTAGTGTGCTTTGAGGACTCTTTGCAATTCTGTCCACGTTAGCTGTTTAACATCCCGGGGCTTCGCAAGGGCCTTTGCCATCTTGAAAACTGTTGGCCCGCAGTGCGTCAGGAATACCGCTCTCTTGCATTGCTCTGAAATGTCTTCCATTTCATTGCTCTCCAAATACATTTGGAAGCGATCAGCATAGGAATCCCAATCCTCTTCGTTGGGATTGAAGGGTGTGGGCGGTGCATTGTTTCCAGACATCTTGGTTGTCATCTGGATTTCTTATCACCGCGTGCAGGTTTTTTCGTTCAGGTTGATCCCATCCTCATCGCCAGTGTTTTGTTCGGAAAACACACGAGGTAGACCGGGTTCCAACAACAAATACTTTATTCTTTAACTAGTCAGTAAATAGGAACACTTGGCTGAAGCCAAGGCCAGCCTTTTATACAGGCTGGCTTGCCTGCTTGCAGCCAATGGCAGTTGTTTAAATTTGCTGCCTTTTAGCAGCTCTTTGGATTGGTTCCTAGTGAACCAATCCAATACTTATTTTATTTGACCAATCAGGTTTGCAGATTTGGAGTCACCCACTTTACATATAGAACAATCAGCAAATAAATACTACCTCTGACTGGAGATTTTACAGTATCCATTCCCTGCCATGCCCATCAAACCACGCCCACAAAACCGGTGGTAAAAAAATTTAAATCCCACCACTTGTAAGGAGGTGAATGCTGCAGTTTAATGTTGTAGCAAATGTCTCATTTAGAATTTGTTTTTATTCCTGTTTCTGGTCCCAGGCCAAAGTTTAAAGGCTGCTTTAAAATTACATTCTGTGCAATGCATAGAAATACTGTTCATTTTTCTGTTTTAATTTAACTTTTTTTAAATGTTCTTGCACTTTTTGCTTTCTCTTTGTTTTCTTTTGTTTTCTGTTTTCTTAGTAATTTTTTATTAGCTTGTATTAATTTTTTAATATTCTTTTTAGGAATATTTAATAAAATATATTATTTATTTATTTATTTATTTTAGTGTATGAGATGCTTAAAATGTTGACATGTTAAAAAAGCATGTGCATATGTCTGGTAAACATATTTCTTCTTCAACCAGCCATAAAACACTGGAAATTATAGTTGCATACACATCAAGCTAATTTTTTATGATATAACTCTGTGTGTGTGTGTGTGTGTGTGTGTGTGTACATATACACAAACATATATCTCATAAGTTTAGGTGTAGCTCTGGCTCTTATGATTATGAAAACATTATTGAATTTCTGATGCTGTGCTCTTTAAATGACAGATTCAGCATATGGCATTGGATGTGATTAATTTCACATCCCTGACCCCCCGCCCAATAGCTGATTGTCGGGTATCTGGCATGCATGCACAGAGATGTATAGCATGCACGGTGGGGCCTTGCATGCATGTGCAGGGGGAATGGGAGGACCCATGCAAATTGCCTTCTGGGTGCTGGCACGTGAGCGCATGCATGCAAGTGCATGCACAATTTTCAGCACAGGAGCCACAGGAGGTTAAAATATATACATTGTTATTTGTGAAAACATTTAGTGGAATTGGTTAAGATTGAATGAAGAAGCTTTATAATTTACTTATTGATAAGAAGTGAGATATAGGAAGAAAAGATATTCAGATGAAATGTTAAGGTGAAAAGTCACTGAAATTATTTGTATCATTGCCTTCTGGGTGCTAGCATGCGAACACACACATGCAAGCACATGCACAATTTTTGGCACAGGAGCCCAAAAAGGTTAGCCACCACTGACATAGAATGTAACATGAGTTATAGTAACTCTTAGTTGTATTTTATACAGCAATATTCTCTCAAAGCTCTCTCTGATCTTCAACTCATTTTCCTACAGATTTAAATTCAGCCTATGCCCAAGAATGCTGCCTTCCATAAGAATGCGATGAAATCCAAAGATACCTACCTGAAGGTATCTCTAGTGAAATATGTTCAGTTTCAGTAACATTACTGTCAGAGATAAAACTACCCAGTTTTCAATTCCATTTCTCCTGAGCTTTTTCAATATGAATATGAATTCATAGTTAAGGGTCAATAAACTATTTTTTTTCCATTCTATATCATTTTCAGTTTTCAAAGTATTTATTTCTTAATCTATTCACCTCATATATAGCCATTTTGTATGTGTTATCCTTTTTTTCATGAGAATTTCATTTAAAAAAAACACATGTAGACAATTTCTGTATTCTGACAGGATGTTCATGAAATTGGTTCTTCCCAGCCAAAATCCTTGATCCCTCATTAAAATGTATGTTTATCTTGATCTCAATATCTTTAATATTAAGCATGCATTTTAAATAAAGTTATGGCCTATTTGTTTAATGTTTTCTTTATTTCCCTTCTCTTCCAATTTACCACATTCTTGGAAGACAATACATCAGTTATTGCTCTCTAATTTGTATTGCACGTATCAGTGATTGCTGCTTAATGTTAACATTTATTTAAAGCTACTGATTTAACATTTAAAAATTTTGAGGTTAATGGATTTGTATTCACGGATTCATTAACCTCAATAAAAAACAAATGGGACCCCTTGTGAACTAAAATAAGCACAGATCAAGGATACACTTTCATTAATACTTACTGATAGCATTTAAACTGTGCTGTTAAAATGTCAGATCACTAAAAAGAGTGGTAATGCATATTCAAGGTGAATTTCACTGTTTTATCATGACTGTGACCTCCATTTCAATAGCTTAATATAAATTCATAAAGCATTGGCCTGTAAACATTTTGCTGCTTAAATAACATTCTTAAATGTTCTTCCATTTTGAATATCACAAACAAATTGATTTTCCTAATCAAGTTCAGCATTTTTTACTTGTAGAACGTATGTCCAGTAGTACAAGATTAAAAGCTGAACTCGCCAATAGTTTTTATTCAAATGGAAATTCCACTGCCAGTATCAAATTTGTTATAATAAATCAACAGCTTCCAACAAAAACTAAGAATAATGATTTCAAATAAAAATCAAGATGATTTTTCTAATTTATGTGCCTCCATTTCTCTAACTTGAAAACATCAAGAACATTTTATACTTACATTTCATTTCAGTTCTTTGTCTCAATTGTGCTTCTTCAGTATGATTCAATATCTCTTTATATTAGGATATATTATACTAATATCACATTATCATCTCTCTATCATCTACATCTATCATCTATTCACCCATCCATCCATCCAACTCACCACTATTAGCCATTGGGTTCTTCATGTCTCCTTCTCTGAATTTATTTTTGTCATGTATTCTTTATTGGAAGACTATTTTTCCATTAAAATGATTTTAAATGTTATTCTTCATACTATAATATTATTTGCAATCACCTAGCCTTCTATCTGTCTGTCTGTCTGTCTGTCTGTCTGTCTGTCTGTCTGTCTCTCTCTCTCTCTCTCTCTTGCTATTCCTTCTCTTCAATGTATCTGTCAACATCTGTCTTTTTTATAATAGATCTTGTTTGCCTGTAGAAGAGTAAAAGAAATTAAATTGAAAGTATGGGCCTGCTGCTAAGAAAATATGCTGGCATGGTAAGAGGGGATGACAAAAGGGCAGAGCTCATCAATTCTAACTTTGCTTTGGTATTGCCCCCAAAGATGAACTTTGTTCAAATGTACCCAGGCTGAACAAATGAAGGCAACAGAAACTCAAGGTAAATAAAGATAGATTTGGTAGTTCTTGGCTATTCAAATCTGTTTCTTTCTAGAACCAGAGGGATTATATTTAAGAATTTTGAACAAGCTTGTGGGTCTGATTTTAGAGGGTTTTTTTATGTGAGTTCGGGTAATTATGGGATCATTTAGAAAATACTGTGCTGTTGGCACAAACTATAGTGGGTTCATAAAAAATAAATTATACAAAAAACTTCAGTGTCCTTTTTAAGAGTGTGACCAATTTATTTAATAACAAGAACAGGGTACATATTGTATATCCTGATTTCAGAAAATATTCAACCTGAGATCTTAGAAGAAAAAATAGCAGAATATGAGCTGCAGTATGATAAATTAGATGTTTAAAGAAAGGATTGAACAATTGTACTCAATAGAGGACATCAGTGACTTAATATCAAGAAGAAGAAAGGGCTGAGTTGTATACCTCACTATTCCTATAGATTCATAAATATCTTTAAAAGTTAGTGCAGTGTAAAAACCAGAAGACTAGAAACCAGAAAAACCACAGCAGAGAAAAATGGTTTCTCTGTATTTGGTTAGGAAAAATCAAAGACAGAAATATAAGATGAAAGAGGGAGAACCATACTTGGTAGAAATACAGCAACTTAATTATTCATTATAGTTACATTGTGTAAAGCTACCAGAAACATTGAAGTAGCAAACACTTGGGGTAGCCACTGAGGTTCTCTGGATGGTGCTAGATGCTAGCAGCATACTGTGCAATTAACTAAGGGGGCCTCTTTTGTTACTGCATGATCTCATCCTCTATCTGTTCGGATGGAAAGTCCCAGACTTTCCAGACATATAGGTGATCTCATTGACTGACATCACCACTAGTCTTAAGGATTGTTTGGGAGGTTGTAGTAGTTGATAGAAAAAAACTTATTGAAGAGATAGGAAAGCTTTGTCCCTAGGACCCTGAGCGCAAGATGCTCAGGTTATAAGATTGCATAAAGATAGGGCATACTTTACATATTAAACCCAAGGCTCCAGTTCAAATATTACATTGATGGTATCAATGCTGTCATGCAGTGGAAACATCTGGCTCTGATGTCTCAGCAAAATAATAATTGGCTATAAGCCCCACTCCTGATTATGATCAGGTAAAAAATGTCATCTCAAAAATCTTTTTAAATTGGACTCTCAGCTCCTTCTGAGCAGGCTTTTTTTTTTTTTTTTGATTCTCCAAGGCCATTGTACATCTCCATGAGGCAAATATTAAAGGAACAATTAGAAAAAGGGGGAGATTCAAGCTAGAAACCCAGGACAGATATAAATTTATTTGTTTAAAATTTTTATATTTAATCTTTTTAATTATGCAATGCTTAAGAAAATAGAACAATGGATATAACTAGAATGCAGGCAACTGCTCTCTTCTGATGCACTGGATGGCAGAATTGAATGTAGAAGCCATGCCCCATTGAGTTCAATGATCTACAGTTAGCTCTGCTATTCAGAAGCATGGAACGAGACACAGATTCATGTTTAAAATAGAGCCCCTCCAAAAAGTACATTGTGGTTGATCAATGAAAATATGGTTAACTTATGTTTTTATTTATTTATTTATATTTATTTTGATTTGTCAATTGCTTAAAAGATAATAGGTATAAGTATATATATAGTTATGAATACATGAAATGGGTACATATAAGAAAAATAAAAGAAACAATAGGAGAGGGACGATAGGCACATTGGTACACTTATGCATGCCCCTTACAGACCTCTTAGGAAATCGGTGAGGTCAATAGTAGACAGGGAGGGTAGAGCTGGCGTCGCGACGATACGGCATGCGATCTTGGAGGTCTGAGATCACAGCCGATATCTTTGTCCCTGGATGGTTCTTTTGGACCTAAACCATCCTGAAGAGATGGCGAAAGTGAAGAACACATCCTGCTGATCCCAGGGATACCACACAATCCCTAGTCGATGCGGGAAAAGCTCTTCTTGCCAGCAGCAAAGAGGCAGCCTTTAAAGCTGCTGAAGTTGGGACAGCTCCAAAATGGAAAAAAAAAAGGAAGAGAAAGTGTGCCGGTTTGGTGAGAACTTTTTTTTTTCTTATCTTAAGACTTGAAAGGACATCCTAAAAGAAAGAAGAAATCTGTAAAAATGTTTGACAAAAATAATCCACGGCGATTTTAAACGGAAGGGTCAAAGATTTTTTTTTTTTTTTAGTATAGCCAGATTTTTGATCTTGTACTTTGAAACGGGACTGGTTCTTTTTTTTTAACATACATATTTGCTTTTTTCTTCTCCTTTTTAATTTTGTGATTTTGTAATATTTCAGACTAGAGGCTCCCTTTAGTTACTTAGTTATCTCTCTCTCTCTTTTTAAATATGTTTTCCCTTTTTTGGTTAATTTTTAGGATATTTTGCTGAGAAAGGAGGGGAAAGTGAAAGTAAAAGAAACTGTGTAACACTGCCAGAGGGTTAAAAACACCTTAAGGCCGTGTCACACTGGCCAAGGAATGCAAAACGGACACAACGGAAGAGAAAAATGTTACATCCGTTGTATCCGTGTTCAAAAGGGGCAAAAATTTGCATAAATGGAGTGGACAACATAGACGCAGGGAGGACGCAGGGCAGATGCAAAGCGGATGCGGAACGGAAGCCCAGCGGATGGTGCGTCCGCAGGGCTTCCGGGGGGCCTCAGCGAAGTGGACACGGAACGGAAAAAGTGGATGCAGAATGGATGCACAGCAGATGAAGCGGATGCAGAGCGGAAGCCTAGCGGATGCACAGCGGAAGCCTAACAGATGCACAGCGTTAATTGCGCATGCAGGGGGATGCATTGCGCAAGCCCCCTGGATATAAAGGGAAGGAGCTCACACGTCTAGCATTCCAAGGAAAGACCTGCTGCTGGACACTTCGAGTTCCTTGCCTGCATGTCTGCCTGCAAGCCTTGCTGCCAGTCTGCCTCCAAACCTGCCTCCCAGCCAGCCTCCCAGCCTCCTGGGCAGCCTCCCTTCCAGCCTTGCTGGCAGCCTGCCTTCCAGCCTCCCTGCCAGCCTTGCTGCCAGCCTGCCTTCCAGCCTCCCTGCCAGCCTTGCTGCCAGCCTGCCTTCCAGCCTCCCTGCCAGCCTTGCTGCCAGCCTGCCTTCCAGCCTCCCTGCCAGCCTTGCTGCCAGCCTGCCTTCCAGCCTCCCTGCCAGCCTTGCTGCCAGCCTGCCTTCCAGCCTCCCTGCCAGCCTTGCTGCCAGCCTGCCTTCCAGCCTCCCTGCCAGCCTTGCTGCCAGCCTGCCTTCCAGCCTCCCTGCCAGCCAGTCTGTCTGCCAGCCTTGGTGCCAGCCTTCCTGCCAGCCTTGGTGCCTGCCAGCCTTCCTGCCAGCCTCCCTGCCAGCCAGCAACCCCACAACCATGGGGAAGAAGCGAAAGTCTCAGCAACCTGCCACCATCCCTGGCAAGAGGGACAGGGCCACCCTCCCTCCCCATGTCCCTGACTCTCTTTCTGCTGGGGCTTCTGCTGCTTGGGCTCACTCTTCTGTTGCTGGAGCTTCTGCTGTAGCTGCTTCTGGCAGTGGTGCTTCTGCTGCGTACTCTGCTGAAGCTGCTCCTGGTCCTGCTGGTCCTGCTAGTCCTGCTCGTTCTGCTCGTGCTCCTGGTCTTGCTGACCCTGCTGCTGGTGCTTACTCTGCTGCTGCTCATCCTGGTCTTGCTGCTGCTGCTGCTGCTGCTACTGCTTCTGCTGCTTATGATCCTGCTGGTGATTATGCTGCTGCTGCTGCTGCTGCTGATTATGATTCTGCTGGTGAGGATGCTGCTGCTGCTTCTGATGATGATGATGCTGTTGGTGTGGAGGAGTAGCCCATACAACCTCAAAGTACGTCTAATGAGGGCCCATATGGCCCTGCCAGAGGGAGGAAGAGGCAGACACGTGATAGGGAGAGGAGGCAATACTTCATTGAGGAGGAACACGAGGATGAGGTGCTGGAGTGGCTGAGAGAGAACGACTATCTGTGGCGGAAGGGACACCAGCTGTACAGGGACACCAAAAGGAAGCAGGCTGCTGGGAGAGAGAGGGTGGAGAGTCTGGGCTACAAATCGGATGTGCTCCTCGGCTGGTGGAAGCACATGCACACCTGGTACGGGAAGCTGCACCGCAAAAAATCTGGCCAGGCCAGGGTTAAGCTGACGGACAGAGAGAAGTACGTCATGGCCAAGTGCAGCTTCCTGGAGGGTGAGGTCCGCCACCGAGGAGCACCAGGAGCCCAAATCTCTACCCTCTCTCTCCGGCAGCCTGATGGGAGCCAGTCCTCTTCCGGCCGAGAGTCAGTCCCTGTCTCCATGCAGGTATCTGTGGAGCATGCCACGGCGGAGAACCCCCAGGCAGGTGTTGAAAGCGTGGTGGAGAGCAAGGAGGACTCCCTGGTGCGGTGGGAGAAAGGAGACATCGAGTGTATCACTGCCGAAGCTGCATCCACCCACACCTCCACCACCACAGTAAGGCAGAGAGCCGGACAGCAGGAGGGGCAGAGCCACAAGGTCCTGGTGGAGATCAGGGACACCAGCATAGGTCTCCTCTCTCAGCTGGTCCCCATCAAATCCTCCTCCTCCAACCGCAAGCCCTTCCTCAATTATGTGAACCAGACCCTCAAGGAGATGGCGGATCCCCAGTACCAGGTGGTAAAGGAGAGGATCACCATGCTGCTTAACAACCCTCCAGACCCAGAGGCACCTGCTCCCACCCAGTCCAGGTCTGCTCCTCCACCCAAGGTGATGTCCCTCCCATACCAAGGCTTCCCACATCCCCTCACCTACCAGGACTACAGCTACCCTGAGGTCCAGCAGCACAGACAGCAGCCCTTACAGAGGCAGCCACAGAGTCATCGGGTGACACCACTGCCACCGGTTCCAATGATGCCACCGATGCCAACCTCGACAGTCCTCACCCCGCTGCAGGGCAGGCAGCCCCACTACACTACTCCTTCCTCCATCCCACAGCCAAGCCCGGCCTCAGTACATCTGTCCTCAGTACTGGGGCTGACACCCCATGGCATGGAGGAAGGACCTCTCAGCATTGCGGGGCTGGGCCAGCTGTCCGATACCTTCCTCAACACACCGTCCCCTGTTGTCCTCTCAGGGCTAGACATTCCAAAAACACCTCAGACCAGCACTGCAGCAGCACCCACCTCCACAGCACCTGCTCCCTAAAATCTTAGCCTGGGCACACACCTCCGAGTGTCCAAGAGGAGTTCCAGAGACTGGCTGCCTGGATATTTGTGGACTTTATTTGGACACTTGACTTGGGTCATGTTTATTTTACAGCTTGTTGTTCAATAAAGTTTATCTTTGTTTCACACACTTGCTTCATTAATTTTTTTCTATAAAGTCCGGGTGAAAACTTTTAGAAATGGTTTAGCCTTTGCATGCTTGTTGGATGGGTTAAGATAGCTGTGGGATGGGAAGGGATACCTGTGGGATGGGAAGGGATACCTGTGGGATGGGTTAAGATAGCTGTGGGATGGGTTAAGATAGCTGTG
>BLBF01000003.1:100785248-100808191 GCA_015471245.1 Laticauda colubrina | reverse complement strand
GGTAAACAATGTTATCCCTAACACAAATAATAAATAAAATAAAATGACCAAGTAATGAATAATGGTAATAGACCTATTCATATTTTCAAAATGATTCACAAGAAGTGCTTACTTCAGATATTATACCAGCTGGTCACCTCTTTGCTCCTTATCAAAACAGCCAAGCCATTTTTTCAGGCTTCAATTGAAACCTGAAGAAATACACAACAGCTTTTAGAGTTGTGCTTAAGGTATAGTACAAATGATTAAATCCATTAATGAGACATCTCTTTTTTCCCTTGGCACATGCTTGATGAAGTCAAAAATACTTCTTCCAATTCTTATTTGAAACATATACAGCTCTAATTTACAAAACATTAGATGAAATGGGCATGCATGCATACACCGATCTATGAACACAATGGTTTCAGCCTGATTCAAGTGGTTAACAGTTAATTTCTCCTGTGTAATTGGAAGAATAAGTGAAGGTGATAGTACTCTCTGACTCTAGTAGTTCAGGCATGGTTCTCATTCTGTAAGTTCAAGGCCAGGACTGTAACAAATCTTGGGAACTTTATCTTCTCCAGGACTATAGAAAAGAAACCTGAACACAAAATCTATTTCCATAAATGCATGAAATTTTGCAAAGAGTTTTGTTATAACTTTGTGGTTAGTAAGCAGGGAACTGAGCTGGACACAATTTGAAGATAAATAGGTAGGAAACATCTGCGATCCTGGAACAAGTGTCCCTGACAATAGGTTATGTGGGAAGCAGCTTATGCTGGAAGCAATAGGGAAAGATTAAAGGCCCTGTCACACTGCCCAACGGATGCAAAATGTTTGTAAAAAGGACACAACGGACGAGAAAAATGTTCCATCCATTGTTATCCGCTCTCAAAAGGGGCAAAAATTTGCATAACCAGAGCGGATAACACGGAAAGGAATGGACGGGGGGAGGACGCAGAGCGGATGGAAAGTGGATGCGGAACGGAAGCCCAGTGGATGGAAGCAGATGAGAGCGGATGGCAAATCCGCAAGGCTTCCGGGGAACCTCAGCAAAGCGGACATGGAACGGATACAGCGGATGCACAGCGGATGCACAGCGGATAAAGCGTATGCACAATGTATGCACAGCAGATGCACAGCAGAAGCCTAACAGATGCCGAGCGTTAATTGCGCATGTGGGGAGGATGCATTGCCTAAGCCCCGTGGATATAAGGGAAGCAGCTCGGAGCAGGTCACCATTCAGAGGAAAGACCTGCTGCCGGACAGATTGATAGCCTTGCCTGCCCTGCCTGCATGCCTGCCTGCCAGCCTTGCTGCAAGCCTTGCTGCCAGCCTTCCTGCCAGCCTTGCTGTCTGCCTGCCTGCCAGCCTGCCTGCCAGCCTTGGTGCCAGGCTGCCTGCCAGCCTTCCTGCCAGCCTTGGTTTTTGCCAGCCTCCCTGCCATCCAGCAACCCCACAACCATGGGGAAGAACAGAAAGCCTCAGCCATCTGCTGCCAGTCCTGGCAAGAGGGACAGGGCCACCATCCCACCCCCTGGCCCTCACTCTGGTTCTGCTGGGGCTTCTGTAGCACGGGCTCGCTCTTCTGGGGCTGGAGCTTCTGCTGCTTATGCTTCTGGAGGAACTGATGATGCGGGGGATCAGACAAGCACTCCAGCACCAGCCACCTCCACAGCACCTGGACCCTTCACCCCTGAGACTGAACGACCAAGAGGAGTGGCAGAGACTCGTTTTTGTTTTATAGCTTCTTGTTAATAAAGTCTATTTATGATTCATACACTTGCTTCATTTCTTTTTTTTAATAAAGTCTTGGTGGAAACTTTTAGAAATGGTTTAAGCCTTTGCAGGCTTGAGGGATGGGTTAAGATAGCAGTGGGATGGGCAGGGATACCTGTGGGATGGGTAATAGCTGTGAGATAGATAAACCTCCAGTGCAAGCATAGTGGGACTGGATGGTCCATCCTCCCAGGTGCCATACCTATGTCCCTTTATTATCAATAATAATGTAATCAATCATCCACACATGTCAACATAAACACAACTCTTTATTAATGCCCTCTTCATTGTAGGCCACTCAACATACATGGACTCATCAGTGTTGTGCCACAGGCTCAAGGAAGCATCCATTAACCATCTCTCATCATGTCTTACCACACCACTGCTCCAGCTGGGGAGTTGCACCAGTGTCTCAGGAGGTTGCGCTGCTTCTTCGCTTCACGTGAGGCTCTGTTGGGGCCTTGCACATCCTCAGTGTCTATCAGGTTTTGCCCTTGCCTCCATTCCCCAGGCTCCATGTCCCCATTGCCTTGTTGGAGGTCCACGAGCCTGTTCTGCAACACTGGGTAGCGGGTGCACATGAGATTGTGCAGGATGCAGCAAGCTTCCATGATCCCCCTCACAGTCTCTGGACAATGCTGCATGGTGATGAGAAGTACCTGGAACCTGTTGGCCAGAATGCCAAAGGCATTTCCAACACCCGCCTTGCCCTGGACAGCCTGTAGTTGAAGATCCTCTCTTCACGGGTGAGGTATTTGGAGGTGTAGGGCTTCATGAGGTAGGTTGTGAGGGAGAAGGCGTCATCCCCCATGATGAAGTAGGGCACATCTTGCGTGTCATTGGGCAGGGGGTCAGGATCTGGGAAGCCCACGATGAGGTTGTGTTCCAGCCCCTCCTTGAGGTGACTGGCGTTGTATACCTGGGCATCTGAAGATGAGCCGTTGCCTGAAGCATCGATGTACATGAACTTGTAGTCAGCATCGACCATGGCAAAGAGGATGATGCTGAAGAAGCCCTTGTAGTTGAAATAAGTGGACCCCGACTTGGCTGGAGCTTTGCAGGCCACATGCTTGCCACCTATGGCTCCAACGGTGTGTGGGAAGTTCCACCTCTGATACCACTGCTCTGCAACTTTCTTCCAGCCTTCTTCAGTGGAGGGGCACTGGAGGAGCTCCTCCTTGTATTCTTCGATGATGGCCTGCACCACTTCTCTGACCACAATGCTGATGGTGTTGGATGGCAACCTCCAGCCGTACTGCATGCTCCTGTAGGAGGTCCCTGAGGCCAGGTGGCGCAGAGTGAGTGCCACCTTGAGCCCAGGTTCCAGGCTCGGCCGGAAGCTGGTGTTTGCCTTGGTCAACCTGGGTGTCAGGCGCTGCATAACTTCGTCAAACATGGCTGGAGGCATCCTCATGAAGTTCTGGAACGCCCAAGTGTCTTCGTTCCTGAGCTCCACCATCAGCTTGTTGTACAGTCCGTCCTCTGCTCTTCTGGCGATCCATCTTTGGACCCAGACACTTCTTAGCTGCCTCCTTTTCTTCCCATAGTAGAGTTAACAAAGCCTGTAGATGGCTGTTGCAGAAGGATGGTGGCTGCCAAAAGGACTTTGTTACGATCCATGATGGACATGACTGGATGCTGTGGAAGAGCAAAAGTCAGATGAAGTCTGCAGAGGTCTGCACCGCAGGGCTGCTCGTCTGAAAGTGAGATGCAGGTGAGTTGCTCCCCCTTTTTATAGGCAGTATAGGTTTGTCCCTTTGCATCCTCTAGGCATCCTCTAGACATACTTAATATCCGAGATAGGTCCCCTCTGTGAATGTTTTTTCCATTTTAAATGCTTTGTTTCCATTCTGTATCTGCTAGGCATCCATTCTGCATCCGTTCCGCGTCCGTTCCGCTTCCTCCCTGCATCCGTTTACCGCTGGAGCGGATGGAGATGTGCGGATGCGCAGCAGATGCCTAGCGGATATAGCAGTTGCGTAGCGGATGCAGAACGGATGCCTAGCGGATGCAGAACGGACGCATTGGATACATTTTCCACTCAAAAGTTTTGAGCAGTTCAAAACTTTTTGAGTGGATGAAACATCAATAAACAGATGCTGGACGGATAGAGAGGATGAAAAACAGAGGCAGTGAGTACAGAACGGATGCATCACGTTAATCAACAAGTGTTTTTCTCCGTTTTACATCCTCTTTCCATCCGTTGGTGCAGTGTGACAGGGGCTTAAGAAAGTAATCTTAAAGAAAGTAAATAAAAAAAGTAAATAAGGAAGATATTTAGGGATGATTCACATCCTGGTCATTGGCTTTTCTCACTTTTACCATTGGAAGGAAGATACAGAAGTGTAGTCAGACAGACAAGCAGGTTTAAAAACAGCTTTTATCCATGGGCTGTCAGACTCATAAATACCACAACAATTACTCCATGCATAGATGGAAACATGACTGGTTTCTCCCTATTACTTGTGTAAGGACCATTTTCTATATTATTTATGTTGTGCTGTATTTTTGTTATGTATAGCACCAGCAGGAGCTCAATCAATTTAATATATATGTACAATGACAATAAAAGTTATTATTATTATTATTATTATTATTATTATTATTATTGTTGTTGTTGTTGTTGTTGTTGTTGTTGCTGTTGCTGCTGCTGCTGCTGCTGCTGCTGTTATTATTATTATTATTCAATCTCAACCGATTTCTGTCATGATCCTTACAGCAGAGCTGCCCCCATGCAGCATTTCTGAATTAACCAAATGGTTTCTAATGTTTGTTAATGATGCATTAATATTTAGTTTAGTTTAGTTTATTGTTGTTGCACCTTGTACAACAAAATTAAATACTATCTTCAGTGTACATTATTACTTTGGAAATAGACATAAAGACTATACATTGACTTGAAAACCCCTGATACTGCATTAATATTGCACTATACAGCAGAATTCAATAGAGTTACTGCCCTAGGATAGAAGCTGTTTTTCAGCCTATTTGTCCTTGTTTTTATTATCCTGTACCATCTGCCAGATAGTAAAAGTTCAAAAAAAAAAAAAAAAGAGTGCCCAGAATGAGATATATGCTTGAGAATGTTTTGAACTTTAAGGCAACGGGAGCTACGAACTCTTCCAAACAGGTGAGAGGGCAACCAATGATCTTCTGGGCAATGACATTAACCCTCTGGAGTGCTGTCCTATCTGCAACTGTGCAATTGACAAACCATACACAGGAGCAGTAAGTTAAGTGCACAGATGCATACTCTCTATGGTGCAGCATTAAAAAGTCACCAGCAGTTTTTCATTCAGTAGTTGTCTTCTGAGAAGTCTCAGGGAGTATAATCTCTGCTGGGTCCTTTTGACCATGATTACAGTGTGAGCACCCCAGGTCAGGCCCTCTTTTATGGTAACACTCAGAAACTTAAAACTGGCCACTTGCTCCACTCAGTCTCCATTGATAAGCAAGGGCTGGATGTCTGGTCTGTTCCTTCTATAGTCCACTACAAGCTCCTTGGTCTTATTGGTGTTAAGGACCAAGTTATTGTATCCACACCACTAAAGCAACTGGTCCACCTCATCTTGGTAGGCAGACACATCCCCCCACCAGAGATGAGCCCCAACATTGTTGTATCATCTGCAAATTTTGTAATAGTTTAGTAATGTATACATTATTTAGTTTAAACATATCTGATTTATTTAGTAGAAGATAGATAGACAGACAGACAGACAGACAGACAGACAGACAGACAGGCAGGCAGGCAGGCACTGTATATGAGTGTGTGTAAGACTTTTGAGCCATGAAGAGACCTATGGATTTGGGTTGTGTGTACATCTATCTTTTTGGGGACTTCAACTACATGCAGACATAAGGAAGACCAATTCCACTTCTATTGAAAATTTAAATTGTTCTAACTTTTAAGTTGCCTCCCTTTCCCCATGGCAAAGAGGAAGACTGAAAATAATGCCACAACATCTAGATTTTAAAGGCTTTTTATTCAATGATAAAATATTCTATTTATTTTCCTGTACATGTTTTATATAATTCCTGTCCATGTCTTATACATGTCTTATATAATTGTCAATGCAGATTAGAATTTTTAAAAAATAACTTTTTGGTTGATGTATTTCTTTATACAGATTTTACAATAGAATATAAACAAATAGCAAAATGTGAGAATTATGTGTGCAAATGTCCTGGTTCTTGAAGTAAAGTATTGTCAGAAAGGACACATAAGAGAAAGACTATTATTTATTTTATAAATAATTAGAATGATTAGTCTTTTTGATTAGTCTCTTCTCCTTTCTTTTAAATAGCTGTATTATCAGAGACAGGATAATACATTTCATAATTGCAATATTATAATGCACTATTTTTGTAGACATTTATTTGGCCATTTCCTATAAATTATTTGGAAGAAAAAGGAGGAATATCTAGTGTCCCTTTGATGAAAGAAAAAAGGAGTAGAAGAGGAAAGAGGAAAAAGACATGTTATTTGATATTTAGGTATTTCTCTTTTAAAATAGAAACACCACGTTTCTACTTCTTTGATGCTTATTTCAATCCAATTAAATATCACTTCAATTATGTTGTTGACTAGAATATATGACTGTATGAATTGGAATGAATTAAGAACATTCTACTTCCTTTCATATTTTTGCCACTTTATTTTCCAAGGAATTTTTGAACAGAGCAAGGACAATATATTTATTGAATATATTGAAAAATCCTAGAGCTTTCATCTGTTAAATGCATTACAATTTGCATTAGTTCTTTTAGCACTGAAAATATGTTGATGGTCTCATTACATTGCCTTTAGTTTATGCTGTATTTTGGATGACCTTTTCTTTTGAATATAAGCACAAGTTGGGGCCACGGGGGAAATAAAAGCAATTTAGTATTCGACTGTAGAATACAAGTTAAGTTTGAAGAAAAAAGTGAAATCCCAAAGCATTAAAATATCTATTTTCAGTTTGATAAGATAAAAATATTCAGACATCTCAAAATGTTTTTAGCTCATAGAATGAGCACTTGTTACCTGAAAACACTTGTGGCTGAGAAGCTAAATGATCCTGAAGCAACCTATTCAGTTTTAATCCTGTTTACACCCACAGTGTCACCTTCAATTTTAGGGAGCTTCTCTTGATGTTCCATGACCATTTGGAAGATTCATTAGCAAGGTTTCAAAGAAACATTTACCTTGGTCTGTAAGAATGGGAAAAATATAAGAGTCTTATGGCTTTCATCTGTGAAAACCTGAGCCTGATATTTTTATTTAACTTTAAGATATAATAAGGCCCCACTGTTGTATATTATAATTAAGGAACCAACTCTTTTTCCCTTTCTCTGTCAAAAAATAAGATATTGTTTTTGTTCCATCCGGAAATAAGTTGCACGAGACCGGGTTCCAACAACAAACTCTTTATTTAATTCAGTAAAGCAATGGTAACGGAACAAGAGGCCAAGCTGCAGCACCCCTTTATATAGCGGCTTGCTCACGGCTTGTGGCCAATGACACCACTTTAAGTGTTCTTGCCATCCGGCGGGCCAATCGGATTGGTTCTCTAATGGCCAATCCGAGAACGGCCTTTTCGGCCAATCAGAATAGGGAACTTGGAGCCTACCAAGTTCCATACATAACACCCCTCCCCCCTTGGTTCAGTCCAATGTGCGTCACGTAGTCACACAGGTAGGTGGGGCTTTTTTGAGTCCTGGTTGACCTGCACAGCTCAGTCTCGGTGTGGTCTTTGAGTGGTTTGGACAGGATCGCTGTCTCTCTGTTCCTTTCCCATGGAACTTCCTGGAAGTCAGCCTTGCTGCTTCCGCCTGAGTCTCTCGGGCCGGTTGAGATGGCTCCGCCTCTCCCTCCTGGTTTGTCTGGGTTGGTCAAGCTGGCCTGGCTGTCTCCTTCCAGGAAGGCCTCGCTTTGTTCTCCTGCTCCCAGACTTCTCATTTGAGGTTCATCTAACCGTGAGTGCTCTTTTTGATTTGTTTGATATTCTTTGTGTAGTGTTTGTTGTCTTGTTATGGGGGGTTCATCTCTGCCTTATTTATTATTTTGTATCCCCCCCCCTCAGTTGTTTTTTGGTCGGTATTTATTTTTGGTGCTAGTGTGTTTTTGCATTCGAGGGTGTGAGAATGAAGCTGGTCGATGTGCCACTTCCATTCTCTTCTGTCATCTAGGAGTAGTCATTAAGACCGGGGCCTGTGATCTGGGTGATCATGGCTGAAAGCCATAACGGGTCCCCAGTGAGGTTTTTCGCATAGACCAGGTCGCCTATTTCAAATGCACGGTATTTGCTGGAGGAGTCAGGGGGTTTATCCCAGGTGTAAGTGGGGTGTAGTCTGTAGAGGAAAGAATGCAATTTCCTACCCATCAGGAGTTCTGCTGGGCTTTTGTTGGTTGTGCTGCTAGGGGTAATATGCTGTAGGGTTAGTAATCAGTTTAGGTTTTCTTGCACGTCCCCCTTGTCCATTCTATCTCGGTCCTCCTGAGTGAACCGAACCATGCGTTCAACCCTGCCATTTGCAGCCAGATGGGCCAGCACCGTTAAAGCATGTCGGATGCCTTGGGTAGCTAAATCCTGCTCGAATGCTAACACGGTAAACTGGGGCCCATTGTCCGACACCAGTACATCAGGCAGTCCATGTATGGTGAAAGGTTTGTCTAGCTGTTTCATTATTGCCTCGGTGGTTGTGGAAGCCATGAGGATGACTTCTAACTAGTTCGAGTAGGCATCCACAACTATTAAAAAAGTGTTGCCTTTTGTCGTTCCAGCAAAGTCAATATGTAGTCTAGACCATGGACCCCGGGGAGTTTCCCATTCCCTAACTGGTGCCTGGGGGGGGGGGGGTTAGGCCTCAATTTTTGACAGTCATGGCATGTTGCCACCCAACGTTCGATGTCCTTGTCCAGCCTTGGGCACCAGATGTAACTCCTGGCCAGAGCTTTCATTTTGATTATGCCCGGGTGCCCCTCATGCAACATGCACAAAATATCTTCCTGGAGTCAGTTTGGTATCACCACCCTGTCACCCCACAAAATACAGCCCTTCTCGATAGACAGTTCAGTCTGTCGGGTGCGAAATGGCTTAAAAGTCTCAGTTTTCTTCTCTTCTGGCCAGCCCTTACCTACCCAATTCAGGATGCAAGCTGTCAAAAGGTCCTTTGCGGTGGCTCTCACGACATCCACTGCAGTTAGTGGCAGGTTCGGGCAGGTCTCGAGTTGAAGTGTGGAGATGGTGGGAGCTGGGTCCTCTTCTGTGATGGGCAATGGGGAATGGCTCAGGGTGTCGGCATGGGTGATGGTCTTTCCTGGGCGGTGAATCAGCGTGTAGGTGTAGGCAATGAGGAATTCAGACCACCTCGTCATTCTACGTGACAGAATGTTCGGGGTTGGTTTGCTTCCTGCTAGGATTTCTAACAGGGGTTTGTGATCAGTGATGATCAAAAAGGTTCTGTCATAAAGGTACTCATGGAATCTTTTGACTCTGGCGATGATTGCGAGGGCTTCTCAGTTGAGTTGGCTGCAATTGCATTCTAACTTGGAAAGCGTTTTTGAATAGAAAGTGACCGGTGCCTCTCCGCTGGTAGCTGGTCGCTTGTGGTTCAGGATGTCACTGATTCCAAAAGGCAATGCATCACAGGTGACCGTCAAAGGCAGGGTATTGCTATATTGGATTAAAATGGTGTTAGACGTTAATAGGTATTTGATACCCTGAAATGCTGCTTGTTCCCGGTGGCCCCATTTTCAGGTAGTTTTTTTTGTCTAACAACCGATGTAAAGGTTCTGCTATGGTTGCTTTATGGGGAAGGAACACATTGTAGAAATTTATGAGACCTAGGAATGCTTGAAGGTCAGTTTTGTTCCTAGGTCTAGGTGCGTCTTTGATTGCCTTTATCTTTTTTTCAGTGCGGTATATTCCTTTTTCATCTATTAGGTAGCCCAGAAACTCGACCTGGTTGGTGGCTAGATTACATTTCTCTCGCTTTACCTTGAAGCCTGAGTTTCTAAATCTTCTTAAAACTTCCCTTAATCTGCTCTCTAGTTGGTTGGTGTTTTTTGCTGACACCAGAACATCGTCAAAATAAGGGACGACTCCCTTGATTCCGTTTAACAGGCACTCCATGAGGCTTTGGAACATGTCTGGGGCAATGCTAACACCGAACTGGAGAAGGTTACACTTGAATGCCCCTCTATGTGTCACAATAGGCTGTGCCTCTGCAGTAATGGGGTCAACAGGTAGTTGTTGGTATGCCTGTGCGAGATCAAGCTTCGCAAAAATAAGTGTTGCATTACCAGTACTGGGTATGAGCTTTGTTGGAGTGCATGGTTTAGGGTGGCCTTATAGTCTCTGCAGATGCACACTGACCCATCTGGTTTCACAGGAGTCACGATGGGTGTTTTCCACCTGGCATGGTTGATTGGCTCTAACACCCCTTGTGCTATTAATTTGTTTAATTGTTCATCAATTTTTGGTTTTAAGGCAAACGGGACATGTCTGGCTTGGTTTGGCAGATCTGGAATCACATTCATTTGGCGCATGGTGGCTGCGGATTTCTTTGCTGCTTTGGCGGCAGTTGCTTCTGCAATAGCCTCGGCCACGGTTATGTTTGGGCTTACTCTGAAATGTAGTGTCCTTCAAACCGAGGACCACACAATCCCTCATGGCCTCGTCCATGTTCTGGAACTCGCAGGCTCCTCTCTTGTGTCTCAGGGCTGCTACAAAATCTCCGATGGTTTCATCTTCTTTCTGGTCTCTCTTGTAGAATTTGTGTCTTTTTTTCAAATTGGAAACCACAGGTGCGTAATGTGCTCTGAGCATTCTGTTCAGCTCAGGCCAAGTCATCTGTTTGACATCTCTTGGTTTAGCCAGCGCCTTCACCATTTTAAAGACGGCTGGTCCACGTGTGTAAGGAAGACAGCCCTCTTCCTTTGGTCAGAGATTTCCTGCAGTTCGTTGCTTTCCAAAAACATAAGAAAGCGATCGATATACGACTCCCAATCCTCCTCATCAGGATTAAATGGTGCGGGTGGCGCGTTGTTCCCTGCCATCTCTCCCACTCGGTTCAGATTGCCGCATGCTTCAGTCTCGCTCTTCTACAACGATCCCACCTTCGTCGCCAGTGTTCCGTCTGGAAATAAGTTGCGTGAGACCGGGTTCCAACAACAAATTCTTTTTTTAATTCAGGAAAAGCAATGGTAACGGAACAAGAGCCCAAGCCGCGGCAGCCCTTTATGTAGCAGCTTGCTCGCAGATTGTGGCCAATGACACCACTTTAAGTGTTCCCGCCATCAAGTGGGCCAATAGGATTGGTTCTGTAATGGCCAATCTGAGAACGGCCTTTTTGGTCAATCAGAATAGGGAACTTGGAGCCTACCAAGTTCCATACATAGCAGTTTTACTATTCTAAGATAAAATAATCTTATGTTAAGTATCTACTAACATTTCCACTTCTCCTGATTCTGTCTAAGCAATTTTGCACATTAAATACAATTAGGAGGCAGAAAAAGTTTAAAAGACATTATTAAAGATTAGTGATTAATTAAATCATCTTAGGTCAATCTTTTTTTTAAAAAATCTGTGCCTTATTCTTCTATACAGGATAGTTCATTCCTATATACTTTACTTCTGCAGTGGATAGCTTTTGCTTTCCAAATGATTATGAATCACACACCTCTCCACAGATAAAGCTATAAATATTTACCCTGACTTACTATTTTTATCTATAACTCAAAAACATTTTTTTGAACAAAAATATTTAATACTCCCCCTATCTTCCCCACAACAACATTACTATGAAGTGAGTTGGATGGAGAAAATAAACTGCCCAAAATTACCCAGTTGACTTTTATGGCTAAGATGGAATTAGAACTCCCAGTTTCCTGGTTTCTAGCCGGGTGTGTTAACCACCAGACCAAACTGAGGGTTGCTTTTTAGTTATATCTACTACTGAAAGTATATTTATTTATTACGCAAATTCATATAGAATTCCTTGATTTGATTTGCTGCTTCTTAATCAAAGAATTCAGGTAAAATTATAAGAAAGAAAAAAAGCTAATTATAAATAAATATTGTTACAAACTTACACGCAGAGAGATATGTATGTATGTTTTTATGTATGTATGTATATATTTATTTTTGTGGCCAGTGTCCCAAATATTGGTATTCAATTTTAGCAGTTCTTGAATGTTCTACATTCAAACTATGAGGGTTTTAAAAGACCAAAACTTCAGCGGCTTTTTATTTTTAAATCAAAATAAATGAATGGACTATATTTAAAAAAAATGTTTACATGTTTATAGCCTATTCAAGTAGCAAGTATGCAAACAAATATATTTATAAGGAATGGCAGTGGCTGTTAGCTACAGTCTTTCAAGTGACTTGACTAAGTGCTTATTTGTCAACAGATCATCAATATACTTTATTTTAATTTTAATGGATTTTCCATTTTGCACAAACTGGTTGCTTCATTGATCTTTAATGTCAATGGTGTGCCAGTATGCAGCTTCATCATCATAGTCATCCTGTGACATTTTATTTTTGCTGCACAAGGCATCAGAAAATTTAGAGAATCTCAGCCATCAATTCAGTGAAAACAAGGTATTTTAGAACATTTGCATTTGTTTACTTGTTTCTTCATGCTTTGAAATCAATGGTGATATCTGAACATGAAGTAGCTTTTCTCTCTCTCATTGTTTAACAAAAAAAAAGAGCAAGCAGTACTAAGTAGATAGATCTATTGTATTAGATAAACCCAAATGTAATGAGCCACTTAAGCATAATAATGCTTAGAGGATTTCAGAATACCCTGTTGATAATCCATTTACAAAGGAAGAAAAATAAGACAAAAAATATTGTGTGACATAGCAAACCTGGTTAAAACAGATTTGCCTGGTATATAAATAATATTTTGAGTTTCTAATAATAATCTATTATTATTCAGTATTTTACTTACCTGTAAAGTTCAACATATAGACATATAGACATAGATTATAGATATGGATTATAGATCATATAGATAATATATGTCCAATTACACCTTTTTACTTTTTTAATGAACTTTTTGAGCCAGGACACAGGAGGTGACTTCTGGCATAGGAGTTAAAAACCACCCAGATCAAGTTATTTAGTGACTTTTGCACTTTTCCACCATAAGCCATAAGCTTCTCACTGCTCTCCCCTCCCATGCTAAATAGAAACCTCTATCTAATACAATACTCTGTTTTTTACTCAGTCCTCTTTTATCTGACTATTGTTGTGGTACTGACTCTTCCTCCTGTCACCCTATGAGGCTATAATCTCTTCCCCCTACATATACAATACCCGCTCACACTATCCCAAGGCTACGAGAAGAACCATCAATATTTTTGTAGTGTGGGAAAACTTCACTATAGAGTATGTGCTGGGAGACTGAAACATTTATATGGCAGCCATATCAGACATGTTTCTGAGATGATACCAGCTATATTATATCAATTTAATACAGATTAAACCAATTTGGGAGCAAACTCTTTTTCTTGGTATAATGGAAAAGATCCCTGTTTCTAAACATTTGAAATCACTCAAGCAGTTTTCCTGAAAGTAGCAAAATGAAACATTCAAGAGAAGTTTCAAATTAAAAGAGCCATGATATAGCCTATATTTAAGAAATACTCTGAAATTTGGTAACAGGTGCAAGTGAGACTGATACTGCCAAGTTGTGATAATTATTCTCAGTCAAATTTGAATTATCTTGGGATTCCCACCAACAACTAATGTAATATCCTCAGTCAGTTTGTACAAAAGTTAACTTTAAAAGTTACAAAGGCTTTTAACCAAGTTATACTAAAATCTTAAGGAAGAGGCGAAAAATTAAGGCTTCATTTTGTGAATTGTGGGATACTCGTCCACTTACATGATATAGTGAAACACAATTTATTTAGTGAATTGAAGGTGATGTACAAATTGCTCCCATTACTCTGGAAGCATGCCTAAGTACAACATTATCTTCTAAAAAAATAATAGTTCTTCGGAGATTTAGAGCCAGACTTGCCTTAAGTTAAAAATGACATTTATGTGGAGGAAAACACACTTGATTGCTTGCTTGCTTTATTTGTTTGTTTGTTAATTCATAAGAATCAGGTTTGTCACATTTGAAGGAAAAAAAAGGAAAGGGGAAATTACAGCCAAGGGCTATTGTGTCTTGATTATGAGTGAATAGGCCAGGCGTTCCCTTTGTACAGGTAGGGGAAAGGGTTTTCTGAGGCTTTTGTTAGAGAAATGACTTTGTTATTGATCATGCCCCAGTATGCACTCTAACCTCCCACCATCTATTACCCCACCATCTAATTTTTACAGGATTTGTTCCCACTTCTAAACAGTACACCTAATTTGATTCAAACATTGTACAACTTTGAAATAATAAACTAAGAGGTCCAAAATGCTGATCACTGAGATCAGTTTTCTTCTTTAGTCAAACTGATGGACTTCGACACAGAAGAAGGAATTAAGTAAATTTATGGGGTGAAAAAAAAGAGTGAGGACACGATCTTTTATGTATCTTGTATTATGTATTTTGATTGTAATAAGGGATAAAATGTCATTAAAAGAACCCAAGAGACAAACAGTTTAAAATTAATTCACCCTTGGAAACTTTTGTTTGTTTGTTACAAGACAAAAATGAATAAAAGACTGAATCAGGTAAATAGGATAGGGTAATCCTTTCCTTCTGAACTGAACAGAATTGCCAAAACTGGGAGGTCCTTTCTTAGGATTTCCCAGACTTTTTTTTTAAAGTAACCCCCCCCCTTTTTTTTTTTTTTTTTGAAAGGACCTCCCAATTTTAGCAATGCTATTCAGGCCAGAAGGAAAGGATTTCCCGACCCTGGTAACCCAATTCTATTTTTCATTCAGTTTTGTCTTGGGACTCTCTTTTGTTAGTTTACCACTTACTTTATCATCCATTTGCCCAAGGAATGACTATCTAAAATAACAATGCTCCTATAAAAGGAAAAGGAAAGCTCACTCTTTAGCATACAGTAATACTTATCTTTTGAACTGGTCTGAGTATCTAGGCACAAAGAGAAACATTGTTCGGAAAGCAAAGCAACAGATCTAGCCAAACAGTACTGACAAAGCAGTTACCGACAGAATGCCAATCTTCTTTCTTTCTTTTTAGTCACCAAATAGCTTTTTTTAAATTTTTTAGAAGGGTGGGAGGGGTAAGAAGGGGCAGGGCGGAATTTGGTGCCTTCCTCAGCTTCATGTATCCAGGCTCATCAGCAAGGGTCTTGATCCAGTGGTTGAGGGGCATGGCTCCAGAGCACAGGTTCATGCCAATGATGAAAGGAGGGGTGGCCAGAGGTGCCTGCCTGGGTGGGATAGTAGTAGCAAGAGCAGGAGTAGATGCCTTTGCTGCTCTTCTTCTTGTTCTCCATGGATTTGAAGTGGATGGTGGGTATGGGGCAGACCAGTTGCATGGGCTTGGTCTCTACCAGGCACAAGTTCTTCTTGTCCCAGCCAGCCCCCTCCAAGAAGAGACTCCAGATGCACACCCCATCCTTGGGAGGGTACACCAGAAGAACCAGAAGAACACTGGTGGGCAGGCCATCTTCACCCAGTGGACAAACTGCTTCATCCACAGGCCCAGGTCCCAGGTCCAGGCAACCAGGGGCTTCTGGAAAGAGTAGGCCCTTTCCCACATGGGGGCATGCAGGCATCAAAGATGCTATTGAAAATTTTCTCCAGGTCCATCAACATGTCCACCAGTCCTTTAATGCCCTTCTCCAGTTCCACCAGAGATGGGCTGAAGATCTGCAACAAGGAGTTGTAACGCTAGATCTTTTGCAACAGAACCATGCTGAGAGGGGAGGGATTGGTGGAGTGCAACTTGCAGGTCTCTCGTAGTTGATCTCCTCTGGAATCTTGTGGCATATGTCAGAGGAGAGCTCTAGCACCTTGTTTTCACGACTCTGCCCAGCCAGCCCAGTGGGAGTAGTTTGTGGCTGGAGGGACAGCAGAGTTTCAAAGAGCATCTGGGCCTCATTGATCTGCAAGGCCACATTGGAATTGGAGTGCTGGCCGAAGGCCTCCAGGGGGTCCATGCCCAACAGAAGGCTGATGTACTCCTTATAGGAAGACAGGTTGCCATCCTTGGGGATGTAGTAAGTGTCTAACACCGTTAGCTTGTAGAAGGGGGCAGCTACAGTTTGATTGCAGAAGTAGTCACTGATTTAGGTGGTGAGGAGACACCAGTCCCAGCTCTATACCATCTTTGACTTTATTTAATTAACTGGGGATCCCTGTTACAGCTAAGTAAATCTTGCAAAGTGAGCCAAAATAATATAATACTTGATTTACTTTGGTTCTATTAAATTTAGGCATTGGACATCATTTAGGAAATAAAAAACATTTAGGAAGTCAACAAAAAAATGGGTAAAACATAACATTAGATAAAAAAATGTCTTAAGTTATTTAAAATGTGAGACTCAATCAAAATTTTTCCATTTTATTTTATCTGTAATTGCATATTTTATTTTAGTTCAGTATTTTTAGTTTAGCATTTAAGTGCTAAAATAGAACTACTATCTACATAGAAATGATTAAGTAAATAAGCTACAAGAAGTGCACATTCTGCAAAAAAGAGAACAGAAATGAGGCATATTTTTTAAAAAAATATTAGCATTTTATTAATGGTTCTTGCTCTGTGACTATTTATGTATATCTATGAATATCCAAATGTTAAAGGTTTGCACCTTTAGATTAATAAAATGCTCTTTGTTATTTTAAAATAATCATGTATTTGCTTTTCCTTAGATGAGGTATTAATTAAATCTTACACGACAAAATTTTATTCTAAATCTTACACGACAAAATTTTATGATATAAAATTAATGCAATAATCATTATAAATAAATAATGATATAAGATTAATGCAATAAAATCTGGATTTCTACTGGGAAAAACTGCATAGGCCATATTTACTTTAAATTTTATTGTGGCTTGTAAGGTTAACATACCAATTTTTATTATGTAAAGACAACTGCACATGACATCCTTGTTTGTTAGCTTTCATTTTATATAATCTCACCAATATCCTGAGAACTTGCTGACAAGGGTTAGGGTTGGGGACAATGTTCCTAAATTTACACTCCTCTAAATTAGAAATACCTTATCCTGGTTGCCACAGCCTGGATGGCCATGATAAAACAGCACAGCAGGTGTTTGGTATTTCCTTGTTCTCTTCTAACACTTGTCCTAAATCTTTGCAGGAAGTTGTATGATAACAAGGAAAGGAATTCCATCATAAATTAAAATCAAACCACTTACCAATTACAATTGTGGCAATTACAATTCTGCTATGCAATTATTTTTATTGCATCATGAATTGGCTCAGATGAGAAATATCATCTGACTATTTCTTCAAAAGGAGAAGGTCTTCTCCTGGTCTTCTTTAAAAAGGATTTATAGTTATATCAGCAGTACAAATTTAGAGCACAAATGTAAGCATTTTCAATTAATTGCATCTAGAAGTCCCATTTCAGATCATCATATAAAAGACATAATTGGACAGATAAATAAATTAAGCAATCAAGCAGTACCTCAGGAGTAATGTCTGTGTTGTGTCTACCTTTGAAAAAATATTTGGTTCAGACACCAATTTTAAAGTCCTGCTAAACATGGAAATCAAAAAATATGCTAAGATTGAGAGGTCCATCTTTAAGCACTACGCACCACTACATCTCAGATTCTAAAACATGAAGTAAGATATTAATTACCAGTAAGTCTAGAAGAGGAAGATTTTAGAATTATATCCAAGACCTTTTATACATTGACTTTCTAGATTCTGCAATAAGTAATCATGACTAAAACATCTTGTATTGGCAATAGAAACAACTTACCTATTTGACTCATGTCCTCTACTCTATGCTGTTAGCTTCAGACTGTGGATTGAGTTCCTATACAAAGATTTACTGCCAAACTCTGCTTGAAGTGCTGACATTTAATTTTTAAAGGAACAAACTCAAACCTTGTGTTGCAGCTGAATAAATTCATAGGACATATGTGAACAACACATGATTCAGTCAAATTCTATAGAAAGTAAAAAGGATTAGTCTACTGAAATTTAAACTAGCACTACAAAACTTGATCAGGAAAAAGCAATTGACACTATTGACATAGACTTCTGTAAAGCCTTTGATTCAGTGGTATACGACAAACTACTCCCGAAACTAAAATCTTATGGTATCTCTGGACACCTGCATAACTGGATAGAAGCATTCCTGTCCAAACAGGCAAGAAATGATCAAAATAAGGAGCCTCCTATCAAATCCTGCACCTGTCAACAGTGGTGTTCCCAAAGGCAGCATTTTAGGACCAACTCTCTACAATACTCTACATAAATGACCTTTATGATCACATTAAGAGCAACTGCATTCTTTTCACTGATGATGTAAAGCTATTCAATACCACAGACTATACTGCTACCCTTCAACTATATGTCAGAATTGTCAAACAAATGACAACTTCAAATCTCAACAAATGAATGTTCTGCCTTCCATATTGACCAAAAAAATATATCAGAAAATAAAATACAAGCTGAATAATCAAGACCTTGTGGATGACCCCAACTCTGTCAAGAACCTTGGAGTACTCATCTCTAGAGCCCATTGTAACTACATAGCCAAAAAGGCATTAAGAGTTGTTAACCTAATCCTGCATAGCTTTTTCTCACTACTAACTCACAACTCACTACTATCACACTACTAACTAGAGCATACAAAACATTTGCTAGACCAATACAGCTCATCAGTCTGGAACTTGCATTACATACCTGATATTAATACAGTTGAGAAAGTCCAGAAATATTTCACAAGAAGAGTTCTCCACTCCTCTACTAATAGCAGAATACCTTATGCCACCAGACTTGAAATTTTAGATATAGACAACCAAGAACTATGTCGCCTTTGTTCCGATCTAAGTATAGTACATAAAATTATCTATTGCAATGTTGTACCTGTCAATGAGTACTTCAGCTTCAACCACAACAATACAAGAGCACACAATAGATACAAACTCAAGGTAAACCGTACCAAATTTGATTGCAGGAAATACGACTTCAGCAACAGAGTGGTCAATGTCTGGAATTCTCTACCTGACTTTTTTCTTCCCTATCTAATGTCTACTATTTCCTAATAGGCCTGTAGGGGGGCATGCATAAGCGCACCAATGTGCCTACTGTCCCTGTCCTATTCTTTTTTTTTATTTGTATCCATTTCATGTATTCATAACCATATTTATACTTATACCTTTTATCTAATAATCGCTTGACAAATAAATGAAATAAATAAATAAAATAAATAAACTCTGGAGCTCAGGTGACAGTAAGTCTGGGCACACTGCCAAGAACCTTTAGTTGCTATAAGGGTTAACCAAAAGGCAATTTCTGTTATCAGGGTAATACAAATTAAGCTAGAAACAACACCAGAATGTTTCCTGCCTGCCTTCCTTACAGAATCAGTCCTATAAAGTGGGAAAAAACTAAAGGAGATGTCTTCCAATAACTGGTTCTCTGAACTGCTTAGAAAGTTAGCAAATTGTTCTTGCAAATTGTTCTTGCAAACCAGTTGAATCCCACCACTGGGTCTATCCCACTTGACTCCTGATGATAAATGAAAAAAATGTTGATGGCTACTCTGATAATATACCACATCATCAGGCAGATATACTGAGCAAGGTACCTCATGATCTACTATCAAACTAATTATAGCATTTTTTTGGAGTCAGAGTTAAGCTTCACTGAGATTTATGATGAAATTTATCTGTAAGCCACTTTGAGTTGCCATGAGTGACTAAAAGGCTTGGTCCCACTGCACTTACGGATGCAAAGAGGATGTAAAATGTTTTAAAAAGCTTGTCATCCATTGGAAAATGCTATGCATCCGTTGTGTACTCATTGCATATGTGTTTCATATGCTCTATCTGTCAAGCATCTGTCCACTGCAATTTCATCCACGCAAGAAGTTTTGAGCTGCACAAAACTTTGTGAACGGATGAACTTTCCACCATGTACGATGTAAATCTGCGACATACAAGCAACAAACATTCTATGTCCATTTATCATCCATTAAACGTCCACTGTATCCTCTCTGCATCCTCTGGACATCCTCGCAACTCACATCTGCTGCAGCTGAAAACGGAAAGAGGGAGGAAAGAAAAGGTACATGGAATGTCTATACATTGTTAGTAGCACAGAAATAGAAAGGATGTGCAGTGAACGGTTTGCATCCGATATACATCCGTGCAACATCCCCTTTCTTTCCTTTAGGCGTACGTGATGCATCCACTTCATCCGCTATGTGTCCGCTTCGAAATTCTTCCCTGGAACCCCTTTGGAGGTGTCATCCGCTTCCAGCTCGGCTTCCTATGAACATCCGTTTCACATTCCTGCTACATACTACCCACATCCGTTCTTTTCCATTCTGTTTATGCAAATTTTTGTCACTTTTCGGAGCAGATGACAACAGATGGAGCCACCCCCGAAATTTTGCTTGTCTGCTGTGTCCTTTATGCATACGTTTTGTGTCCATCGGCCAGTGGGACGGGGCCTTTAAGGCAACAGTATAATTTTTCCAAAATAAATAAAATACATTTGTGCCAATTAAATATTAGATACTATTAATTTTAAATCTTAATCTTAAAATTATGGAACATTTGGGATTACTTATTTGGGTAAGCATTAATAAAGATAGTTGCACTGGCAACTGTCTCTATAGTTTATACATTACATACACATTATTTAATTTTCCACTGTTATACTTGAAAATAGAAAGCATAAGTAAGCCTTTCATATCATTACCATTATGAGTCATAAAGAATTATTTATGAAGTTAACCAAAATATGCTTGCTGAGGTTATCCATACAAAATTATACAAAATAATATATTTTTTATGATTTACTTATGCTTTTAAACTGTGTTTACAATCAGAGAAAAAGAAATGTATCAGTGAGGTCTATTTTGATTTGTTCCTTTTTTACTTGTAGTTCATGGGTAACATCTCACATTGATGTACTTTGGTTATTTTCCAGAAGGTGATGTAGAGTGAGTAGCCAATCCATTGTGTTATTACCTTTATGAGATCTACAGAGACCTTCAGAAGAGCATGTCTGACACAATTTAGTCTTTCATTTCTTACATCATACCTTACTGATTTCTTACAGAGTACTCAAGATCAGCTTATTAGAGGATCTTATCACTAGTGTCAATCTTTCCAAAATTTGGAATGACAAGTTCATCTGCTCATTTCTTGCTTGATAGCATAGTCTTCTTTGTTGTCTTGTTGAGAAGTCTGTCTCTACTGGTGGTTTCCATTGAAATGGGGTGGTGTGTGTGTGTGAAATAAAACAGCTGAAGAAAAGGAAATAGAAATTTCTTATATCAAAGAAGTAAATCTCACTCTTCCTGCCCTATCCACTTTTTAATTCTCCTTCCCTCAACAATAATAAAGGAATTTAAGATTACAGCTTTGGAATTCCAATTTTACACCTCATTACCTTACATGGGTTTCTTTTAAAACTATGGAAAGCCTAGGGTTCACAGATTTAATAAACCACCCACTTTTTTCTCACCTCACAATTATAGCTATTTTTTCTCAACAGAGTAAATATTTTATGTAATTATTTCAGGGAAAAAAATACATGTTCACAGGAGGTAACAGAAATATAACTAGCTTTAGCTGATCTCAGAAATACTGAAAATATAGCTGACCTTGGATTGTTATTGATGGTAAGCCACTAAAAAATATAAAATTTGTAGAGTATGCCGGAAATTTAAAAAAAGAGAGAAAAAACCCTGAAGAAATAAATACTTTTGAATTATAGTCAGGAAAACTGACTAAAAAACCCCTTTTGAATTATAGTCAGGAAAACTACTTTACTTGACTAATTACTTCCACATTTTGAGCTCAAGTTGAGAAAGGTTTTGCTTATATTATTTAAGTTTAAGGTTAATTTAATTATTTAGGTTAAGCTTATATTTATTTGTTTATACCATTTATCTATCCTTTTTACAGGATCTTAAGACAGTCTCTTTTTCAAGTACTGTGTTGATGGTATGTCTTAAATGTTAAAACTATCTTAATCTTTGATTTTAAATTTTAAATGCAGATTAATTATTTAATATGTAATCAACTTTGCCATTAAATCTTAAACTAAGATTTAAATTAAGAGTTATAGGCCTGGCATTATACATAAAGAACATACACACCACACACACACAAAAAAAAATTGGTATAAAATTAAAATCTGGTGCTGACAAATACATATTCTTTTCTTTTATTGACTGAGATTATAGTTTTATTGTTGCATCTAATGTATTACAATTCAAATTGTTGATCTACTGGGTGTCAATAGGATGACATAAGGGACTAAACAATAAATGATATATAAAAATAAAATCGAGATAGACTCTAGGTACCATTTGCGCTACTGTCAACTTTGAACTGAACATGGCAGCAGCCATTTTCTGCCCCTCAGTTATCATACAGAAAGGGATGGTTGGAAGTGGGGGATGCGTTAATAGACACAACAGAGAACTTTCTCATGAGAACCAAGGTAATCTCTATTGGCAATGGATAAGGTTGAGGAAAGAGGTCCTGGAGAGCCTGCCAATTAACCCAATTTGGCAACGTGACCTATGACACTTGGGGATGAGGTTATTTCCTAGTTTCAGTATACTGAAACCATGGGAAAGATTTAGAATTGTTTTCCTTTGAAGCTATGCTGATATGATGTACTCAATAAAGAAGACCTTTGAGAAAGAGCTCAGTCTCAGAGTTTTGATTTGCTTGGGTTAATTAATCAGAGCCTTGACACATAAATTGGATATATGTTTCTTACTAAACCAAGTGAAACAAACCAACAGTTCCATTACAGCTAAAGATTCAATAAGCTGTGTGACTCTGTGTTAGGGATAACATTGTTTACCCTAACTGGTTTAGGTGAAATAATAACTATGAATCATAGTTAGTGTATGTTAAAGTGTCTGCAGCTTTAACTGTGAAATAGCAATTAAGGGAGTGGTTATGAAAACAATATAAAAGTAGCAAGTCTACAGCTTTCTCGCTCTGGCTTTGATGATCCCTGATTACTTCTTGGAATCAAGACTGCATTGCTCGAACGGGAGAGACAACAAAGGACTGATTTGTAAGTGA
>BLBF01000003.1:100721722-100780248 GCA_015471245.1 Laticauda colubrina | reverse complement strand
GTCATGGACAATTCACCATGCACAACTTTCTCTGGGAGAACTCACTGCTAGACAATTCAACAATTCAATTTAATTATTTAAAATAATTAAAAAAATATTTTAATTTTTGTCATTCACATTTCATTTTGTCCCTCTTTTGACATCCTTTCTTTAATGAGTCTGTTCTTCTATTTCTTTGATATTAGTGTAACTATTGTCCTGTGGCAAGTTGGCCATGGTGACTTGACTGTGGGAAGTTGTCATAGACTTGACTGTGGCAAGTTGACACAGCTGACTTTGTGCCTAAGGCAAAACTATAACTCACAGCCTTCTAATCAACTAACACTAAACTGGTTTTCCATGATCAGTCTTAGAAATAAAGAACTTTGATAATTTCAAATAAAGCATGTAAATATTTATGAGATTCCAGATCAATTGTCATAATAATGTTTCTATTCATCCTCTATCTGGCCATTCAGATATTTACATTATTGGGCTTGCCTTGCTTCCAGTGTACTTTCTTATATATTCCCATCAGGAAGTCCTGTCACATTTCACACACTGTATAAGCAAGGTATACTTTCTAATTCATGAAGATTCTAAATCACTCAGGAAGCCATACATGGAGAACAAGTTCTGTGCTGGATTATCTTCTTCGTCCAAGAGGCAGCAAAACTAAATGATGGGGATATAATGAACTGGATAAGGTCAGTAAATACAGAATGTGAGCCCTTTTGCATGGCAGTAACAGTGTTGTTGCTGTGTTGTTGTTGTTGTTGTTACCAGTGTGGGAGTAAATATATCATTTTAAAAAAGAGAAACATTTCCTATGTTACCAGTTGTTACCAGTGTGGGAATAAATATATCATTTTAAAAAAGAGAAACATTTCCTATTCAAGTTGTGCCTTGGCAACAAAGCAGAATAGAATTCTGTCTGCAAAAGAAGTGGGCAAAAGAAGCAGGATGAGGAGCATCTATTTTAATGTCATCAGAAGATCTACAGGTAAATTCTCTGCTTTTGCAGAATGATTAATCTATGTAATTGGAGGAGTAACACCAAGGAAGCCTTTCACAAGGTTATCTTGTATTCAAATTTTCAAGTTTTGATAAAAGACTGATTGCAACAACTCTTTTTTGATCCCCTTGCCCCCCATTGCTTTAAGCAAAACCATAAAAGTATGTAAAATACTGCCAAATTCATCACTTCTTGATGTATTTTAACAAAGATTGTTTACTACTGTACCTATCCATTTAAAAGAAAATGCAACATAACACTTTTTCAATGGGGAATAGTTAGACCACAGTCTCTCTTTTTTAAGTTGCATACTATAATGCATTGTTGTTTTAGAATTAACATGTTCTAACAAGAAGACACTGACTTTCTCCTCCCATTTAGCAACATTTCCTAGGATCTCAGAAACTTCCTTTTTCTGCCATAGTTCCTACCCTCTGAAATATCATGTCTCCAGAAGTTTGGACTGCAAACCTTTAGATCAAGGGTGTCAAACTCACATCTTCATGGTGGCATATGTGACATATCATGACTTTCCTCCCTTTACTAAACTAGGTGAGGGCAAATCAGGCCCTTGGGCTGCAAGTTTGACAGCCCTGCTTTAGATGATGTTTAAAAACTTTTCCATATATTTTTTTCTCAAGCAAGCTTTTGTATAGATTGGTGGTATGCCCATATATAGTGTATGTCTTTGGCTCTGATATGCTGTCCCTAAAGTTCTATTTTTATGTTTATTGTATGTTTGTTTGTTGTTAGGTGTTGGGTTTTAATTGTATGCTTTTCAAAATCCATGCTGAGTTTGGCAGCCTGTACACCTAATTTACAAATATAAATAAATGTGTGGTGCTCTGTTTCTGAAGATGTTAACTATGTCTATTTAGTCCTGATAAAAGACTATTGAAACAGATTGTATTCTCTTTCTCTTTCAAATTGTCCTTGGCTAATAAAATCAGTCTCGTCCATCTCAAAGTCCTTTACTTCAGGTGAAATCTATTCTAGGCCAGTCCCTAATTTCCAGACTAGTTCCAACAGTATTTTCTTAGTCTCTTCTTCAATTAATTCTCCTGATTCAGATCAAATCTGCTTAGCCCATGTCAAAAACAGCTGTTTTTACTCTTCAATAAACTATACATCTAATATAGTTATTAATGTAGATATAGTAGATGTACTTATATAGTAGATGTATAGTATAGTCAATGTAGATATAGTAGATGTACTTAATAGTTTCATTGGTGGAAGCAAATGGCTGTCTATACCATCTTCCACAGTGGAAACTGTTGAATTTCCTTCATTCCAGTTTTCCTTCGAGGAGCTTTTTCGGATTCTTCAAAATTCTACCTGAAAAATGCCAGTCCTTTTTTTCTCATTTGAAAACATTTTTATATGGGTAACCAAATTATGTTCTCCTCTCAGTTTAGTCCCATCTGCAAAGTAAGTTTGCTTATGTTTCCATATGCAAACCTGGATGTGTCAACTGCAGTAAGAACTCATGGACAAATGCAGGCTATTACATAATCTTTACCTGCCATTTCTTTTCCATGCATGTCATGAAAAGAGGAAGGAGAAGTTGTGGGAATTCTAGAATTAATTCTTCATGGATTTGAGATATGTTATTAAATGAAATATACACAAACAAACACAGACACACAAAACCCTCCATATTCCATGGCACATATCTTAGACACCTATTATATCGGGAAGGATAGGATCATTCATAAAATTATAATTCTGCTATACAGAGAGAGAAAGAGAATGTTATACTTTGAAAAAAGGAAATAGGTTAACAATCATTCAGAAAATTAAGTACAAAAATCATTAATTTGACTTTGACTTAAGTATTGTAAAGTACTAGATGCCTTACAACTCCACATATGGAGATATATTTTGTTTCAAAAACTATTCTTGCTATTCTAACAACAAAAAATCACAATACAAAAGTGAGCTACTGTTAAAAACAAATAATTGATTACCTTTAACTGGCAGCACTGATATACTCAAGGAGAGCTTCCTTAGAAGAAGGGGAAAAAATATTCAGACTGCTTGTTAACGAGAACTTCCCTTTTAATTCTATATTATTTTCCCTAGATTTAAACAACTTAAAATTTATTATAAAGAAGAGAAGTCAAAAGTATTCATTCTTCATTTATTTATTGATGCACATTATAGTGCAATAAGTATTTTATAGAACACAAGAAGCAAGACATTTTCCCCAAAATATACAATATATCATGTCATAACATATCATATTTCATATCACATTATTACTATACTATACTACACTATTAATTATTATAAGTATATCCTGCAAATGACTATTACTTTTAGGACACCCATTGAAAATGCAACTTTAACCAATTACTACTTTCTACTTTGAATATGCAGGGTATAGGCTCTTCTCTTGCTCTGTACGTTTGGCAGTTTGGGTGCCTGGAGAAAGCACTCAAAGGGAGGTAAAAGTACAAAGAAAAAGGATGGTGTACTTGCATCATTTGTCTCATGACAACTACAGCTGAGTGGTGGAATGTCTCAAATGAGATGATGGTTCCCAGCAATATTCTAAATGACACCCTCTGAATGCACCTGTATTCTTCATGAAGGGAATTCATCTTTATCAGGGAAGGACCAAGTAATTTGGCTTCAATGTTCCTAAAATGATTAGCCTGGCAATAGTTGTTTACATTCTGGTAACCTGCCATCCTAATTCTGCCATGTACTTTGTATAGGACTGTCTTTGAAGATAACTTTGAAATGAATGAAGAGTAAAAGGTGGGGTTTGTGGACTAAATCAAATCAAATCACACAAACACACAATTCATTCTGTGCTATCACAGTATGAGCAATTTTGTGGTGGTGCACTGCTGGCAGAGTGACACTTATTCTCTGAGGCTGAAAGAAACCCGTGTCTCCTGCTATTCTTTTAATGTGTGATTTTATTATTATCCATTTTAGGTATCATGTTGCTTTGAATACATAGATGCTAGAATGGAAAATTGAATATTTTATAAATAAATTCAGCTGAAACAGACAGTGACTATTTCCATCTCAGTGGAGGTCACAAAATAAATTGTAATGTTGTTCCTTGCATTGAATTAGCACCATGCCAGATAAAATACACAAATGTTTAAAAAAAAGAAGAAAAAAGAAAAAGAAAAACATTTAAGAGTGGAAAAATATATCTGAGAAACATTCCATTTTAAAATGTGGAGAAGTTATGGTACTTTATTTTAGTTCTAAGAAGCTGCTTCTCTGAGTTTTGAAGACTGCAAAGCCAAAAGTATAGATATATTGTCATTATCTTATATCATGATTTTTAAATCTATTTATAGCAATAAAACCAAGATTTAGGAAACACAAATCTTTTTTTCTGAAATTTGCTTGGTTTTCTTTGGGGATTATAGGCCCCATAAGTGAAGATTCTGTAATTGTATTTCATGTTTGTCTATACTTCCTAATCCAACTAAGTTTCAGTTGCCCTGCCTTTAGTTTTACACCTTTGTATAGTGAAGCAAATATGTGTATGTGTGTGGTTATCTCTTCAACATAAAACTGTAGGATTTGCCAGTTTCTCACCTCTCTGTTTTACTCCCTATTTTGATTAACAGGAAACATTCATAATGTTTCTACTTTAGTTTTTAACATAATGATTTATCATACTCTCCACCTTTCTATTATCTCCTGCTAATTGTAATAAATGATGGTCAAAAAGACCATCCACCATAGCATAGTATTGAGCAATACAACAAGAAATGCTTTCTTCAAGTACAAATAAAATTATAATAGTGATTCAGAAAAACAATAATGTCCAAAGTACATTTCATTTCTAGTCCCTAACTTCCTTTTCAAACATATTTCACAATTAGCACAATCTCTTCTGAACATAATTGAAATTAAAGATCTACAAACTGGGAATATGTTGTGAACTGATAAGGAAACAATGATTTTTTTATACCTTTTTTTTTAATTTAGAGTTTGACTCTCCAAAGTACTCTTTCTTTTATAAATTAGTGATGGCTATTTCCACTACATTGTTACCCCTACCTTAAAGGTAACTTGGAAATAATCACAAATGTTTTAGTGTTTAAATACTTTTTCAGCAAAAATATACATTCCTATTTGCACAAAAGGAGAATAAATAATTATCTATCTGTCTGTCTGTCTGTCTGTCTGTCTGTCTGTCTGTCTATCTATCTACATCTCATGATTTATAGGCTTACCCAGTTCAAACAATATGGCAAAAAGAAAATAATACACCAATATATGTGTAGCTCGGAGTTGAACTGTGGAATCCTTCTTACTCTCTGAGCTTGGTGGTTCAACAAAATAATACAGTATTTTTTTTTAAAGCCAATCTCAATATAAAATATAAAAGGGTGACCAAACAGGATAATTAGAAAGCCAAAAGGAAAATCATCTCAATCAGATTCAAAAAGGAAGTAAAAAGGCTTTTTCAAAGGCAAGCTGATTCCATGGATTATCTTCATCCTTATCCTTGTTATCTGTTATCAGAGAGAGGGAGGAAAATATTAAAGTATGTCAATTCCACTCCTTGTTTGTTCCTCCAAAATGCTGTAGAGGCAAAGTTGTTAAACCAACTCTTCGCAGAATGTGACAAGAATTTAGCTCAGGAACAGGATGGAGGAATATGGCAAGGTACCCTTAAATAGAAGGTATTGTTCAATCGAAAAATCACTGGCTCCATTGAACTGAAACAGTACGAAAAATCAGATTTAGAATGGTCTTTTCTTGAATATTATTTGAATCTGAAATAGTTGATAGTTTAATGAGCAAAGGAAGAAAATGAATCATTCTATAGAATCAGATTAGGAACTGCAGAAATATCCTGATGTCTAGGTTCAATTAAAATAACAGTATTGTGATGTATTTTTTTAAAAAAACTCTCATGGATCACTCTTATTTGTAATGTAGAATTTGTTAGTCCGAAAGCTATCTAGATATCTTTATTAATTGTTCTCAACGAATTTCTTAAATAATTATCTTTGATTCTGAAGCCTCCATCAGGATAAACGAACATCAGTGTAAGCACCATCTAATTTAAACACAAGAGAATAACATAATGTTATTTTAAGATTCTTCAGGGATGTAGGTAAAGTACCTGGGAGAAATATTTTTCTCCCAAAAGACAAAAAACAATCTACCACCACCACGCATTACGAAGAGTATGGCGAAACACCTGACAATAGCGAAGAAGACGACGAGGTCCACCACCTATACACTAACAGAAAAAAGCACAAAAGAAGAAATTGGCGGGAAGCGCTGGCTGCGGAGGAAACCATCCCCGAGCCGAATGCAGATTTCTCGATGCCATCTGCAGGGTCTGCAAGAAATGAGGGCATATCGAAAAAGTCTGCAGAAACAAAAAATACTACAGCCCAACGAGACACAGAAATTCCCCAACACGAGCTGAGCCTAAACGAGCTGAGAGAAAGTGGCAACAAGAGAAGCAAGCCAATACACACCAAACTGTCATTATAAAGAGCGCTCAGACGGAAAGTGGGAAGAAAGTTAAAGTCATTGTAGAAATCGAAGGGAAGCCCTGCAAGATGGAAGTAGACTCGGGGTCCTTTCTCTCTATGGTATCGTGGGACACAATAAAACAGCTAGTCCCAGATATCAAAACCAAAGAACTAAAGAAGCAGCACCTAACTCTCAAGGACTACCAGGGAAACCAAATCCCTGTAGTCGGCATGGGACATTTCCGAGTTACCTACAAAGAACACATCAAAGTGCTACCGCTGACCATAGTCGACAGAGACAGACCAAGTCTCCTGGGCATTGAATGGTTCGCACCATTGGGCATCGGGATGACCGGGATCGATCGAGTGACTGCAACCGGCTGGGAAGAAGACCTCATCCGGGAATTCCAGGACGTTTTTGACGGCTCACTTGGCAAGTATCGGGGAAATCCCATTTCCTTCAATCTAAACCCCCAAATAGCCCCATGAAGAATAAAAGCCAGACGAGTTCCTTTTGCACTAAAGGCAAAAATAGAGGAACAGCTAGACAAATTAATAGCCCAAGGGGTATTAGAACCTGTGGACCATGCCAAGTGGGAAACACCTATAGTCACACCTATCAAACCCGACGGGTCCGTTAGAATCTGTGGTGACTATAAGGCTACCCTGAACCACTCATTACAACCAAGCGCATACCCGGTGCCAGTAGTCCAGCATTTGCTTCACTCCCTGGGAAAAGGAAAGGTTTTTGCTAAACTCGACCTAGCACAAGCCTACCAACAACTCCCAGTGGACCCAGAAACTGTGGAACAACAGACTTAGTTACCCATAAGGGCGCATTCAAATGTCACCGACTGCAATTTGGAGTAAGTGTAGCCCCAGGCGTTTTCCAGAGTCTAATGGAACGCCTCCTAAATGGCATACAAGGAGTCATACCATACTTTGACGACATCCTGATCTCAGCCAAAGATGAAACCCAATTTAAAAAAAGACTCAAAGAAGTACTAACTAAGTTTAGAGAATCTGACCTCAAGGTGAAAAGAGAAAAGTGTTGCCTAGTTAAGAATAGCGTCGAATTCCTGGGCTATTTAATAGACGGAGAGGGTATACACCCTACAGACAAGAAAATTAAAGCTATCAATGAAGCACCAGAACCAAGAAACAAAGCCGAACTACAAGCATTTCTTGGACTGATAAATTTTTATAATGTATTCCTACCGAATAAAGCCACAATAGCAGAACCATTGCACTGTCTATTGGACAAGAAAGCAATTTGGACTTGGGGTTATAGAGAGAATTCCTTCCAGAAAATTAAAAAATTGCTAACATCAACAAACGTTCTCATTCAATTTAGCGACACACTGCCATTTGGAGTCGGTGCCATCCTGAGCCACCAACTGCCTGATGGCAGAGAGGCACCCGTCGCCTACTACTCAAGGACCTTGTCTAAAACCGAGAGGAATTACAGCCAACTCGACAGAGAAGCTCTAGCAATTGTCGCTGGAGTGAAATGCTTCCACGAGTACCTCTACGGGCGGACTTTTCAAATTATAACAGACCACAAACCACTAATGGGAATTTTGGCAGGAAACAAGCCAACACCAAATATCCTTTCTCCAAGAATGACTAGATGGTCAGAGTCCCTAGCAGCCTATTCCTACACTCTGACACATCGACCAGGGAAACAAATGTCCCATGCGGACGCTTTGAGCAGAGCACCCTTACCTGAAACCGAGGAAGACCCGGCATCAGCGATGACAGCATTACAAATAGAGACTTGCCCCGATCTACCCATATCTGCTTATGATGTCGCCAGAGCCACCGCGAAAGACTCAGTGACTTCCCGCATCCTCAGCTGGGTAGGTAAAGGCTGGCCGGAAAATCAAAAAACTGAAAACTTTAAACCTTTCCGTACCAGACAGACTGAACTTTCGATTCAAAAAGGGTGTTTATTGTGGGGTGATCGGGTAGTCATTCCTAACAAACTACAACCCAGGGTACTTGGGATGTTACATGAAGGGCACCCGGGAATCGTGAAAATGAAAAGCCTTGCAAGAAGTTATGTTTGGTGGCCGGGTATTGATAAGGACATAGAATATTGGGTAAGCTCGTGCAACAAGTGCCAGGGAATTAGACCGTCCCCGCCTAAAGCACCCATTAGAGACTGGGAAACCCCGCGAGGCCCTTGGTCAAGAATCCACATCGATTTCGTGGGTCCTACCAAGGGGCATACATTCCTGATTGTCGTTGATGCCTATTCTAATTGGCTAGAAGTAAAAATCATGCCATCAACGACAACAGAAACTGTAATCAAACAACTAGACAACCTTTTTGCCACCCATGGTCTACCGGACGTCCTCGTATCAGATAATGGGCCACAGCTAACCAGCCTACAATTCGAACAATACCTAGCCTCCCTAGGAATCAGACATGCCCTAACCGCGCCGGCTCACCCGGCTGCAAACGGCAGGGCGGAGAGAATGGTCCGGTTTACCAAAGAGGGATTAGAAAGAATGGACACCGGTGATGTCCAACAGAAAATAAACCGATTGCTCACTCTCCAACACATAACGCCCAGTACCACGACCAACAAGTCCCCAGCAGAATTGCTCATGGGGAGAAAATTAAGATCACACCTTGATAGGTTGCACCCAAATTTTATGCCAGAAAACCCCCCTGACTCCTCCACACGATTTAGGAAATTTGAAATAGGCGAGTTGGTTTACGCCAAAAACTTCACCGGGGATCCTGTTTGGCTACCAGGACAAATAACGCAAATAACAGGCCCCAAATCCTACCGATTAACAATTTACAACGGCAGGGAATGGAAGCGGCACATAGACCAGCTCCGTTCCCGAAACATAGAACGAAATACAGACATACACCCATACATGGAAAAAACCAGTGATGGACAAACCAAAGGGGGGGGGGAAATGCGAGAAACAAATAAAGAACCGATACAAACAAAAACCAAAGAGATTAACAAACAAAAAGAGCAAATAAAAGACTCACTGTTTGAAGAGACTTGCGTGAAGAGCCCATCGGAAGGGGCCAGCCAGGCCAGCTCGACCTGCCCGGAGGAAACGGGAGGGAGCGGCAAAACTGCCGGCCTAAGAATCTCAGGCGGCAGAATGGCTGACTCACCCTTCCAGACGGTTCCAGAGAGAAGGACGAAGGACACAGCACCCCCATCCGAACAGGTCAAAGTCTCCGCCGAAAGTGAACTGCGCAGGTCCAGTCGAGTCAGGAAAAGCCCCGCCTACCTGCGCGACTACATCACCACGTAGGACTCAACTAAGGAGGGAGGGGTGTTCTGTATGCAAATTGGGTTACTCCAAAACATGCAAATCTGATTGGTCAACTAAAGTAAGCATTGGATTGGGTCACTGAGAACCAATCCAAATAAAGTAAAAAAGGCGGCAAATTCGATCAGCTGCCATTGGTTACACGCCGGCAAGCTAGCCTGTATAAAAGGCTGCCGCTAAGTCGGCCAACTGTTCCGTTTTACTGACTCCTGTAAATAAAGATTTTTATTTGTTGGAACCCGGTCTACCTCGTGTTTTTCCGAACAAAACAATTTTAGTAGAAAAAAAAAAAGAATAGCAATGAGATCTGCAAGAATTTTCCATGTTACCTCAGCAGTTCTAACTTCCATTTTCATCTTTTTTTCTTTTACATTTAGTTTACCTAGTTCTAAGTAAGATGAAGGATGGCTTTAAACAAATCATTCTAGAAATATAAATGGCACCACAAGAAAATTAGTTTGAAAGGTAGGGAACCCCAGAGACAAACTAACAGAAAGAAAGAGACAGTTAGCAAAACATAACTTAAAGCCCCTGTCACACAGCACCAATGGATGGAAAGAGGATGTAAAATGGAGAGAAACACTGGCCATCCATTGGTTAATGCGATGCATCCGTTCTGTACTCACTGCGTCCATTTTTCATCCTCTCTATCCGTCCAGCATCCATCTACTGAAATTTCATCCAGTCAAAAAGTTTTGAGCTGCACAAAACTTTTTGAGTGGAAAATGTATCCAACGCGTCCGTTCTGCTTCCACAATGCATACAGGGAACATCCGTTCAACATCCGTTGTCATCCGTTATGCATCTTCTATATCTGCTAGGCATCTGCTGCACACCTGCGTAACTCAAATCCTCTCCAGCGGAAAACGGACACAGGGAGGAAGCGAAATGGACGTGGAACAGACACGCAGCGTTAGTAGCACAGACGTAGAAAGGATGAAAGCAGATGCAGTTCGCATACAAAGCATTAAAACGGAAAAAACATTCGCATAGGGGACGTATCTCAGATATTTAGGATGTCTGCAGGATGTCTAGAGGATGCAAAAGGACACTGAGCGGAAAACCTATATTTCCTATAAAAAGGGGGAGGAACTCACCTGGATCTAACTTTCAGTCCAGCAGCCCTGCTGTGCAGACCTCTTCAGCCTTGCTCTTTCTCTTGCTCTTGCTCTTGCTCTTCCACAGCATCCAGCTTTCTCCACCATGGATCGTCACAAACTCCTTTTGGTAGCCACCATCATTCTACAACAGTGCATAGCCATCTACAGGCTCTTTCAACTGTTCTACACGAAGAAAAGGAGGCAGCCAAGAAGTGTCTGGGTCCGAAGATGGATTGGGAGAAGAGCAGAATACGAACTGTACAACAAGCTGATGGTGGAGCTGAGGAACAAAGACCCTCATGCATTCCAGAACTTCATGAGAATGCCACCAGCCATGTTTGACAAAGTTGTGGAGCGGCTGAGACCCAGGTTGACCAAGCAGAGAACCAACTTCTGGCCCAGCCTGGACCTTGGGCTGAAGGTGGCACTGACTCTGCGCCACCTGGCCTCCGGGACCATGTACAGGAGCATGGAGTACGGCTGGAGGGTGCCACACAACACCATCAGCATTGTGATCAGAGAAGTGGTGCAGGCCATCATTGAAGAATACATGGAGGTGCTCCTCCAGTGCCCCTCCACTGAAGAAGGATGGAAGAAAGTTGCAGAGCAGTGGTATCAGAGGTGGAACTTTCCCCACACCATTGGAGCCATCGATGGAAAGCACGTGGCCTACAAAGCTCCAGCCAACACAGGGTCCTCTTATCACAACTCCAAGGGCTTCTTCAGCATCATCCTCTTTGCCATGGTCGATGCTTCAATCTTAGCAGAAAGACTGAAAAAATATTTAAATAATTTTATCCATCCAGATCAAAATGGATTTCTACCAAAGAGACAAATTAGAGACAACATGAGAGTAATTTTGGATACCTTGGAATATTATGAGGCTCATCCTGAAAAGCAAACGGCTTTGATATTCCTAGATGCTCAAAAAGCATTTGACAACGTGAACTGGAGATTTATGTTATTATTATTGGAACAGATGGGCTTTGCCAGAAAATTTATTCAAGCAATAGAAGCCATATATAACAAACAGACAGCAAAGGTAATGATGGAGGGAGAATTTACAGATCTTATTAATATAAGAAGAGGTACAAGACAAGGATGTCCCCTATCTCCTTTGTTATTCGTATTAACTTTGGAAGTGTTGAATAGAAATATTAGAGATGACAAAAATATAAAAGGAATGAAAATTAAAAAGGAAGAATTTAAACTACAAGCTTTTGCTGACGATTTAGCTTTTATTCTGGAAGACCCGTTAGAAACCGCTCCAAAGTTATTGGAAAAGGTAGAGACATATGGTGAGATGGCTGGCTTGAAAATAAATAAAGATAAAACAAAGATTTTGACAAAAAACATGTTATTGAGACAAAGAAGAACTGACAGATCTTTTGAAAATTCAAATTACAAACAAGGTTAAGTATCTGGGGATATATTTGACAGCAAGATGTAGCACATTAAAAGAGAATAATTATATTAAACTTAAACAACAGATAATTACAGATTTGAAGAAATGGGAAAATTTACAATTGTCATTAATAGGGAGAATTTCAACAATTAAGATGAATATTTTACCTAGAATTTTATTTCTCTTTCAAACAATACCAATTAGACTTGGAAAAGACTATTTTGAAGATTTAAATAAAACTATGTTGAAGTTTATATGGCAAGGTAAAAAAGCGAGAATAAAGCTAAAACTTTTGCAAGATGCTAGAAATAGAGGAGGTTTTGGCCTGCCTAATTGGGAATTGTATTATCAAGCTGCAAGTTTGATGTGGGTCAAAGAATGGATAACATTAAGAAAACATAGATTGTTGACATTAGAAGGACATGATTTACTGTTGGGCTGGCATGCTTTTTTATGGTACATGGGAACTAAAACACAGGGGTATTTCAGAAGACATTATATACGGGAGTCTTTGTGGTTAAATTGGGAGAAGATAAAAAAACAATGTTATTTGAAAATTCCAATTTGGTTATCGACTATTGAAGCATTTTCCTATCCTATGATCTATAAAAAGGAACAAACAGTTAGATATGGGGAACTGTTGGATGAAAAGGGTGGACTTAAAACGATCCAAAATTTAGAGGAACAAGGTATAAGGATGAATTGGTTTTCATATGCGCAAATACACTCAAGATATCTTGAAGATTTTAAAACGGAAGGATTCTATGATAAACAGACTGATTTAGATAAGATATTGATGGGTACTGATGAGAAAATGATTAAAAAGTTATATGGTTATTTATTGGGAATTAAGCTAGAGGAAGAACAAGTTAAAGAAACTATGATTGCATGGGGGAAGAATTTTGGATATGGAATTGATTTAGAGCAATGGCAAAAATTGTGGTCTCAAAATTATAAAATGACAATGTCAATAGCATATAAAGAAAACTTGTATAAGATGTTTTACAGGTGGCACCTTCCCCTGACAAGAATAGCAAGAATGTTCAAGAATAAATCTGAAAAATGTTGGAAATGTCATCAGATACCTGGCTCATACTATCATATGTGGTGGACTTGTGAGAATGCTAGAAAATATTGGACTAAAATTCACATGTGGTTGGAAAAAATGACAAAGAAACACATAGACTTGAAACCAGAGATCTTTTTATTGGGAATTTTACCTGATATATATAATAAAGACTTGAAATATTTGATTGTAAATGTATTAACAGCGGCTAGGATTGTATTTGCTAAAAACTGGAAGAATGAGAAAATGCCATTGCAGGAAGAAATTATTGAGAAAATATTGGAATGTGCTGAGATGAGTAGATTGACATTTGAAATTAGAGAACAAGAAGATAAACAATTTTATGCAATTTGGGTTTTTTTTATCAATGGTTAGATGATAAAATACAATAATAGAGCATTAATATTATATATATGAAGAGTTTTTAGGATTGATTTGTTATGATTATATGATAAATTATAGAATAAACTGTTTGAAGTATTGTTATCTCGCAAAGCATGAATGATTAAAGGTATAGTCAGAAAAAGATTTATTTATTTTTATTTTTTTTTAGTAATATTAGAATATGGATTGACAATATGAGTGGTTATGCAATATAATTGTAATTGACACTATAAAATGAATGCACAAAACTGATGAACCAACCGATACACCGGAAGTATATATGAGAGTAGATGTTTTTAATGTTTTGTATGTTTGTCTGTTTGTAGAAAATTAATAAAAACTTAAAAAAAAAAAAAAAAAAGAATACCTGGAGGAGCTCCTGCAGTGCCCCTCCACTGAAGAAGGCTGGAAGAAAGTTGCAGAGCAGTGGTATCAGAAGTGGAACTTCCCCCACACCGTTGGAGCCATAGATAGGAAGCACGTGGCCTGCAAAGCTCCAGCCAACTCACGGTCCACTTATTTCAACTACAAGGGCTTCTTCAGCATCATCCTCTTCGCCATGGTTGATGCTGACTACAAGTTCATGTCCATTGATGCTTCAGGCAATGGGTCTGCTTCAGATGCCCAGGTATACAACGCCAGTCACCTCAAGGAGGGGCTGGAATGCAACCTCATCATGGGCTTCCCAGATCCAGACCCCCTGCCCAATGACATGCAAGATGTGCCCTACTTCATCGTGGGTGATGAGGCCTTCTCCCTCAGATCCTACCTCATGAAGCCCTACACTTCCAGATGCCTCACCCGTGAAGAGAGGATCTTCAACTACAGGCTGTCCAGGGCAAGGCGGGTGGTGGAGAACGCCTTTGGCATCCTGGCCAACAGGTTCCAGGTACTTCTCACCACCATGCAGCATTGCCCAGAGACCGTGAGGAACATCGTGGAACCTTGCTGCATCCTGCACAATCTCATGCGCACCTCCTACCCAGTGTTGCAGAACAGGCTTGTGGACCTCCAAAAGGCAATGGGGACATGGAGCCTGGTGAATGGAGGCAAGGGTGAAACCTGATAGACACTGTGGTTGTACAAGGCCCCAACAGAGCTTCATGTGAAGGGAAGAAGCAGCGCAACCTCCTGAAACACTGGTACAACTCCCCAGCTGGAGCAGTGGAGTGTCAAGACAGTCTGTCTCATCATACTGATGTGATTGTGCCATGTATGTTGAGTGGCCATACAATGAACAGGGCATTTAATAAAGAGTTGTGTTTATTTTGAAATGTTTGGATCAATGATTAATTTTTTATTGATAATAAAGGGCCAAAGTTGCGGCACCTGGGAGGGTGGACCATACATGCCCACTATCTATCCCACAGCTATTACCCATCCCAAAGGTATTCCTGCCCATCCCACAGCTATTACCCATCCCAAAGGTATCTCTACCCATCCCACAGCTATCACCCATCCCAAAGGTATCCCTGCCCATCCGACAGCTATTACCCATTCCAAAGGTATCCCTGCCCATCCCACTGCTATCTTAACCCATCCCACAAGCATGCAAAGGCTTAAACCATTTCTAAAAGTTTCCACCAAGACTTTATTGACTAAAAGAACTGAAGCAAGTCTGTGAAGCAAAGATAATATTTATTAATAACAAACTGTAAAAGAAAATGACCCAAGTGTCCCAAGCAAAAATAAAGTCATCACCTAGCAACCCAGTCTCTGGCACTCTTCTCAGTCACTCTGAGGCATGCCCATAGTCTCAGGGGTGAAGGGTCCAGGTGCTGGGGAGGTGGTTGCTGCTGGAGTGCTGGTCTGAGACGCCATTGGGATGCCTGACCCCAAAAGGACAATAAGGGATTGTGTGTGGAGGAAGCTCTCAGACAGCTGGCTCAGTCCTGTGATGTTGAGAGCCCCTTCCTCCAGGACATGGGATGTCAGTCCCAACATCGATGACAGATGTTCTGAGGCTGGGCTTGGCTGTGGGGTGGAGGAAGGAGGAGTGTAGTGGGGATGTCTGGTCTGCAGGTGAGCGAGGTGAGGCATAGGTGGCATCTGTGGCATGGGTGGCATCTGTGGCATGGGTGGCATCTGTGGCGTGGGTGGCATCTGTGCAATTGGTGGTGTCGGTGGTATCAGTGGCATCAGTGGCACCGGTGGCATACGATGAACCTGTGCCTGGACTGGGAAGGGTTGCCTGTGCTGCTGGAGCTCCTGGTAGCCGTAGCCTTGGTAGGTGAGAGCCTGTGGAAAGCCTTGGAAGGGCAGTGACATCACCTGGGGTGGAGGAGCAGACCTGGACTGGGTGGGAGCAGGTTCAGCTGGGTCTGGAGGGTTGTGAAGAAGACCGGTGATCCTGTCTTGATCACCTGGTACTGTGATCCAGGAGGGTCTGGTTGACATAGGTGAGGAAGGGCTTGCGTTTTGAGGATGGTATGTTGGCATGTACCAGCTGAGAGAGGAGATCTACGCTGCTTCTGATGGTGTCCCTGATCTCCAGCAGGACAGTGTGGCTCTGCCCCTCTGGTCTGGCTCTCTGCCTGCTTTCTGTGGAGGTGGAGTTGGGGGTGGGGGTGGGTTGGTCTCTGGTGGAAGTGCCCTCTCCTTGCTCCCACTGCATCAGGGGGTCCTCCACTTGCTCTGCCACGGGGAGTGCAGCTGTCGGGGGGGTCTCCATTGTGGCACACTCCACAGATAGGAGTGCCTGGACACAGGAGCTGACTCTTGGCCAGAAGAGGACTGGCTCTCTGTAAGCTGCCTGAGAGAGAGGGTTGTGAGAGGGGCTGCTCCTCAGTGGCGGATCTCACCTTCCAAGAAGCTGCACTTGGCGAGCACGTAGGTCTCTCGGACCGTCAGCTTGACCGTGGCTTGGCCAGATTTCTTGAGGTGCAGCTTCCCGTACCAGGTGTGCATGTGCTTCCAACAGCTGAGCAGTACCTCCAAAGTGTAGCCCAGGCTCTCCGCCTTCTCTCTCCAAACAGCCTGCTTCCTTTTGGTGTCTCGATAGAGCCTGTGTCCCTTCCACCAGAGGTACTCGTTCTCCCTCAGCCATTCCAGCACCTCATCCTCATGTTCCTCATCAATTGAATATTGCCTCCTCTCCCGTTCTCATTCTTGCGTATGCCTCTTCCTCCCTCTGGCAGGGCCATCTGGGCCCTCATCATAGGGGCTTCAAGGTTGTAGGGGCTGCTCCACCACACCACCACCACCAGCAGCAGCAACAACAGTAGCAGCAAAAGCAGGACCAGAAGCACCAGCAGCACCAGCAGCACTAGGAGCAACAGCAGGACGAGCTGGATCAGGATCAGCAGCAGCAAAGTAAGCACCAGCAGGACCAGCAGCACCAGCAGGGCCAGGATGAGCAGCAGCAGAGTAAGCACCAGCAGCACCAGCAGCACTAGCAACACCAGCAGCACCAGCAGCACCAGCAACACCAGGAGCACCAGCAGGACCAGCTGGATCAGGATCAGCAGCAGCACAGTAAGCACCAGCAGCATCAGAGTAAGCACCAGCAGCACCAGCAGGATCAGGAGCACCAGCAGGACCAGGAGCAGCACCAGCAGAGTAAGTACCAGCAGAAGCACCAGCACAAGGAGCAGCGCCAGCAGAGTAAGCACCAGCAGAAGCCCCAGCACCAGGAGCAGCGGCAGCAGAGTAAGCACCAGCAGAAGCCCCAGCACCAGGAGCAGCACCAGCAGAGTAACCACCAGCAGAAGTACCAGCACCAGGAGCAGCACCAGCAGAAGCACCAGCACCAGGAGCAGCGCCAACAGAAGCTCCAGCACCAGAAGAGTCAGCCCGAGCAGCAGAAGCCCCAGCAGAAGCAGAGTCAGAGCCAGGGGGTGGGATGGTGGCCCTTTCCCTCTTGCAGAAGATGGCACAGGCTTCCTCTTCTTCCCCATGGTTGTTGGCTGGCTGGAGCTGTGTCTGGCAGCAGGTCTTTCCTCTGAATGGTGACCTGCTTGCGAGCTGCTTCCCTTTATATCCGCAGGGCTGATGCAATGCATCCTCCCTGCATGCACAGTGAACGCTTTTCATCCGCTAGGCATCTGCTAGGCATCCGCTAGGCATCCGCTAGCATCCGCTTTGCGTCTGATTCATCTGCTCTGCATCCGCTCTGCATCCGTTCCTTCCATTGCGCGTCCGCTTTGCTGTGCTCCTCCGGAAGCCCTGCGGATGTGCCATCCACTTCCATCTGCTTCAATCCGCTAGGCTTCCATAGAGCATCTGCTTTCCATCCTGGCTATGTCCTCCCCCCATCCATTCCTTTCCATTTTTGTCCACTCTGCTTATGCATATTCGGGGCACTTTTGAGAGCGGATAACAATGGATGGAACATTTTCTCGTCTGCTGTGTCCTTTTTACATACGTTTTGCATCCGTCGGCCTATGTGACAGGCCCTTAAGCATAGGAAAGAAAGAAAATATTGGAAACACACTTAATTGGCTCTGTCTAAACTATCTGGTATTAGAGGGAGAGAGGAAAATGCTGTTCCGCTTTCCAGATTTTGTCATAATACAGATTTTGTTATGAATATAATTGAGTTTTACTATTTCTTATGGAACCAAATAAAATCTTTAGGACTAGTTTTTGGAACAGATGCCCTGTTCTGGCAGATTTCAAACACTGTTGCGCAGAAGCTGGCAACATTATATGTTGAGTGGGGATGGTGTCTCGAAGCAATAGGGAGGTGAAGAATTGTCCTGTGATCCCTTGGCATTTATGCAATTATGGTAAGATAAGGCTAGTACAAATGTCTCTACAATAGGAACACTGGAGAAATATTGCGTGCCCAGATTCACAGGGGCATTGCCTCTACAGTTAAGGAATGTTCCTGTATCAGCCTTCAAGGACAGTTGGAGGAAATACATGACATTGTGCCAGAATGAAAGCTTTCCAGGGTTTAGGCATTTCAAGATTAGTTAAATATATCATAAGGGAAACAGAGTACTTGTTGGATTCACAGGCAATAAAGGTTAGGGTCCTGGCTAGATCTAATTGGTGGTTTGTGTCTGTTACATGCTGCTTAATTAGTGCTTTGTCCTGATTATATTGCATGCTGAGTAGAAAACTTGGAGATAAGGCCTAGGATGAGATTTTAGTTGTTATTGTCTGTTTCCATGTGAATTAAAAATCATCACTCACAGTTAGTTGGGTAAAGTGAAGAAGGAAAAGGGATATTTTGAGTCAATAATTGAGTAGGGTCATTCACACTCTCACCTCCAAACTTGTGATGCATTTGTCTAACTTCAAATTAGCACTGGGGACATATTTTGGGACTTGAAGGTCTGATATTAAAAATTTGAATTGCGCAAGTTCACATGGCGCAAAATTGAAGAAGGTGCCCAAGTAGTTATGTTATTGACTTGATTGACTTGACTTTGAATAATTTGAGTGCTACAGGTTTATAGTGTCCACCTCTTGTCTTAAGAAATTTAAAGATGGCAGATGAATTGCTTTGGAAATTTTCAGAAATGGAATCCCAAGGGCTTTCCTAGTGCCAGCAAAATGAAAGACTATTTGAAACAGGAAGCCTGTTCAACCTTGTGGTGATCTTTCATCCAGTTATAGAACTTGGGCCTTTTGCCAAGTGGCATTATTTTATTTTTTTGATAATGTCCATTATCTTTTAGTTTATTTCCTGATCTCCTTTAAAGGGCTGACAGAAGGGGACACATTCAATATATTTTTAAATTTGAAGCACATTATAATAGCATTTTTATTAAGGAGTAGTTTGTAGTCCATATATATAGAACCTCACAAACATAAAGACACAGATCACAGAAATATAGTTTCTAAGTAAATTAAAGTACTATTAGTATACCCTCACATAAGTTCTTATTATAGCAAAGTGCTTTTAGTTTTCAATCAGACACGCCTTCCTAGGATCAATATAATAAATTTCATCTTAGCTAACACTGGTACATTTTTTTTAAAAAAATAATGACTATATGCAAGTGTAAAGGGCATTTTAGATTTTCTTATGGATGTTTTTAACAAAGGTTGTAAGGTAGACTGTTAAAGGCCCGGTCCCACTGCACTTAGGGATGCAAAGAGGATGTAAAACGTTAAAAAAAGCTTGCCATCTGTTTGGAAAACGCTATGGATCCATTGTGTACTCATTGCATACGCGTTTCATACGCTCTATCCGTCAAGCATCCGTCCACTGCGATTTCATTCGCGCAAGAAGTTTTGAGCTGCACAAAACTTTGTGAATGGATGAACTTTTCACCATGTACGATGTACATCTGTGACATACGAGCAACAAACATTCTATGTCCGTTATCATCTGTTAAATGTCCGATGTATCCTCTCTGCATCCTCTGGGCATCCTCGCAACTCACATCCGCTGCAGCTCAAAATGGAAAGAGGGAGGAAAGAAAAGGTACATGGAACGTCTATACATTGTTAGTAGCACAGAAATAGAAAGGATGCGCAGTGAACGGTTAGCATCTGATATACATCCGCGTGGCATCCCCTTTCTTTCCTTTACATGATGTACATGTACATGATGCATCCGCTTCATCCGCTATTCATCCGCTTCGCAATTATCCCCCGTAAACCCTTCAGAGGTGTCATCCCCTTCCATCCGCTTTCATCTGTTAGGCTTCCGATGAACATCTGTTTAACATCCCCGCTACATACTACCCACGTCCGTTCTTTTCCGTTGTTTTCCATTCTGTTTATGCAAATTTTCACCACTTTTTGGAATGGATGACAATGGATGGAGCCACCCCCAAAATTTTGCTTGTCCGCTGTGTCCTTTATGCATACGCTTTGCGTCCGTCGGCCAGTCTGATGAAGGGAAAAGCTTTCATACCATGGAATTGTTCTGAAGAGAAATTGTTACTTCCCAACTTACATCCAAAGAATCTCTCGTTCTAAAAAGTTATTCCTTTCCACATCCAAAATTTTTAGATCAGTGTAAGATTCTTTTGGTACATTCGTTATATCTTTCTATCCCTGTCTGACTATTAAATTGAGACTCAGTGGACACTTAAACCTTTAGACTTAACACTACAAGAAATTCATTTCAAAAAGTACAGCTCCTCTAAGATTTGTTCAGTTCAACACAGAGAAAAAAGCTTCTATAGTTTCTACTGTCTTTTGAATACGAAGCTTAAATTCTTCCAAACCTTTCTTCTCAGGGTTTTCTCAGAACATAAATAACTACAGAGAACATTGCTCCAAAAATGTGAATGAGAAAGACTATTTTTAAGTTAGTGGTGGTATGATAATCTGCTAATGCCCTCCCCAAAATTATTAAATGTATCATACAAAAAAATGGGCTGAGGTTGACAAAGGGAAATATAAGTTTGTAATGTAAATCTTTGCAGTATCATTTACTGTAGATTGGATTATGTTTCAACAATGTAATGTATAGAAGCAAATCAAATTGATTGCTACAACTGAATCAGATTATCATATCAAATTAATCCAAATGTATAATTTCAAGTTTCTAAAATAATTTATAAGTTTGAATTAATTCAGCAAATTGGATTGAATTCAATTATCACTGCCTATGTTGAATGTTCTAAATTATATAGATGAGCCCAATAGTAAATACGACTATAATTTCCATCTGTCACTTTAAAAATGCTCCACTCCTTGGATCACACACACACACACACACACACACACACACACACCTCTAATATATTATAATTGTCTAGCTTCTTGGGAGGAACTCATTGCCTAGGCTAACCTCTTTGGGCTCCGGTGCCAAAAATTGCACGTGCACTTCTGCACGCATGCTCACATCCCAGCACCCAGAAGGCAATGCACACAGGCCCCCCCATGCCCCTGTACATACACCTGTGATCTCACCACACATCTCTATGCATGCACATGTATTTCCTCCGCATCCCTGTACCCTGCGCATGCACACCACATATCCAACAATCAGTGTTGGGAAGGCGGCACATGCGCATGCGCAGTTGATCTGCTCTCGGTAATGGCTCGGCGTGCCGGCAGTAATGGCTCTGCATGCCACTTCTGGCAGGCGTGCCATAGGTTAGCCATCATGGGCCGAGGAAGTCTAACTTATTAATTGGCAGAATGGAAAAAGAAAAGAGGTGTGTGTGTGTGTGTGTGCATTTACAATAAGAAAATAAATAAATAAATGCATTATTTTTCAATACATTTAATGCATTTTTTGTTTTTTGTAAAGTCATTCATCAAAATATTTCAAGAAAAAATCATCAAAATGTCATGTTCAACTCTTTCAATGACATTATTATGCTACCACTTTGTCCTCTATTGCTCTCACAGACCATTTTAACCAGTGTGACTTCCACAGCTATAAAATAGTTGCTAGCACTACAAAGAAGATGCTTTCAAACAAAATGTTCTTCTGTAAAGCAGGGCATAACACTTTAGTCCACATAAAAACAATCCTGGAAAATAAAAATTTTATTTGTGTTTGAACCTACACAAACCTTTTCTTCATAAGTGCTTTTATAATCCCTTCATATTTTCTGCAATGTACTGCATTTCATGTTCTTTTCACAACTATCTCCACAGCAACATATCAGATATGCAGTATGAAAAGAAGCCTATGTAATGTATGGTCAACTCCTAAACTATAACTTGAATATATTGTTTTAGCCCAGGGGTCCCCAAACTTGGCAACTTTAAGACCTGTAAACTTCAACTCCCAGAATTCTCTAGCCAGCTATGCTGTCTGGCGAATTCTGGGAATTGAAGTCCACCAGTCTTAAAGTTGCCACGTTTGGAGACCTCTGTTTTAGCCAAATGATCCTCAAGAATTAATTTGGCCTTGTAAAAATGTGTTACTCCCTTTTCTTATCAGAGGAGTGATTTAATTCTGGGCTGTTCATTTGCTGCTTAGATGAATTGGAAACTGCTTCCAGTTAAAGAAAAACCTTGGGTAAAGCTAACCACAATATCCTGCTTGGAGAGTAATTCTGACTGTTCTGTTCTGAAAAGAAGGTATGCGAGTTACAGGAGTTACAAACAGCTCTTTATTAAACTCTTCGTGACTTGTAACAGAACAGCTTTGCTGGAGCCGCAGAAGCCCTTTTTATGGTGGCTACTCGCGGCTTACGGCCAATGACAGCTCTTTGAGCTTTCCTGCTATCAGGCGGGCCAATTGCGGCAGTACTTAAACAGCCAATCCGATTGTGTCTTTTTGGGCAATTGGATTTAAGTATTTGAAGTATGCCAAAACACAACTCCCCTCCTCTCTTGGTTTTGTCCAATGTGCGTAACATAGTCACACAGGTAGGTGGGGCTTTTGCGAGTCCTACTTGACCTGGGCAGCTCAGTCTCAGCGTGGTCTTCCATCTGTCTGGTCAGGATCGTCTTTTCTCCGCTTCTTCTCCATGGAACCTCCTGGAAGGGTGAGTCAGCCTTGCCGCTCCCGCCTGGGTCTCTCGGGCTGGTTGAGTTGGCTCTGCCACTCCCTCCTCGTCTGTCCAGGTTGGTCAAGCTGGCCTAGCTGTCTCCTTCCTGGAAGGCCTTGCTTCACTCCTCTGCTACCGGTTCTCTTCTCTGGAGGTCATCTATGGGTAAGTGCTCTTTTTGTTTTATCGGGGGTTCTGATTTGGGTTTGTGTTGTATTTTTTGTTGTGTTATTGATGGTTCATCTCTCCCCTTTTTATTATTTTGTGTTTCCGCCCCCTCTTCGGTTGTTTTTGGATTTTTTATTGGGGATGGCATTTGCGGCAGTGCTTTGGGCCTAGGTAGTTCGCATTGCGTTCCAATGTCGTTCCAGAGTGAAGCTGGTCGATGTGTTGTTTCCATGTTCTGCCGTCGTCTAGTGTAAGCCAGTATGACTGGGGCCCTGTAATTTGTGTAACTGTAACTGGAAGCCATAACAGGTCCTGGTAAGATTTTTGGCATAGACTAGGTCTCCTATGGTAAAGGAGCGGTATTTACTCAAGGAATCAGGGGGTCTGTCAGAGGTGTAGGTGGGGTGTAACCTATCTAGGTAGGAGTGCAATTTTCTGCCCATGGGGAGTTCTGCTGGGCTTTTGTTAGTGGTTGTGCTGGGGTGATATGCTGAATTGTTAACAGTTTGTTTAGTCTATCCTGAATGTCCCCAGTGTCCACTTTGTTTAGGGCTTCTTTTGTATAATGAACCATGTGTTCAGCTCGTCCATTTGAAGCCGGATGAGCTGGCACTGTTAGGGCATGTCAGATGCCTTGTGCTCCTAAGTATTGTTCGAAAACTAAGGCGGTAAACTGGGGGCCATTGTCAGAAACTACTACATCAGGCAGTCCATGTGTAGCAAAAAGTTTGTTCAATTGTTTCATGACTGCTTCAGAAGTTGTGGACGCCATAAGAATAACCTCTAACCAGTTTGAATAAGCATCAAGAATAATTAAATAAGTGTTCCCTTTTGTTGGCCCAGCAAAATCAATATGGAGTCTTGACCATGGGCCTCTGGGAGTTTCCCATTCCAGGACTGGTGCAATAAGGGGGGTAGGCCTTGATTTCTGGCAGTCATGGCATGTTGCCACCCATTTCTCAATGTCTTTGTCCAGCCCTGGCCACCAGTCACAACTCCTGGCCAGGGCTTTCATTTTTACTATGCCCAGGTGTCCCTCGTGCAACATGCACAATACTTCCTCCTGCAATTTTTTTGGAATTACCACCCTGTCCCCCCAGAGTATACAACCCTTTTCAAAGGACAGTTCAATCTGCCGGGTGCAAAAAGGTTTAAAAGTCTTGCCTTTATCCTCATCCGGCCAGCCCCTACCTACCCAATGCAGAATTCGAGCTGTCAGCGGGTCTTTCGCGGTAGCTTTAGCGACGTCTGCTGCGGTTAGTGGCAGATTCAGCCATGTCTCGATCTGAAGAGTGGTGATGGTGGGAGCTGGGTCACCTTCTTTGTTGGGCATCAGAGAACGGTTCAAGGCATCTGCATGGGTTATAGTTTTTCCTGGTCGATGGATGAGTGTGTAATTGTATGCAGCTAGGAATTCTGACCATCTCATCATTATTGGCGATAGGATGTTCGGGGTTGGTTTGTTCCCTGCCAGAATTCCTAGTAGGGGTTTGTGGTCTGTGATGATAGAAAATGTCCTACCATAAAGGTATTAGTGGAATCTCTTTATGCCTGCTATGATGGCGAGGGCTTCTCGGTCAAGTTGGCTGTAGTTTCTTTCAGATTTTGACAGCGTTTTGGAATAGAAGGTGATTGGAGCTTCTCTGCTGTCCGGTAGCTTGTGGCTCAGTATGGCGCTGATTCCAAAAGGTGATGCATCACAATTGACCGTCAGTGGCAGAGTGTTGCTGTATTGTATTAAAATGGTTTTTGATGTTAATAAGTCCTTAATATTTTGGAATGCTGCTTGTTCTCGGCAGCCCCACTTCCAGACAGTTTTTTTTAATCTAGTAGTCGATGTAATGGCTCTGATACAGTTGCCTTTTGGGGCAGGAAGACATTGTAGAAGTTAATGAGACCTAAGAATGCCTGTAAGTCTGCTTTGTTCTTAGGTCTGGGTGTTTCTTTAATCGCTTTTATTTTATTTTCAGTGGGGTGTATCCCCTTTTCGTCTATCAGATAGCCTAAGAATTCAGCTTGATTAGTGGCTAGTTGACATTTTTCTCTTCTGACTTTAAGCCCTGCTTCCCTGAATCTCTGCAGGACTGCTCTCAGTGTATCCTCTAGTTGTTGTTTGTTTTTAGCTGATACTAATACGTCATCAAAATAGGGAATGACACCTTTTAGTCCATTTAGAAGGTGCTTCATTAGGCTTTGGAAAATGCCAGGGGCAACGTTAATGCCAAATTGAAGTCTGTTGCATTTGAATGCCCCTCTGTGCGTGACTATAGTCTGTGCTTCTGCAGTTTCAGGGTCAACTGACAGCTGTTGATATGCTTGCGCGAGATCAAGTTTCGCAAAAATTTTTCCTCCCCCAATGAATGCAACAAATGTTGAACTACTAGAACTGGGTATGCGCTTTGCTGTAATACATGATTGAGGGTGGCCTTATAATCACCACAGATGAGCACCAACCCATCTGGTTTGACAGGGGTTACAATGGGAGTTTCCCATCTGGCATGGTCGATTGGCTCTAACACCTCTTGTGCGATGAGTCTGTTAAGCTGCTCATCTATTTTTGGCTTTAAGGCAAAGGGAACACGTCTGGCTTTGAGCCTGAAGGGAGCTATTTTAGGGTCTAGGCTGAATGTTATAGGGGTCCTCTTGTACTTGCCAAGGGTCCCATCAAATACATCTCGGAATTCTTTCAGCAGGTTCTCCTCCCAATTGGTCTCAGCGATTCTGTTGATTCCTGTCACTCCAATTCCCAGGGGCGCGAACCATTAGATTCCCAGCAGGCTAGGGCAATCATGGTTGCTGATTGTCAGAGGGAGTATTTCAGCATGGTTTTTGAATTCTATTAGGAACTGTCCAAGACCCACTACTGGGATTCGGTTTCCCTGGTAATATTTGAGTATTAGGCTTTGCTGTTCCAGTTCTCTTCACTTGATGTCTGATATCAGGTTTCTGATGGTGTTCCATGATACCATTGACAGGTATGATCCAGAGTCTACTTCCATTTCACGGGGATTCCCTTCGATTTTTACATTTGTTCAGACCTCTTTTGTGTTTGCTGCCCTGGCATTTCCTATGATTATTGTTTGGTGTGTTTCTTCTCTGTCGTTCATTTGCTGGCTTCTGTTCTCCTGGCTCCATCAGCTTCCGGGTTGTCTATCTCTGTTTTGGGGGGGGGGGTGCTGCCACGTCTTTTTGGACTATAGCTCTTTTTGTTCCTGCAGACCCTTGCAATGTGCCTCCGTTTTTCACAAAATCTGCAAATGGCATCCAGGAATCTGCATTCGGAGCGCGGGTGGTCCCTTCCGCATCCAGCACACTGGAATTCTCACCTCCTTCCTCTTTTTTCCCACCATTTTCTTTCTGACTGAAGCCTATGGATGTCTTCATTGTCATCATTGGTATCGCTCAGGGAATTAAGGTCTTCGTGGTGGGCAGTCGCGGTGGGTTGTTTTTGTGTTCCTTCCACCTTCTTTTCTCGAGTTTGGTTCTGTGGTTCTGGATTTGTTGAGTTCATTTGGTGCATGGTGGCTGTGGATTTCTTGGCTGCTTCAGTGGCGGTGGGTTATGCGATATTTGGTCTACTGTGATATTTGGTCTGTTCAGTAGCTTGCTTTGGAGTGTAGCGTTTCAACCCGAGGACCACGCAGTCTCTCATGGATTTGTCCATGTTGAGAAACTCACAAGGTCCTCCGATATCTCTAAGGGCTGCTACAAAATCTCCGATGCTCTTGTCTTCTCGTTGATCTCGCTTATAAAATTCATGCCTTTTAATGAGATTGGAGACCACAGATGCGTAATGGGCTCTTAGTATTTGGTTTAATTCTGGCCATGCCATCTGTTTTACATCCTGTGGCTTGGCTAACGCCTTGGCCATTTTACAAACATCAGGGCTACAGTGTGTGAGGAATACACATTGCTCTCTTCCTCTGGTTGGTTATTTCTTGTAGCTCATTGCTTTCCAGGAACATAAGAAAGTGGACAATGTATGACTCCCAATCTTCTTCAGCTGGGTTGAACGGTGTGGGCGGCGCATTGCTACCGGCCATTTTGGTTGCTCGGTTCTTGATGCCGCATGCTTCGGTCTCACTCTTCTAGGACGATCCAATCCTCGTTGCCTGTGTTCTATTCTGAAAAGAAGGTACGTGAGACAGGAGTTCCAAACAAACAGCTCTTTATTAAACTCTTAGTGACTTGTAACAGAACAGCTTTGCCGGAGCCGCAGCAGCCCTTTTTATGGTGGCTGCTCGTGGCTTACAGCCAATGACAGCTCTTTGAGTTTTCCCACCATCAGGTTGCCAATTGCGGCAGTACTTAAACAGCCAATCCAATTGCACCTTTTCGGCCAATCAGATTTATGTATTTGCAGTATTCCTATACACAACACTGACTATTTTTTCTTCTCCTTAATTTTACACTTTGTGATGCAACAGAACATAAATTTAGGCAGATATACCTTGCTTTTTAGTCCTATCCTGTATAACAAGGGTCTTCAAACTTGGCAAGTTTAAGATTTGTGGACTTCAACTCGCAGAATTCCTGAGCTAACATGAACTGGTTCTATGTCTGCTGCTCTTCAGAGCTACCGGTTCTACAGAGGTGGACAGAACCGATAGAAACCCACCCCTGGCTATGTTAGAAAGTTTTGTCATCATTCTTTGTGACAGGATTATGCATGGCTAAGTCTGATTGCATAACTTACTTCCTAGTTGACATCTAAAATCATGCAGTGCAAAATATCTCTGGATTTCTGAATCATTTAGCCAGTTTTTAATTTGAATATTCTTTGGAAATGACACATGACTTGAGACTATCATGAAAGAATGACTCACAGACCAAAGGAAAGGAAACATAACCTTTAAAACATTTTCTCCAAATCTGTTCAGCAATTTTTAGTTGAATGTAATACATGTATTAGTTGCAAATCAGTTCTTTTACCCAGATCTTCATTATTCTTTTTAGTTCCTGTGGTATTTGGATCATTCATGATATATCTCTTGAGATATTTATGAAATATCTATTTCTGCAATATTACTGGTTGATAAAATTTCCTTTCACCTTCACTGGAACCAATATATTTCAGTATCTTTATTCCATTTTACACATGCCTTATCTTAATATAAAGAGTTCTCACAATGCATAGGAACAATTTACATTTTGGCACTTACCCAGAAGTTGCCTCTTTGTGGGAAGATTTCAGAGTTATTTTCTTCTTTCTGAATTTTTCATTTGGAGTTTTAGAAGATAGCTCAGATGGTAGGAACTCTCAAGTACATTTTGGGCTTCTCTGAGGATTTAATAGTGATCCCGACAATTGTAGATGTGTGGCACTGTATTAGTGAACTCATCAGACACAAAGAAGACAGGATTAATTATTCACATCATGCAATCAGCTACAAGATGCCTGTCTGCCTGCCTGCCTCTCCTTTTCATTCCCTGAGATTCATAAATAGATGTTGGCTTATTTATCAAATTTATATTAATTCACCCATTGATAGACCTCTAGCAGAAAAATCTTTATCAGTTGCATTGCCCCCTTATACCATTTTAAAATTAATAATGATGACTGCAGCATAATTTACTCACATTGGCCAAGATATCAGCTTGTTTCTCACTAGTAAACCTATCATTGTAGCCAGTAAAAAAAATCAACTTCCACACATTGAATGCTTATCACCTAACTTCTTGTTATATAGAGTAGTACTTTGTGTGCACACAACAGCACTGGATTTTGGATATTTGAAGGAAAGATGGACAGAACAGAATACAGGTTGCTAAATGAAACATTTGTTAAGTGAGTTTTGCTCCATTTTATTTTCTTTATTGCAACTGTTGTTAAGTGAGTCATGGCAATTGTTAAGTTAGGAACATGGTTGTTAAGTGAATCTGGCTTCCCAATTGATTTTGCTTGTTAGAATGTCACAAAAGAGGATCACATGACTCTAAGACACTGCAGCAGTCATAAATATGAGTCAATTTCCAAGTATCTGAATTTTGATCATGTAACTATGAGGATGAGTGCAATGGCCATAAGTGTGAAAAACAGCCATAAGTCAACTTTTAGTGCCATTGTAACTTTGACCAGTTGCTAAATGAACTGTTATAAGTTGAGAACGACATGTATTTGTCCAAAGTTTGTAATGAGCCAGAAGGAATGTGGAGGAATTTTGGTAGAGTTTTTTTACATTACCATAAAATATTTTTTTGCCTTCCTCAGTCTCTAAAAAGTTTCTAACATGCTCTTGATCTAACTTAAGTAAAATTTAATCCACTTTACTCTGCTTAGGTTGTCAGTGCTATCAATTTATCATTCAGCTGTCTCCCAGTTTTCAAGATATTCCATAGAGTTTCAATATTACTCCCACAGTCAAGATAAGAACATCCCTAAGTGCATAATGGTGGGGGGGGCAAGAATCATCATATCTGGCCTTGCGAGAGTTCATTTTAGGTAATCTGTCCCATTTTCGGACTTTTGAACCATTTTTTCACTAAGGAAAGTGTCTAGATGTTATTAGATGGAAATAAAGGTAATGGAAGACTTTGGACATTGATTTTTGGATCTTTAGTTTTTAAATACTATTTTTTTTTACATGGTAATCAAAGATCCATATCTATGTGATTTTATTATTAAGAGCAGTGAAAAAGACACAGACATGTATGTAACTATTTAGTGTTTAAGCTTCAGCCTTTGTCATCCTCAATTGTATAACTCTTGCAATAGTGCTGATACTTTTTTTCTTAAAAAAAAAACTGTTCTTAAGTGTCATATAGAAATCCCATCTTAAGCCCATTATGATAGACTAAATAGTTGTGTACATAATTAAGAATTCTTTCTTTCTTTCTACCATTCACAGATTTAAAACTTTTTGTACATTTATAAATTCTGATAGGCCATCATAAAATGAAGTGGGAAGGATTGACTGTTGGCCTTTTGTAGTTCTTTCTGGAATCTTCTTTTCAATGCCAGAGCTTTGAATTAAAAAAATAGTTAGAAACAGGAAGATTTTCCAAGTTTGGATTTTATTTTCCAAGTTTGGTTCTCAAATAGATTTTCTAATTGAAGGATCAAAACATGACAATCAAAAATCTTTTTGCCTCTACCCACAAACTCCTATGAATTGTAGTTTACGCTGATGGAGGCCATTGGATTGTAGTTTACAAAAAATATTTTACACTCAGTTTTCCAATCAGCTTTCTGAATACTATGGTATAATAGCATTTATAATTGTAGTATTTTCAAGATATATGCAAGTATACTTTTTCAGACTATGGGAGTAGTATATTTTTTATCTTCTTTAAAATACAGAACACAGTGTAAGCCTGACAAATTTTATATTGCAGGGACTAATGGAAATGCTATACAATTTTAACAGCTCTGTGAATGAGTCAATAGAGCCATGAGAACCTGTAGGTATCCCACAGTCATCTCTTAGCATCTCTTGAATGGCCTGCTACTACAGGCATTTGCACGTCCAGTGCAGATGTCTGAGGCAATTGAACATGTGTAATAATTGTCAGGGTCCTTGCATACATGAGGCCAACATGAATTGTGCTGATATTGTAAATTTCTGCAGCAATGTTGTCATTTGAGTGATGTTGGGTGAACAGCTTATCAAAAGTGTTCATGTGTTAAATTCTTGAATGCCTGAAAAAGCCTTATAAATGTAGATCAATCCCCAGAGAGGAGAGTGACAGTGATTATTGTTGTTCAGATATAACTGTGATGGAATGCAGATCTGGCCCTGGGAGTAAGAAAGGGATGACTAAACAGTTAAGGGAGGCATTTCAGGAAAGAATACTCAGCCAAGGGAAGGAAGAAAACATATGAAAGAAATTCAAAATTACCCTGTCTTGAATTTTGACTTTCAAGATCCCAACAACAATAAAGAATATTCCTGAAATCCCTGCTGTTCCTGTTCCTTGATCTTGCCAACCTTGGAAAGATGGTAATAATCTGGAAAAGATTATGATGGATACTCATGAGAATGCATGGAACACGTTATTTTAATAAATGTGGTGCTTTTATACTTTTAAACTCCTCAAAGGTCAAATAAAGATTTACTTGGAAATTCTGACATTATATGGGTGTTTTAAGCCACTCAAATTACTCTTCTTATGAAAGCACTGGTACAGGTTTATGTTGCTTTTTAGATATAAATAAAAATTTTAGAACAGAATACTTGAACTGCAAAGGGGAAAGTCTGATCTAGAGTGCTCCTTTGGAAGTGCATAGATTTACCATGTTTTCTTAGCTCCTTTTAATCCAATTTGTTAAATAATGCCATAGGCAACTGGAAGAACATTTCCTGGTCCAGGAACATTCTTTTTTTTTTTTTTTAAGAATTTTATTAATTTTCTACAAACAGACATAACATACAAAACATTAAAAACATCTACTCTCATATATACTTCCGGTGTGTCGGTTGGTTCATCAGTTTTGTGCATTCATTTTATAGTCTCAATTACAGTTATATTACATAACTACTCATATTGTCAATCCATATCCTAATATTACCAAAAAAAATTAAAATAAAGTCTTTTTCTGACTATACTTTTAATCATTCATGCTTTGTGAGATAACAATACTTCAAACAGTTTATTCTATAACAAATCATATAGTCATAACAAATCAATCCTAAAAACCCTTCATAGATATAATACTAATGCTCTATTATTGTATTTTATCATCTAACCATTGATAAAAAAGATCCCAAATTTCATAAAATTGTTTATCTTCTTGCTCTCTAATTTCAAATGTCAATCTACTCATCTCAGCACATTCCAATATTTTCTTAATAATTTCTTCCTGCAATGGTATTTTCTCATTCTTCCAATTTTTAGCAAATACAATCCTAGCCGCTGTTAATACATTTACAATCAAATATTTCAAGTCTTTATTATATATATCAGGTAAGATTCCCAATAAAAAGATCTCTGGTTTCAACTGGTCCAGGAACATTCTGTCCAACAGCTAACTCCCTCTAGCATCAAACAAATGCTCATGATGCTGAAATATAAATATTGCTTATTGAAAAGAACAAATCTGGTAGCAGCAGCAACAACAACAAAAAACAACAACAAGAGTAAAAAACAAAACATCTCCAAGCAGAACTGGAGCTCAGAAATGCCAGACTGTCAAGAACAGGAACATGTGGACTTTCTAATATTGGAGATTAGGCTTAAACTAAGTGCAGATGTCCAAAGGAAGATGAAAGGATTTGAAGAAAAGATGAAAAATAATAATTGAAAGGCAAAGTTCTTATCATATAAATCATTTTACCATACTCATTAAGAAAAAAAAAAGAACCACAACTGTATGTTTATTTTGTTAATCTATTTAACCCCAATTACCTCTTATTGGGGAAATCTTTTTTTTTTTAACATTTAATTTCCTCAACTCATTTTTTTTATCCGAATAACTTCAGTTCCCATTTTCCCTATGTAGACTGTAGCAGGTGCATTAGATTGAAGACATCACAATTAAATGTAATCAAATATTTTAAGCACTAATGAACAGCTCCAGGAAAACAAGTCAAAAGGAAAAAAGAAAACCCTGAAGTGAGTGGATTTTCAAATACCCAAGGCACCATAGGGCCAATTAAAGGAGTCAGATACCAGGACACACACTGGCATTAATTATCTTTGAGTTTGGGGAAATAAAAAATAAAAGCAACAATTATCATAATAAATCTCCACACACTGCTTGTAAGTTGTGCTAATCTACAACACACCTGGGTTTCAAAGATTTAAGACATGAAAGTGAATCCTCAGTCAGTTAGTAACAATCTCACATAGAGACTCATGGGATGTGTTTCTTTCTTGTGATCTGCCAATCAGAGGAAGGTTCTAAAATGATGTCCAAAAGCTCTGCTGGTTTTATTTAACACAGCTCAGAAGTACTGGAAATTGTGGGTGGGAAAGAAAGCTGTGGAAGGGAGGAACTATTATATATACATCTGAAAGGTTGCAATTTTAATCTACATAAAGGGCTCCTTTAAGTTTGGAGAAAAGAAAAGAAATAAAACTGAGAGACTGGGGACACATCATTTGAAATATGTGAAACTTTTTCATTAAAAGAACTTATAATTAATGCTTAGGGTAATTTAACTAAAGGCATGATTCCCCCCCCCCACTTTCAGTCTTTGAAAGTGTCAATGGGAAAAACAAACATGATTTGCATTAATTAAAAATATCTAAATTGTATTGTAAGCTAAAAGTAAATTTAGAGATGGGCCCACAATATTGATTTCATCTGCTGATATGTGAATGTTGTCACTACAGCCAATCTTACAATGTTGAAAATTGTCCAATTTCAGAGGGCAAATATGATGCTAAAACTAGCATTCACTCTTGCATGTTTTATTTGCTTGACAAATGATTTCTAGGAGGAAAAAACCTCTAACATGATTTTAGTAAGAGTGTGGCTAACAAAAACCATTTGAATCATTATTCTCCACTTAGCGAAATAGGAATACTCTAAAGAATAATGAAGGGCAAATATAAGTCTATGGGTACTAGGATATAGGATTTCCTATGAATGGAAGTGTATCTTGTTCCCATACCTTGAAAAAAAAAAACTGCAGATTCAAAGTGAATTATTACAACTTCAAATGTGTCCCAGCAAAGAAAAAAAGGTAACTCCGCTGCCCAACAGAAACAGTAACCATCATGAGATCACAGGATGCAACGATGATTACTAAACAGTGCCAAAGTCAACCATTTGGAAAGGCTAAAACACACCATTATTAATTGTTGATTTGTTTTATATTCTAAAAAGAAAGTTTAACTCACTGATGTAATTTTTTATCTTTGGCTTTGCTACAGTTAGTAGCATAAATGCAATTCCAGGACTTCTGGTAAATCAGTTTTTCTGTTTCTGCAGTTTAATCAGATGAAACTCTCTTTTAGAGCCTGCTTGGTTAATCTCATCATTTCCTTTTTGATCCAAAGAGATTGCTGGTCAGACTCCATCTTCTAGTTAGTGACCTCAGCTGTACTTTGAATGTCATTCTCTACCACTAGAAGCTGACTGGTTTCCTTATGAAATTTGCAAACTGGTGGTTGCTTGAGTTTATAATAAAGGGTATTTTTTTTTCTTTTTCCTCAAGATTGAACATTTTAAAATTATTACATGTAGATTTGCTATTAACAATGACTTTCTTTTACCTGTTTTGCTTCCTTTCCCTAGGGTTGAATTTTATATTATAAGATTATCTCCTCTATTACCAGTAATAGTGGAAAGATTTAATAGGTTTTATATGGTTGTTATTCTTGTAGAATTTGATATACATTTGGGATGATTATTGATAAAATTTAGCATTAGTCACCTTTAGGCAAGGCAAAATATATATACCCCATCTAACAGCATTGGATGTAAACTAATAATGGTGTTGCAGAATAATCAGTGTATTTATTTGTTCATGCAAATAGAAAAGAGAAAGAATTTATTCTAATGGAATTGAACTGCAATTGTCCAAAAAGAAACAACTATTACAAAAATTTGAAGCTATAACTCTACTTTTCCTCAACCTCTAATGTCAGCTGATTCAGAAAGATAACTCCATGGATTGAACTGGAGAGAGAGAGAGAGAGAGAGAGAGAGAGAGAGAGGGAGAGGGAAAAAGAGAGAGAGAAAGAAAGAGAGAGAGGTAGATATAGATGATACAGATATAGATATAGGTGTGTGTTTGTGTGTGTGTGTATTGGAAGGGGGAGAGAAAGAGAAATATTAGAAAGAAAAGAAATCATCAACTATATAAATAATATAATATGGACTTAAAAGAAAGAATGAAAAGTTATAGCTCCATCAGCTTTTACTCAACCATCATTAACTGCTTGCTTTAGACTTTGGGACATGTTTCAAGTGAAAAAGACACCAGCACAGAAGTCCTCTATTGTCTTTGACAACAAAAGGTTGCATGGCCCTGCTCTAATGTCATGACTAGTTCACACCCTGGTCTTCATTCTTAATGTGTTTGTTATTGTTTTTTAATAATCACATTCAATCTGCATATGTTTCTAGAAAGTCATATCACTCTGGGACTTGAAAAAGAGAGTAATTCACAATCCATTCTATGGACTGTGCACATTCTTCCTAGTAATGAAGAAGAAAAGCACTTATAAATTAAATGAAACAAGGGTCCCACCAAATTTCCCCAATGAATGTGTCTCTTTCCATTAGTGAATATGGGGCTACTTTCCATGGTCAATGAAAATGTATATGAAGGGTTTTTCATGTAACTAAAGCAGTAAAGTAGTAGACTTCATTTCTATCTTGTGTAGCATCAAGAATGTGATGCTTAATAAATGATATTCATTAATATGGTTGTCAAAGCAACACAATGCTTTGTAAAGTTCCAAAGTATTCATCTCAATTTGGCAACTGGGCAACTAAATGGCAGATGGAATTTAAATTGGGTGAATGCAATGTAATAAAACACCAGGAGAACTAATTTGAATTTTACATGCATACTTCTGTGTTCAAATTAGCTGACATATCTTTGGAAATAAGATCTAGGGGTAATTGTAGACAGTTCAATTAAGATGTCTGTAGAATTTTCCATTGCAGTCAAAGGCTAATAGGATTCTATGTTGCAGCTGACACCCTCTTTTACTTCTCTGTACAGAAAAATGCTTTCAATGCCAATGCTCTCCTTTTTGTTTCATAATCATATTATGAAGGTTTCAAATCAATCAGCAGTAATTGCAGTATTTAGATACTACAACATTATACATTATAGAAAGCTGTAACATTCCCTGAAAGCAAACTGAATGTTGACATTTGATAGAAGACTAAATATTCAAATGTTCTAAAGTTGCCACAGTTTTCTTACACAAATGGTGGGTTGCAGAATCCCTACTTATACTTATTTTAATCAACCTAATGATTTTCAAGTGTGTTTGGATTATAATTGTCAGAATAGGTACTGACAATATTGATCCAATCTGAAGATACTATGTTAGAAAAAAGATGGATTATACGAAGTTCTAGACTGCTCAAATGAAGTAGAAAAAAATAAAGTAGAAGTATGCAGAGACCAACTGCAGTTTTTCATTTTTTCAATGACTGATCACTTCAGCTTTGGGATCATCAGCATGCTATTGATTGCCAGCTCTGTAATTATCTAATTACTTTTTTTAGGACAAGCTGTTCCATTCCTTTCAAATAATCTGTGATCTGAAGTCTAGAATTAAATAAAATGGAGATTAAATCTAGAAAAGGAGATATTGCTGGCTCAAACTGTTTAAAAAATGTTTCAAGATATCTGCTTGAAACCTTTATTTTCTATAACTTATATTACACAAACTCAAACATTATTATACCTCTCTTGGAAAGCCCAGGCAGGAAAACTTGAACTGAAGAGCTGTGAGAATATATTTAGTATTCAGTATTAAATAAAGGCATAAAGAGTTTACTGGAAATTCTAATAATGAGGCTAAATATTTTGGACACATAATGCAGAAGGAAGATTCTCTAGAAAAAATGTGAAAAAATGAGAAATAATAGTAGTTTTAAAAAAAGGCTGGCAAAAGACCATATGGATGGACACAAATATTGATAGTTCAAACATCATTAACAACAACTCAAAGAAGCAACTACCGATAATAGTGAATTGTTGCTTCCATAAAGTTACAGAAAAGTCAGTAATGAATAGTAGTATAGTATATATATAGAAATATTGAGTATTATGGGATGCACCTTTCAGTGGAATTACTATGAATTTAGATTTTTAATTGGCAGAGATTAGAAAGAAATGAAAATGTTATTTCCATTATTCAGACATATATCAACTTTTCCACAAATGTGGAACTAAATTTAATAAGGCTCAATTCATTATGGACATAATTATATACATAATTTATTTATTTCTGTTTTTGTTTATTTAATTTCTGAAGCCAGCCATCTCATCCTTGTTTCCAATCTATTGTTTGCAGGTTGGTGGTTGTTGCTTTTTTAGTAAGTGATTTGCCATTGTCACCTTCTTAGGACCAAGAGAGAACAACTGCCCTAAACTCATCCAGCTGGCTTTGTGCCTAAGGCAGGACTAGATTTCAGTCTTCCAGTTTCTGGATGATACCTTAACCACTATACATACAGTCTCTCTAGTCTAGGCAGACTAAGTCACAACCTCCAGAAATCTCAATAACATATACCCCACAGTCACTTCTTATTGGTTCTGAGGAGGGTTTACATTTAAAAGACTTGAAGGACATCAAGTTGCCTTCTATTTGTTGGCAATATCAAATGGGGAAAAAACATTTTTTTCCTATTGGTGCTTTGCCAAAATATCTGGAACATGGGAATAAAGTTTCATATGGATGTAAACAAAATTCTCAGAGCAGGCACCTGAAGCCTTAGCTCAAGGGTGGAGTTTTTAATTTAATGAATTCCCTTTGTCATGTTTTTGACATATTCTCTTCTAATAGAATGTTATTGCATTTTGTCTGGTGACTTTACTAAAGAACTGTGCTATAATGGGAGCTCTCTGTTGGAATGAAAGTCACCTCATTGCTATGAGAAACCTCTGTGATAAAGCTAGAAGCTGACATTTGAGGTATGCTCTAATAATGAAATGAATTAAGATAGTTTGCCCGTAAGGATTTCATTGCATGTAGGTGCAAATTATAGACATAATGTTGGAAGGTAGTTTTTCCTCCATTTCTCAGCTTTAGATGTTCATTTTCATAGGAAAATGAAGGCTACTCCAATTAGAATTGTCAGTGTCATTGTTTTCCTTTAAAATTCCAATGCTTGGGGCAAGAAAGCTGAGATTCAGTACTATATACACAAAGTTTGTCATATAATTTTATGAGCCATGGTTGCACTTTAAACATGAGCTATACTGCATCTGCATCTATCTATCTATCTATCTATCTATCTATCTATCTATCTATCTATCTATCTATCATCTATCTTATTCCTTCCTTCCTTCTCTTAGGTCAGAACTAGTTAGGATTTTGTTAACAGAAAAATGGTGATTTGAATTTTTGGGTGCTTACATTAATGATTTCTTTCACATATCCAAAAAAATCTCAGCAGATAATGGTACCAAAAGTCTGTCAACTGTAACACTGGCCTATTCCATAAGCATGAAAAGAAATGGAAGAATAATGCAGAAATATCTGTCTATGATCCAATGTTCTTGTTAATTTTCAGACACTTTCCAAAGGTCAGGATTAATCCTAATTATTCCCAGGAACGTACTATATATTTAACTCTCTACCAATCCAGCTTTGGTCCAAATGGTGGCACTGAAAATAATTCATAATATCATATTTAATATCCTGTAGTTATGATTGCCATGGAGAGGAGGAGGGAAGTTGCACAGCACATCAAAGACATGCACATAAATCATATTTCTCACTGTTCAATCTCCCTAGAAATAATTATTTCCATGTTTTGTAAAAGTTCTGCCAATAATTTTTATTTGTAGGACTTTGAAAGGGGTTATGTATTTATGTGTCCAAAATGGAAACCACGACTGTCTGATTGAAGCTTCTTCCCTATGTCAGAAAGGGTAGAGATTTGACTGTGTAATAACAATCACCTGCAGTGATTTTGGAGCCCTTCCTGCAGATGTAAGGAGAATGCATAAATGCACAGTCATGCCTACGGTCCCTATCCTATTGTCCCCATTTATTTGTACCTATTTCCTATATTCTTACTCATGTTTATACTTATTATCTTATAAGTAATTGAAAAATCAAATAAATAAATAAATAAATAAATAAATAAATAAATAAATAAATAAATAAATAAATAATACGTAAAATGTTTTTCATCAGAACATAAATCTTTGTAAAATTACAATATAAGGATTGAATGATAAAATGAGCTAAGAATTTTGGGTATAATATACACATGAATCAGTGGAGTTAATGTGGACTAATTTTAAAAAATAATGTTGAACAAAATCTGAACTCTTTTTATTGGGTCTCATAGAGAACCAAATAGAGAAGACTTATGGAAGATTTATTTTTCATATGACAATTGGAGCAAAGTTATTATATGCACAATGTTGGAAAAATACTGAAATACCCACAATGGAGCAATGATTGTATAGTAAATCTAGTAGAACTATCCGACATGACAAAACTGATTTGTCTGGTTGGGACAAAGCAATAAATACTTTCATAAAAGACTAGAAATGCTTTTTGCTAAATATGGAAGAAAGGAAAACGATTACTTCTGGATTAGATTAAAAAAAATCAAAGAAAGGATGAAGGGATTTTTGTAATATTGAAAAGAATCAGATCTGGAAGGGACCTTGGAGGTTCTTCTAGTTACATGATATATTGCAACATTTTTCCCTTCGTGGATCTGGGGTGGGTTTGGCCTGTGTGTAATTCATTTGGCCTGTGGGCCACCAGTTTGATGCCCCTATTCTTGTCCAACACATTGTTGTCCTATCTTTTTTAAAAACACTTCCACAGATGGGGTACTGACAACCCCATGAGGCAAGCTGTTCTATTGCTTAATTGTTTTCACTGTCAGGAAGTTTCTCCTTAGTTCCAGATTGGATCTCTCTTAATGAAATTCCATCCATTGATTCTTGTCATATCATCAGGTGCTTTGGAAAATAAGTTGACCCCACCTCTTTATGACAACCCTTCATGTGTTAGAAGACTTCTTACCACTAATTCTTCTCTTTGTTAGGCTACAAAGAGCCCTTTATTATTTTTCATATGATTTATCTTGAAGACCTCTTATCATCTTAGCTGTTCTTCTCTGCAGTATTTCTGGGGTCTGAGCATGTGTTTTGTACATGGTTAAACAGAGAAGGATCAATACATTTGTTTATAGTGGCTGAAAAGAAAATTGAAAGTCCTTTAGTTTTTTAAAATTCTTGTTTGTTTAATTGTAATTATTTCTATCTGTTTTACTGTTTTGATTTCTTTGCTTTCTCTTTTTTCTCTTTATATTTCTCTTTTATCTATATGAAAACTCTTTATATTTATAATAGTTGTTTGCAGGGGTGCGATTCAACCAGTGTAACAACCAGTTTGTTGAGTGTGCACTTTATGTGCATTTTGCATGTGTGCAGAGCATGTGCTACTGACCTTCTCCAGCAATCTCTATGTGTTAAACAACTGACACGTGGCAATCAGCTGATCTTGAAAATCAGGATATAATGCATAGATTAGAGACAGGGTGGGCAGGTGCGCCCAACAGCTTATTGTTGGAGTGAACACTTTCAAGTGAAAGTGTTGTTAAAATGTGACTCCATAAGTTTCTAAGATGAAAGTGAAAAGTGTTCACTTGAAAGTGAAAGTGAACACTTTTCACTTTCATCTTAGAAACTTATGGAGTCACATTTTAAAGATGCAAGAAATAAATTTCTTCTTCTTTTGTTGACCAGTCTTTTTGCTTAGTTGTAATATACTGTTTGAGGTAAAATGGAAGCTTGGCTTATTAAGAGACTCTGGAAAGGAATGGAAAAATCAGTTATCATCTGGGGATGTTACACTAGAGATTACAACATTTCTCACTATGATCCTGCTGTTCAGAGTTCAGTAGCATCTGAAGGCCATAAATTCCCCATTCTGAAGTAGACAGTAAAAATATTGCAGAAGGAACTCATATATGGATGCAGTCAGAAAACAACAATGGCCTGCTCATCTATGGGATTGTGCTTCCTGTGAATAACTATATGTGTTTAAAATTAATTATGAGCTTCTTCTGAAGCAAAACAGACTGTGAGAGAAATATTTCTTTTGCAGTTAGCAAAACACAGAGATCTTCATATGTTCTCAAAACCAGACAATTTAGGAGGACAAGTTAGAAATGCATTCAGAAACAATTTACCAAGTATTACATTGTAAGTCTATCAACACAGGCCCAAAAATGTAATGCTTTACAGAGCATTATACAAACCTATATTCTCAATCAATGTTTCATATTTCTAGGGATGGTTTCCAAATGCCTGAGGCTAGCAATCCAATTTATTCAGCCATATTAAATCTTGGAAACAAGTATCTGCAAGAGCAGTTGTCAAAGTTGCAAAGTCAGTAATTGTTATTCCCGATTCTTCCCACCCCAATTTCTATAAACAATCATGAGCTGAAAAATACAACTGCTGATAAATTATGTATGGATATGATAACATGACAATTGATTTTATCATAGTGTTATAAAAATTTAATCAATGGTTCTAAATATATCTGACAGTTCTATAGTGGAGGTCACATACTATTAGTTTGGTTGTAGGTTTGAGCTTCTTTTCAAATGACCAATAACAAATTATTGGTAAGCCACAAAGTTTGCATGCATATTAATGTGTGTGTGTGTGTGTGTATGTATGTAAAAAGTTTGTTTTTGTTTTTGTTTTAATCAATCTAAAAGTCATAATTCTTTACAGAAAAGCATGTATCAAGTAAATATGAGTATATCTTGAAAACAATATCTGGAAAGTTTACTCTTATGCAGTTAAATAATCTCTAAGTGTGATGAAATGTAGAAATAAAAGTATTCACTGTTTTCATATCAGTAAATGAGTGGATTTGATTCCAATATTTGTTATTTCCATATAATTCTTAAAAAGCCTACCCTGCTTCTCCAACAATACGGCCTCCCCCAATAGGAAGTCCCAGCATGTTTTATAGGCATGAAATGAAATTAAGCCCCTCCCCCCAAATTAAGGCCTATATTAAAACATGCGAAATTGGGGGGAATGGTTGGGGGGGGGGGCTTGCCGTTAGGAAGTACTTTTGTTGCACACCCGGATATGGTGGGTGCAGGATATGGTGCCTGCGTTGACCCCAATATGAAGTGCCCCACCAACGCCGAGGTCAACATCCAAGCCATCGCTGCCCGCCCACCCAAAGATGCAGTGGGGGAATTAAGTCACCCCCGAAAAGATAGCCTAGCCATTTTTTCGGGGCTTAGAAAAAAATAAGACCCGGCCTTATTATATGAGAAACACGGTAGTATAAACCTAATGTCCTTACATATTTATTTTTAACTGTAACCCTGAAACAAATTTCTCTTCGTCCTTTAAGTCAGCCAGAATTGTGACTTAATTACAAGAATTTTACTTTTACTTGGTTTTGATTTGGAAATCCATGTATTTTTCTTGAAGATATTTTCAAAAGTGGTATATTATTGCTGTCTTAGAGCTGAAAGAGAATGACTACCCAGAGTTACCAAATATACTACTGAACCAAATACAAGACCACAACTCAGGTTTCCCATTCTTAGTCCAGTGACTTAATCACTACACCAGATTTCTACTATCACTGATACTTATACATTAATTTGATTTTACTAATTAACATGAATTTTAAAATTACACAAAATTAATTAATATTAATTTATCACATTAATATTTCAAGTAATACTAAAATAAAATTATTCAGAAAATGTATACTTAATTTGGGTAAAATATTAAGAAGAAAAGTTTGCATTGACTGATTATGTAAAAGACAGCCAAGAACAGGCATTTGGTGCAAGTTAAAAATGGGGACTTACTAACTTACTACAGGAAACAAAAATAAATGCATACTGAAATGATATAATAAAAACACATACAAAATGCTCATAAGAAAAAGCACTGCATGGTCAATGGCTACAAAAGATCAAGGGAATAGTAAAATAAGGAAAAAACTAGCAATGGTTTACAATTGGAACATTAAAAAAGGAAACCAAAGGCTTGATTTTGGCTGTGCAAGAACAAGCTATTTTAACTGATGCAATCAAGGCCAGAATTGAAAAAAACAAACATCAAATAATTCAAAGTACAGATTGTACAAAGAAACAAAAGAAATAGTATATTATACACACAGTTTGTGCAAGAAGATTTTCTTCAATCTTCTTGCACAAACTGATTATAAGCAATAAATTTACCATAGTCAGCAAAATGATTCACTGGAACCTCTGAAAAAATATATCATGTACCAGAAATTTAAAAAAAAAAAATGATGGGAACATATAGTTGAAAAAGTAGTTGAAAATGGCCAAGTTAAAACAGCAGGTTAAAATTAAAATATTGCAGGATTTCTGAATGCAGACTAATTAAATCTTGGCTTATAACATATCGGATAGAACTCTGATTGAAAAGAAGAAAGTATAAAATACTGAATGTTGCAATATCAGTAAATAGTAGAAAATAATTGAAGTTTGGGTTCCCAAAGATCACTGACCGCATTCCCAAAATGTAATACGTGCATGTTTCCTGCACATGTGCCCCACTCCCTGCATGTTCCCTACTCCCTGTGCATGCACAGCAGAGACCCAAAGACCAACTGGCTGCTCGGAGGCATGCACATGCATGTGCAGCAGACCTGAGCTAGGACAACAGCTCATGTGCCCGCAGATCGGGCTCTGTGTGCCACTTCTGGCATGCGTGCCATAGGTTTACCATCACAGGCCTATGGTATGCTTTCTTGTAGAGAAATCTTTGGTGCTGCAACTTCAGAGGTTCTTTGAGAAAGCAGATTATCTGGGTAATGTGTGGGTGGACTTTTGTGAGACTGGAATCAAAAGAATTTTCTGGTTTTCACTCTGATGTTGTTAATTCTATTCCATATTTTGATTTTTAGTCTTTTAGAATATCAAAGAATGGGGATCCACAGATACAATAATTCAGTAAGTAAATACAATAAAATGATTAATCTTGAATTATAGAATTTTTGTGTGAAACTAGTTGAGAGTGATTTATGAATGCAATAACAATGTTGGAAGTAAAGCATACTTTAAAGTAAATTAATGTTTCACAAATAGTTCAACTATGAGCACTGAATAAAATAATGATGGGTGATGTCCGTTTAGTTTAATGCATTTATGGAGAAATGTTTAAAGAATGCTTATGTAGACATTAGAGATAAATTTGTTGAGGACGTGAACTTGAGTTACTTTTGTATGCAAATAAAGCTGCATTGTTGACTAAAAATGCTAATGATATACAGAAAATGTTAAGTATGATATGGGAAGGCTCATGGATCTAAAAATTATTGTTCAAATTATATGGTAATTTAAAAAGAGAAAATGATTAAATATAAATGTTTACATAAATGCCCAAAATCAAGAGCAAACAAATGAATTTAATTAATTTGATTAAATGTTTACTAAAAGAGATGATAATGGAGAAATCTCAAGATATGCAAATACTGACAGAAAGATAATGTGTAGTCTATAATATATTGCACAGAATGGATGCTTATAGTAACCATTAAAAATGGGTGGGTGTATTGAATGTGCTTCTCTCCCTGTTGCTATATGGATGTGTATATGGGTGGTCAGAAGATATCTAAAATTAAGCTTAATGCAGTGATAATGAGGTGTGAAATAAATAAGAAAAAATAGAATCAAAAGCATGATGTGGTGCCAAATTAAGGTGATTCAAAACTCAATGTTTGATACAAAGAAGAACATCAAAGTGTTTTTTCATTTAAGCATAATGAGAATCAAATTAGAGAACAAATGGATTGGAGGAAGTGATTTTTATGTTTGATTATGAAAAGGCATTATGTGAATATGGATGTAATACAGCTTCCTTCCTCCCTTCCTTAGATACAGATTAACAGAGTTGGAAGGGACCTTGTAGGCTATCCAGTTCAGTCCTTCTTCCTTCTTTCCTTCCTCCTTCCTTCCTTCCTTCCTTCCTTCCTTCCTTCCTTCCTTCCTTCCTTCCTTCCTTCTATTAGAAATTAAGTGAAAACTAGCTAAATATTTTTAAATCATACAAAAGGTATGATTATCTTGAATGGAATCACATACGGTGCTCATCCATTGTTATTGCTGTTTTAAAAAAACAGGAGTTCTTGAATAAAGCACAATGTCTGCCTTTAAATAATATTTTAAACAATAGTTGAAGTCATCCCATGAATCATTGAGTTATTATTTTAGAGACATTTCCTTTCCTAAACAGACATCAAATCACCATGGGTGGGATAAGAGAAGGTAATTTCTGGTTTCCTGACCCTTTCCCTTTTGGCTTTGTTTGTTGGAATTTAGGAAGCACATCAGAAATCACAACTGCAGTGGGCATAATTTGCAATATGACTGGTTTAGAAATCTCAACCTCACAGGAGTCCTGATTTTGGACTCATTCTTTAAATTAGCCAATTTGAGGTACCTTGGTTTAAAAATTGTTGTCCTGGGATGTGCTATTTACCCCAAATGAAAATTTCAGGAAATTCTTAGTAACATAAACATATTGATCCAAAAAGCCTACTTGATGGATTAATATAATATGATTTGTTTATATTTGTAGGAAATATAGTATACTATGCTCAAGGGTGAGATTCTACTGGTTCTGTCCACGTCTGTAGAACCGGTTGCTATGAAAAGCAGCAAACAGAGAATACAAAGAACCATTTCTATGTCTGCTGCTGTTTAGGCCCACCCACCTGTCCAGGATCTTACCTTGACCTTTATTTCCTGCATTTTCAACTGCAGCTGTTTTGCGTGACACAGCTGTGGTTGAAAAAGCAGGAAAAAAGTGCTTTTTCAACCACTACGTATTTGCATGCAGTGCTGCTCAGCTGTCCAGGCAGCTCAGCAGGTCATAAATTGCACTCGTGTGACTCATGCAACTTGTGCGTGTGACACAGAGCAACAGAACCGGTAGTTATACCAGTTGGATACCATCCCTGACTATGCTTCCTACAAAGATATATAAGGATAGTATAATATACTTATATAATATAAGCATTTATAATCATAAACATGACCTCAGTCCAAAGTGGGAAAATCTTATTATTAACAGGTTTGACAAAAAAAAGTCAAACTTTTATCTCTCTTTAATAGCATACCAGTTTAAGGGGTAAGGGAAGTATTGGTCACAAAATGAATATATCTACTTCATTTTGCAAGAATGGGGAGCATCCAAATGAACACATTTTACATAAACAGACTCCTTTGATTTCATAGTTATATAAAACAGTTCTTAAATAGGCTTTTCTTTTTTAGGACAGCAGGACACTCTCAGTACCATTTGTTTACAAGTACTTTCCATTTTATTGAAAAGTACTTCCAAATATTTCCTCACTACTTCTAGTTTGAACAACTACTCCCCAGAAGTCCACATTTGTAAATTGTATTGATTTCAATGAAAATGTATATTTTTCCTCAACGGTATATTTTTATTGTTTATAACTAAAGGTAATCTTAAAATTAAGATTGAATTAAGTTACATTTGTGTAAACTTGGCTGCATTTATTTTTCTAGATCAGATAGCTTACATTTTATATTCTATGATTCATGGGATACAGGAAAGCTTTTTTCCCCCTGGACTCAAAATGATTTTCATGATTCACATACTATCCTCGAAGTATCCATTTTGAAACAATGTGTTGCAGATAAAGGGGAATAAATATTTGAATGTACAATCAAAAGCAAGTTGGGGATAAAAATATGAGCTATTTTCACAGAAAATCAAATCCAATGCATTTCAATCAAGAGGAACAGCTTCCTTCGCTTTTCCCAGGGTCTGATTGCTTATAGTAATGGTTTTGTAGCTCTCTGACTTTCCCACTGACCAAATAGTTTGTGATATTGCTGCCTGCAGTGAGCTCATTAGCTTCACACTGTGCTCAAGCAGGAAAGCTGGATGACTCAAGGAGAGCTAAGCAGGCTATTTGTTTGGTAGCAAACAATGGACTCTGTTTAATCCACTACTATGTAGGAGGAGTAAGACACTGATTATAAATGCATTCAGGGCTCCAAATCATTTAATTAATGGTTTCACCATTCAAATATTGTAGAAGCTTGGAGTATTGGGGCAAAGGGACAGATAGAAAAGGTATGTTCATTGTGAAATTTAGAAGGCATAAAAACATAGTGCTCCTCTAGGCTGAAAGGTTAAGTATGTCCTGAATAACAAAGGAATATTTCAGAAAACATATGCCAATATCAGATCAAAGGTGGAAAAATGCATCCATTTTAGATACCTGCATTATCAGGTAGGCAAGTTGATACAGGTTTTTTTTTTTCTTCCATATGCAAAGCAGAATCATGCTACCTGGTCCTGTTTGGACCTTGCAGAAATGTAATAAATCTAGGATGTAATAACTCAAAATGCTCTTAATAGTCTAGATAATAGACTATTTAGAGCATTTGAGTGGGATCAGCCCCCATAAAGGAGACATAAAAAGGATAAGGGGTAGGCACTTAAAAACCAAATAAAAGCACACAGAATGAGAAACTAATAAATTGATATATGTAATCAAAGTAGTGAGTGAAAGAAGAAGGAAACATAATGAATCAGTGACTGCTTAAATAGGCATTGGGTTTCAATAACAAAATAAATAAAAATACAAAGTGGAGAAAAACCTTGCACCCTTGTTTCTAAACTTATTTCCATTGTCCATGTAGGCACTGGAATGCATTGTTTATGTACTTTTTCCAAAAAAGAAAAAAAAATATTAAAATGATTCTGTATAGCTCAGGTTGACAATTAAACCACATACAGGTGTTGAGCTGATGTACCTGCCTGTTGAGAGTGAAAGCTTTTACTTGCAAGAGTTTGGAGCTGAAAATAGTTTCCTGTGGACTGAACTCTTGTGATGCACTTCAGTCCTAGCTGGTAGCATTTTCTCCTAGTGCCTAATAACAGAGTTCTAGGGACCTTTAAAAAAAGATTGACAAAGTCATTTTAGAGTAGCCAGCCTATGTTTAGCAATGTCACCTTGGTCTTTTTTGTGCTTGCTTCTCTTAAAGGGGAGAATAAACAAATGGTGCCAATCAGAGCACAAAGACATTGAGAAATGGCAAAAAAGAAAGATAATTAACAGAGGTTGACTGGACTCTTCAGAGGAGGAATGGAAAAAGTGTAACAGGGGCAACTTCTATCCCACCAACTTCCCTTTTACATTATGTCGGAAAAAGGTGAATTCTCCCTAGAGCTCTGCTTGATTCTTGATGTCTTTCTGGACATGTGTATGCTGTTTTTTTTTTTGTTTTTTTTTGGGGGGGGGGGGAAACAGTAAAAAAATAATTTTTCGCTGTTTCCTACTGGGAAAAGTCCTCAGAGATTCCCTGAAGATCTGAAGAACAACTAGGATTGTTTCTGCGTATTATTAAAAAAAAAATGGGCTAACTGCTCCCATTTACTTGTTTCATACTTAATAAAAAATTTTATCAAGCCTTCCATTTCTGTTTGGATTTTATACATTGAATTCTTTCTTTTATTAATTCCCCAGTTTTAAACTTTCTCCAAAACCATTTACAGTTGCCTCTCCTACTTTTTTGTGGGAGTGCAGTGAAAGCAACAAAGATGATTAGGGAACTAGAGGCTAAAACATATAAAGAATGGTTGCTGGAATTTGGTATGTCTAGTGAAAAGAAGAACATGATATAGGAGTGACATGATAGCAGTATTCCAACAGCTCAAAGCTATTCTCCAAAGAACTTGAAGGCAGAACAAGAAGCAATAGATGGAAACTAATCAAGGAGAGAAGCAATCTAAGGAGAAATTTTGTGACAGAACAATTAATCAGTGGAACAACTTACTTCCAAAAGTTGTGACCATTCCAACATTGGAAGTTTTTAAAAAGAGATTAGAAAACTATTTGTCTGAAATGATAAAGGGTTTCCTGCCTGAGCAAGGAGTTGGATTAGAAGACCTCCAAGGTCCTTCCAATTCTGTTGTTCTATTCTATTGTTTTATTAATTTCTTTGGAGGATGGAGTGGGACTGCATTTTGTTAACTGAATTTGTGGTTGAATTTGTTTACATTAAAAAAAAATATCTAATCTGCCTCAGTCCTTCTTGAAATAAAATAGAGCTATATACTATTAATTTCTTCCACAAACATGGACTAAAAATACTAGTCATGATCATGATGTGACTATTCTATGCAAGGGATGCTTACACTGGGAAATATTCAGGAATACTGTTTGAAGAATGACTAAGAGCAGAAGCCTACAACTTTCTTTTGTATAATGCCTTCTTTTGTAATCCTATAAGGGACAGGAAAAACATCCTGAATTTTTGGTGTGCTCATCCTTTCTCTAAAAATGAGCCTTATATGGATTTCTACATATGGTACCTGATTTTATTTCAGTATGAGTAGTTATCCTCAATATGCAATGAATCACATATTACACATCTCTTCCCTATTACATTAAATATTGCCTTTATCCATTAAACATTTATAATGTTGTACCACATAATATTCTGGAATATACAGGCTTGGTTCTCCTTGTTGCAGAAGATTCAGATGAGTGCATTGGGGAGCGGGGGAAAGAACCAACTCTTCAATGTTTATAGATTTCAGGACCTTTGTGTTTTGCTCTGAGTACATAAATCAGTGTCTAGCTCTCCTTTTTCACTCTGATGACACCAGCTGACAAGACTAGATAGATATTTAATTCAAAGGGCAAACTTTTCCACAAAGTCATCCTTCCTAAAGGAGAAAACAATGCCACACATTTTATCATTTGTCTAGAGACTCTGTAGTTTATTTCAGCCAATTAAAATAACAATTACTGTTAGTGACACTAATAGGAACATCCTTCTGCAAGTTAGTTTCACATTCCTGATGCTAGAACTTCAAATTACTGTATTGTACTAGCTGCTTTTATTTCAAAACAATTCAGCAAAATTCTTGATAATGAATGAGTGCTTCTCACTTTTATATTAATTCAGTTTTTAAGTTTCCAAATGGTCTTATTGACAGGCAAAATAATGCTCATATAGAAGTTATTAAATAAGAAACAATGGTTTTACTAGCAATAGAATTATAATCTGACTTCTTATCTCAAAATGCTCTTTATGCTTCTTTACTTTTACCTTTTATCTGCTAAGTGTATTGCTATGTACTATGTAATACTGATTATCCTGTTTTGTGCTACTGGTATTAACATCCGTAAAATTCCTGCTGGATAAGTGTTGAATTCCTTCTAATCCACTGTCTATTACATAGTTCTTAGACTGGTATTTTTGGGCAGCCTCTGGCAGTCTTCCCTTTCCTTAATTTATAGTAGGCTCTGTGAACAGTTTTTGTTGAAATCAGTTGTGACTAGCATTGGACTTGAAAAGCTTTTACTCAGATCTAGTTGGTTATGTGATAAGGCGGACTTGATTTCTGGAGGCTGTATGGACAGATTTAGTCTTCCATGCTTTGAAAATGAAAACATGGAAGTCTTGTGAAATCTTGTATATATCATGCCATATTGTATTTTCCTTTTTTTATCTAAGGCAGGTAAAATGGAAATAGTGTTAAACGGGTAACTAAGCTCATCAAAAGATGATGGCCAATAAAATAAAATTTAGTCAAGACGTGAATAGTTTTCTATCCAGGTGCTCATCTTAGCAATGTTTCACTAAATTTGAAGGAATAAATGTGTGTTTGGTGATGATACGTGATTTCTTTCTTTTCTTTAAGCATCTTTTGTCTTTAAGAAAATGTCATTTTCATAGTATTTAATATCTTGCAACAAATTAGGCCAGTTATATCTGGACAGAAACCAAGATAGCTTAGTTTCAGTGACCCATGCTAACCTCCAAATATAACTGAAGTTATATTTGACTCTAATTTGGAATCTGCAAGAAATTAAGATTTTCACCATGAAGTCCAATGAGTCCAATGAAGTACTTATTTATCCACTTGCATTTGCATGTTTTCGACTGCCAAGTCAGCTGATAAGCTGAGAGCCTAGATTCAAAGCTCAAGAACCATGTGATAGAGTGAGTTTTTAATTTTTATTTATTTATTTATTTATTTTTATTTGTCAATTGCTTACAAGATAACAGGTATAAGTAAAAACATTCAACACCACAGACAATACAGCTATCCTTCAAAAAGACCTTGACTATGTATCAGAATGGTCAAACAAATGGCAACTTCAAATCTCAACAAATAAATGCTTTGTCCTACATATTGGCAAAAAAAAAATAACAATCAGAAAATAAAATACAGGCTGAAGAGTCAAGACTTTGTTGATGATCCAAAATCTGTCAAGGATCTGGGAGTACTGCTCAAATGGCCTAAGTGCTAGAGCCCACTGTAATTACATAGCCAAAAAGGTGTTAAGAGTTGTTAACCTAATCTTATGTAGCTTTTTTTCTGGTAATATTACACTAATAACTGGAGCATACAAAAGTTCCTGTTATTTGCTCCAGCTTTTGCCCACCTGTCAGTCGAAAAACATGCAAATTCAAGTAGATAAATAGGTACTACTTCAGTGAGAAGGTAACATTTTGTTTGCTTCAGCATATAGTAGTCATGCTGTCTAATGTCTAGCTTAGCACACTATAAATGAATAAAACCAATACCAATCTAAAATGAATAATAAGAAAATAATAAATATTTTCCATCTTCTTTTACATAAAGTAATTTTGAATTATCCTAAACCTCTCCTGGATTTTTGATTTTATTTTTTTATTCTTTTACAAACATGTAGGTTCTGCTTTATAGTAAAGTAGAACATATTCTTAGGAGGAACAGTTTGGAGAGAAAATGTAGAAAAATAACAGTTTCTTACATAATTGGATTGTTTGCATAGAAGTGACAGGACATTATTAGAGAGTATTCCTCTAGCAACACCCAGAGGCTTCCTGAGAGAAACAAGAAGTAAATTTTGTTCTCTTTTCCTTGAAATTCTAACTGCTTGAGAATGGCACTAATTTAAAACAAAGTAGCATGCATTCCAGTTAATATGCATTTCATGGAATTAAAGATAGCAATGACAGAATGAATGGTTTGGGGATGATTTAGCAACAGCACCCAAACTTTCAAGAAATAAAACATAAATATCAATAAATATAGAAAAGGATCTGAAAGTGAGATGGCCCATGAGGGGCACACAAGCTGTGGTGGACTGGCTTTTGCTATTGAAATGTTCTGCTTTGTGAGCTAAATTGCTAACTAGTCATCTTCCAAATGCAATTCAAAATTGTAATTATTTCATATAATGTCTTACATGAAATTGGTCCTGTATATGAGAAGGACCATCTTTCTCCCACTGGTTCTGTTCATCCAATAAGATCCATAAAAGTGGGCCAGCTTTGAGTGCTGCCAATCAAAAACTTTATTTATTTATTTATTTGATTGATCAATTGCTTACAAGATAATAGGTATAAGTATAAACATAGTTATGAATACATGAATACATATAAGAAAAATAAAAGAAACAATAGGACAAGGATGGAAGGCACATTGGTGTGCTTATGGACGCCCCCTACAGACCTCTTAGGAAAGGGGTGAGATCAATAGTAAACAGTCTAAGGTTAAAGTTTTTGGGATTTGGGGAAGAAACCACGGAGTCAAGTAGAGTATTCCAGACATTGACCACTCTGTTGCTGAAGTCATATTTCCTGCAAACATGTTTGGTGTGATTAACCATGAGTTTGTATCTATTGTGCTCTTGTATTGCTATGGTTGAAGCTGAAGTATTCATTGACAGGTAGGACGTTGCAATGTATGATTTTATATACTATACTTAGATTGAACTGAAGGTGGCACAGTTCTAGATTTTCTAAGTCTAGAATTTCAAGTCTGGTGGCATAAGGTATTCTGCAACGAGTAGAGGAGTGGAGAAATATTTCTGGACTTTCTCTACTGTGTTAATATCAGATATGTAATGTGGTTTCCAGACCAATGAGCTGTATTCAAGTATTGGTCTAGCAAATGTTTTGTATGCTCTAGTTGGTAGTGTGACATTATCAGAGAAAAAGCTACGCAGGCTTAGGTTAGCAACTCTTAATGCCTTTTTTGCTATGTAGTTACAGTGGGCTCTAGCACTTAGATCATTTGAGATGAGTACTACAAGGTCCTTTAAAGAGCTTGGATCATTAACAAGGTCTTGACTATTCAGTTTGTATTTTATTTTCTGATTTTTTTTACCAATATTTAAGTCATGCCAATATGGAAGAGAAAACTGTTTTTGTGGGGTCCAACAGGGGCCTTGTCTGTCACAGCACCTACCCACTGGAATGTCACCATCGTGGTAACCCACAGCCCTAGTAAACTTTTTCAAGTGAGGCCTTGTTTCTGTGGCTGCTGCCATATTGACTTGGTCCTACTGTACCTGTTCTTTTCACTTCATTACTAAATTATTTAATGTCTTGAATACATTTTCTTTGAACAGTACTTGAATGCTCCTTTAACAATAAATATCATTTCAGCTGTGACTGTTCTCAACTGCAACCACCATCAATTGAATCTATTTTTATGTACAAGCTCATGAAAGATTAAGTCTTTTATGAATGCAATGTGCTAAACAAAAACTGCAGTAGACATTATGGGCCTAGAAAATCATAAATTATCTGTCTTAAAATTTGATTATGTCACCCATGTCATTAGTTTTAATAATGTACAAAATGTACAAGAAGAAATAAATCATATTGCTGCCATTTTGTAAATGTGATCCGTGTAATTTTCTTTTGTTTATTTTGGGATAAAAGTCTTCAGTTTTCACAATTGCTAAGTTAGAAACTATAAAATATTTTCATCTGAAAAATATGTCAATTATTTTACAATTACTGAAATATGTTTTGTTCAGAATACTGATTTTATTTTTTGTTTTGGTCCATTTTTCTTTTCAGTCTAAGTTATATTGGTTTTTTTTTATTCATTAACTTATGTTCTATGTTTCTATAACATCAAAGTATTCAGCCACATTTAAGCTAATTAAGAATTTATAAGGTAGTTGATTAAAGGCCCAGTCCCACTGGCCGATGACTGCAAAATGTATGCATAAAGGACACAGCAAATGAGCAAAATTTTGGGGGTGGCTCTATCCATTGTCATCCGCTCCAAAAAGTGGTGAAAATTTGCATAAACAGAATGGAAAAGAACGGAAAAGAATGGACATGGGTAGTATGTAGCGGGGATGTTAAATGGATGTTCATTGGAAGCCTAGTGGATGAAAGCGGATGGAAGCAGATGACACCTCTGAAGGGGTTCTGGGGGGAGAATTTCAAAGCGGACGCATAGCGGAAGGGGCGGATGCATAGCGGATGAAGCAGATGCATCACGGACGTCTATAGGAAACAAAGGGGATGCCGCGCAGATGTATATCGGATGCAAAGCATTCACTGCGCATGCGGGGAGTATGAATTGCGTCAGCTCCACAGATATAAAAGGATGCAGCATGCACGCAGTCAGCATACAGGCGAAAGACGTGCTGCTACATAGATCTTGCAGGAACACCATGGTTCATCAGTCAGGCAAGAAGAGGCCGCCCGTGTCTACCCGTTCAAGCCCTGGAAAGATGAAGAAGGTGAGAACCAGCATCCCAGCCCCTGGCATTGACTCTGAAGCTGCTGCTGCTGCTGCTGCTGCTGAGGTGGACCACCCCCAAGGCTCTCAAAGCCCTGCTGCTGAAGGCCCTGCTGCTCAAGCCCCTGAAGGCCCTGCTGAAGTCTCTGCCAGAGGGAGGAAGAGGCAAGGGAAGGAGAAGGGAGAGAGGAAACAGGACACCATTTTCGAGGAGCATGAGGATGAGGTGCTGGAATGGCTGAGGGAGAACGAGTACCTCTTGAAAAAGGGCCACAGACTGTATCAGGACACCAAGAAGAAGCAGGCAGCTTGGAGAGACAAGGCAGAGAGCCTGGGGTACACTGCAGAAGTACTCCTTGGATGGTGGAAGCACATGCACACCTGGTATGGCAAGCTACACCTCAAGAAATCCAGGCAGGCCGCTGTCAAGCTCACTGAATGGGAGATGTACGTCATGGGCAAATGCAGTTTCCTGGAGGGTGAGATCCGCCACCAAGGAGCAGCCCCTCTGAGACCCCTCTCCCTCAGACAGCCCACAAACAGCCAGTACTCTTCCAGCCAGGAGCCAGATACCCTGTCCAGGCAGGTGTCTTCAGAGGGCTCCACTACAGAACCCCCCCGACAGCTGCACTCCCCATGCTGGCAGACTTGGAGGATCCCATGGAGGATGATGCCCTGCTGTCACAAATGAAGGAAGAAGCAGCCGCCACCAGAGGCCAACACCCCCACACCCCCACCCCCAGCTCTAGAGGATGCAGGCAGAGAGGCAGACTGGAGGGCCAGAACCACAGTGTGCTGTTGGAGATCAGGGACACAATGAAGACCAGCACAGGACTTCTCTCTCAGCTGGTCCACTTGGACAGAGCATCCTCGGGCCGGAACAGCTTCATCACCTACATGAGCCAGACCCTGAGGGACCTGCCTGAGGCCCAGTACCAGGTGATGAAGCAGAAGATCACAGCACTTCTACACAACCCTCAAGACCCAGCTGAAGCTGCTCCTACCCAGTCCAGGTCTGCTCCTCCACCCCAGGCGATGTCACAGCCCTTCCATGGCTTTCAACAGCCCCTCACCTACCAAGGCTATGACTACCAGGACTTCCACAGCAGAAGCAGAACTTTCCAGTCCAGGCCCAGGTTCATCAGATGCCACAGACGCCAGTCCTCACCCAGCTGCAGACCAGACAGCCCCAATACATTCCTCCCAACCCTTCCTCGACCCCACAGCCAAGGCCGTCAATGGACAATCTGTTATCAGTATTGGGCCTGACATCTCAAGTCCTTGATGATGGGCCTCTCAACCTCACGGGATGAGATGCATACACTTACATCCTTTCTATTTCCGTGCTAACGCTGTGTAGATGTTGCATGAATCTTTTGTTTCCTCCCTCTTTCCATTTTCAGCTGCAGCGGATGTGAGTTGAGGGGATGGCCAGAGGATGCAGAGAGGATACAGCAGATGTTTAACACATAGAACGTTTGTTGCCCATATATGTCACGGGTGTACATTGTACACAGCAGAAAGTTCATCCGTTCACAAAGTTTTGTGCAGCTCAAAATTTCTTGCGCGGATGAAATTGCAGTGGATGGATGGTCGATGGATAGAGTGTATGAAACACGTATGCAGTGAGTACAAAACAGATGCATAGCGTTTTCCAACAGATGGCAAGCTTTTTGTAATGTTTTACATCCTCTTTGCATCCGTAAGTTCAGTGGGACCAGGTCTTAAGCTTTTTGCAGCTTCTGTTTTATTTGTTTTTCTTTGCATTTATGTGTATAAGCAAATACAGTTGTTTCTCATGTATTTTTCATTACTTTTCTTTATAATGGAATGCACTTCTTTCTTGTTAAATTTGGCCTCAGAATTTTGACAGGGCTTGGGGGCTCAGCATATTTTAAGAGACCTCTGGCATATCCCTTCCAGAATGCTGACAAATATACCTTAATTGTGCATTTCTCAAGATAGCATTTTCTCACTTCAGGATAGACTGAGATACAACCAGATGTTTTGCTTTCATCAATAGTATTAATGCACCTGTGCAAAGACCACATCAATTTATACAAATATGCACCTGTCAGTTCCTTCTAATTATATCCACAGATGGGAATTATCACTCCAATTTTAAATGTCTGTTAATATTTGGTAAAAATCTTTCAGTGTGTGTGTGTGTGTGTATGTATGTGTGTATGTGTGTATACACAAAAATATTCCTACTGCATATTTTTTGGAAAATGGAGCAAAATACTGAGAAACAAAATAACTAAGTTTATGGATATCATAATCGTTGGTTTTTTGGCTTACAGAGGATATAAAACAACTAAAAACCGATTTGATATTGGTTTCTACTTGGTTTGTGATTTATTGCTATTTTTAGAAATGTAAGTGAAATACATCCCATTGGTTTGACTAAGAATAATATCAGTGAGGGCTGCACTTTCCCAAAAAATGAGTTACATTAGAGAAAACAAAAACTTGTTAACACTGGTGGAATGTGAGAAGATGAGGTGGCTGTCTCCAATCTTCCATGAAATGTTGTAGCTCCTGTCTAGGTTATATTATTAATTTGATCTCTCCTGATTGATTTATTCCTAGATAATTGCATGGAACTGATATCCTACTGCTTGCTGTCAGTTTAATCTAGTCTGCCTATTTTAAAGTATGCAACAAAAGAAGTTTTCTTTTCAATTGTAAAAATATTCAAGGGATAGAGGAAAATCATTTTACTTCTAAAAAATAGCTCCATGAATAGAGAGTTTCAGTTTCAGACACAAATTATACAAATTTTAAGTGACTCAAATTCATGAAGTGGCTTATTCATCAAGTGAAATCCTAATGATTACTGCAACTTTTTGTGATAATGTTTCTGAATGTTCAGAAGGGATAAACGAAGAGATGTGATGGCAACCATGATTTTAAGGAATAAAAATGCACAGGCTACAGATAATTACTTGATAAATGTATAATAATTGGTGTTAGAGTCATCAAGTTAATTTGGTAGGTTGAAACAAACATCCACTTGAGAAAACCCTTGAGATTATAAAAATTCCTCACATCATGAACTCTGGCAGTGTTTATATCTCATTCTTGTCCAGTTAAGATTCTAATTTAGCTAACCCATGTCTGACAGTCTTTTATCAAATCGAATGGAGGAATTGACTGAAGTTATAAAGGATCAGATATGTGATTCATGCCAAAGTCATATAAAAAGCTTAGGAAATTAATTTATGTTGGAAGATTTCCATAATCATCTACATTTCCTTCTTATACAGTACCGAATGGATTAATTGTTTAAAGAAAACATCTAAAGTTGAGGATACTAATAATACTAATAATACTAATACTATATATAATATTAATACTGTAAAAGTTCTGAAAGTGATTCTGACTGTAGGTTATCTTTTAAGACAACTAAAAGTTAAAGGAAAATCAGTGCAAAAATACCAAAACAATCTTGATCTAGAAAATTGATTACAATCTGAACACTGATATGTATTTACCTTAGAAAACAATTGTTACAATTAAAACTTCAGAACCACTTCTGAAAGAGTACTAGTGTCTCATAATTGCCCCGATTCATATAAGCTGCCTTGAGTCGCAATATTTTCTAAAATAAATAAATAAATATTCTATAATATTTATCTCTGCACTATCTCTCATTACTGGATAAAATAATATGGGGGAAGAGGAGGAAGAGGAGGGGGCAACATATTTGAGACAGCTGTATACAAATCAGTTTGTGTTTAGTTAAATGGCATTTTCAAAAACATAAAGCTAAGTTGTTTAGAAATAAAGTTAAAATATACTGATTATATATAATAATATTTGTATTATTTTAATGGTTAAAAAGTAGGTCTTGGAGCAGGGAGGGACAATTTATGTTTCACTTGACCTTAGAGCTTATTGAATATTCTTTTTCACTTCAATGTTCTTCACTGAGTAATACTAGTGAATTCCACCTTGAATTATCAAGCCAAAGGGTGATATGTCATCTCTCTCTGTCTCTCTCTCTCTCTCCCCATCTTTCTCTCTATCTTATTATCTCTCTATTTCTTTATCTATCTATCTATCTATCTATCTATCTATCTATCTATCTATCTATCTATCTATCTATCTATCT
>BLBF01000003.1:100709989-100720056 GCA_015471245.1 Laticauda colubrina | reverse complement strand
GAAGAAGAAGAAGAAGAAGAAGAAGAAGAAGAAGAAGAAGAAGAAGACACGCCTATCCAGTCACATGGCCCTTCCCACCTAGCCATACCCATCTACCCATGCCCACAGAACTGGTTGTTAAAAAATTTGAATCCCACCCCTGATGTGAACCTGTCTACTATGAACCTATGCAGCTACTTAGATTAGCAGGAATAACTAATAGGTGGTCCTTCTCTTCCATGTGGAATGCATCCATAAACAATGTTGTTGGCTCCTGATCATTTTGAGTTTGCTTTTATTTATATTCTGGCTTTTTTTAAAGCTCTCTTAAACCTCTTGGAAAGGCAGATATTAATACAAATGTGAATGTTTGTATAATCTGATTGTACCTGAGATGAATATCCAGGATTGTGGTGTAAGAAATGCTTTCTTGCATAGGAAAGGAATTACATGAACTGTAAATGTAACATTTCTGCTTGTCAACATTATGAGAGCGTTATATTGCAGATAGAAGAGGAGGTGGTAATTGGCAAGAATGCTTGAAAAAAACTTCATTGTGACTTATTAAAGATATTGCAACTAGAAGTAACTTTAAAAGTAAAGGACAGATTTGATTGGTTAACCCAAATTTCTGGACTGTATTTTTACTACTACTCAACTTGAAGAACTTTAGGAAACTATTGGAAAACAATCTTATTCAAAGATATATTGATTGTAGTTAAAGTGTTTTAATTCAGCGAGTTTTGCTCTCTTTCAAAAATCCAGTGTGCTTTGAACATCTTGTTACAGCCTATTGTTTACAGAGTAATAGAAGCAGCAATCAGAGCAATAAATTCCTCCCACCCAGTAAATCACAGCTGCTAGTAAACCAATTAATCCTTTCCTTGCAGACTCTCAATACTACCTCATTATTTTAATCAAACACTGATTAATTCATTACCTCAAAACTTACAACTTTTCGACCTCATCACCTATATCAATGATTAATTTCTATAAAATATTTCATTAATGGTTTAATTGATTTATTGTTTTAATTGATTAGTGTGATTAGAGTGTTTAGTGCAAATAGTGTGATTACTGATTAGTTTAAAAGATCAGGATTCATGTAATTTAATTGATTAGTAAAATCAGTGCTTTAGTGAATTTAATCAAACAATGTGATTAATAATTAGTGTAATTAATTGATTAGGCTGATTGTTGCTTAGGAAAATTATTTGACCAGAGAGATTACTGCAATTGATTGATTGGTGTGATATTGGCTGTATTGATTACCCAAAATTGTTCCATTAATTAATTTAATCAACGTATCATCTTAACAAACCTACCATGCCAAGAAAAAAATCCAATGCGAAACCACAACCTAAAGAGAAAGTAATCCCCACCAATGAATCACAAGATGGTTCATGTGCATCCTGCACATGCCTTAAATGTTACAAATCTCTAAAGGAAAATGAAAACTCCATCAAATGTTCTCTATGTAACAAATATTCTCATCATGACTGCTTGGGATTACCCGAGCAAATGACTCAATATCTAGAATCATCCAATGAGTTTCCATAGTTCTGCAAATCATGCAGACCCAAACTGGATCTGTTGGAAAGAGTTGATACCATTGAAACATGAATATCATCTCTTGACACCAAAGTAGCATCCCTGGACGCTTTAAAAGAAAGATTATCCAACCTTGAAAAAAAAGACACAACGCAAAAACCTGAACATCCAACAGCTACAAACCACATCTCTATCCAACAACCAAAACCCAATCCACAACCCAATCCACAAAAAAGCATAAGCCAGACAAATAATGATATCCCAATCCTCATCAGAGAAGCTGTTGAGCATGAACAGAAATGTCCAAATGCCATCTTATTTGGTCTAGAGGACATCAATGATAATGATGTCTGTCCGAAACATCATCAATCACAACTGTCTGAAACATCATCAGCGATTATCAAGCATCAACCATCTCCCCTGATGAAAGACTTGACATTTCCTGCATTGGCCGAGAGTTCAAAAACAGAGATGGCTCTGTGGCCCCACGCTTCTGCAGGATCATTTGCAAAAATGAATCAAGCAAATGTAAATTCATTTACACTATAAAATCACTTGCCAAAACCAACATCAACCATAAGAACCTCCATTATTGCCCTGACCTAACCATACAGCAACATGATCGCTCCCTTGTACTCTGCACTGAACTCAAAAAATGTCTAGACAATGGAGAGAAGGACCTGTACATTGACTACCATGCTGACTGTATCAAAAGTAAATCACACAACCCGCAACTCAGCCTTTACTTCAACCACAACCCTACCTCAACCAATCCACTATCACACAAGACTAGGCACACTGAACTACCTCAATTCCAACTACTGCTGGCCTTAAATGCAAGCTACTCAATGAAAGAAGCCTTGCGAATAAAATACCTAAATTTCTCCTCTTATTAAATACGGCTAAATTCGACATCATATTTGTCTGTGAAACATGGCTCAACGAATCTCTCCCTGACTCCATTACCACAGTAAGAGACGATCATGTTTACTGATCAGGTCATGAAATTCATAAAGGAGGTGGTGTTACTGTCCTCTATATAAAGTCCTCACATCTGAAAAACATCCAAGTTACCAGGAGCTTGCTCTTCCTGAGACCAACACCTGTGAACTATCCTTACATAAAACATTTCAATTCTTACCATGTTACAGAGCACCTAATTATGGCATCAAACATGTAAACAAGCTAAATACACTACTAACATAGGCAGCATCCTGCCCACCGGCTTTTATTTTTCTTGGTGACTTCAATCTACCTCATATTGACTGGACCCTAAATGAATGTACAACTGAACCCATACACGCAACCTCCTACAATGCTGTTACAAATCTGGGACTGGAACAACTAGTAACCAACAACACTAGACTAAACAGCTGCCTTGATTTCATCTTCTCCAATAGTTTGAATTTAATTTACAGAATACAAACTAAAGAACCCTCTTCCAGCAGTGACCACAATATGATTGACTTTTGTCTCAACATACACCCACACAAAAATAATCACAATGATGTAATCCCCAATTATAACTTCAAAAAAGGCAACTATTATCTTATAGACAACTATCTCTCATCTCTTTATTGGCAATTTCTATTCACTGGATGCAATACTGTTGAAGACCATTGCAACATATTTTTACTTGAAGTCAAAAGAGTCATCAAACTATATGTACCAACAACAACTCCCCCCCCCCAAAAAAAAAAAAAAGATTTCCCATAACAATAAGGAAACTTCAATCCAAAAAGAGATCACTCTGGTGGAAAAACAAATCTGACCACGTTGGCAATTTCAAAAGCCGATACAAAAATTTATGCTACCAGATAAAGACTGAATGCACCAATTATCACCTTAAACAAGAGGAAAACCTTCTATGCACCAATTCCACCCACGCTTTTTATAATTTTGTGAACAACAAACGAAAAGACTCAAGGTCCATCCCACCCCTGATAGGACCTAATGGTAAAGACCGCAACGACGACACCATTAAAGTCAACATCTTTAACACATTCTTCAGCTCACTATTTGTAAACAGCAATGGATCATGCCCAGTATTTCCTAGCCGAACCACAGACAACTACAATGATCTAATATATATTGATTTTACAGAAGACAATGTTGAAAAAGCACTATGCAATCTAAAACCATCTCTATCGATCGGACCAGATGGAATATGTGCCTACTTCTTTAAAAAGCTATCCACTGCCAAAGCCAAACCTCTAAGCTTAATCTTTGAAAAATTTTTCAGGACCAGCTCCTTGCCAAACCTATGGTCACAAGCCATGGTCATCCCCATCTTCAAAAAGGGAGATCCCAGCCTAGTTGAAAATTACAGACCAATCTCCTTATGCTGCGTCAACTGGAAAGTCATGGAACCAATTATTAACCAATCCATTATCCTCCACTTAGAGACAAACAACCTACTCTCCAATAAACAATTTGGTTTCAGGAAAAAACCATCCTGTAATCTGCAACTCTTACACTGCAAAAACATATAGACTATACAAGTCGAGACTACACAGGGCAGAGCAATAGATGCAATCTACATAGACTTCTGTAAAGCCTTTGATTCAGTGGTACACGACAAACTACTCCTAAAACTAAAATCTGATGGTATCTCTGGACAACTGCATAACTGGATAGAAGCATTCCTATCAAACAGACAACAAATGGTCACAATTGGGAATGTCCTATCAAATTTTGTACCTGTCAATAGTGGTGTCCCCCTAGGCAGTGTTCTTGGACCAACTCTCTTCATGCTTTACATAAATGACCTCTGTGATCATATTAAGAGCAACTGTGTTATTTTTGCTGATGATGTAAAGCTGTTCAGTACCACAGACAATACTCCTACCCTTCAAAAAGATCTTGACTATGTGTCAGAATGGTCAAACAAATGGCAACTTCAAATCTCAACAAATAAATGCTCTGTCTTACATATTGGCAAAAAAAATCAGAAAATAAACACAGGTTGAACAGTAAAGATCTTGTTGATGATCCAAGCTCTGTAAAGGACCTTGGAGTATTCATCTCTCATGACCTAGGTGCTAGAGCCCACTGTAACTACATAGCCAAAAAGGTGTTAAGAGTTGTTAACCTAATCCTATGTAGCTTTTGCTCTGGTAATATCACACTACTAACTAGAGCATACAAAACATTTGCAAGACCAACACTTGAATACAGCTCATCGGTCTGGAACCCACATTATGTATCTGATATTAGCACAGTTGAGAAAGTCCAGAAATATTTCACAAGAAGAGTTCTCCATTCCTCTACTCATTGTGGAATACCTTATGCCACCAGACTTGAAATTCTAGACTTAGAAAACCTTGAATTAAGCCATCTTCAGTCTGATATAAGTATGGTATATAAAATCATACATTACAATGTCCTATCTGTCAATGAATACTTCAGCTTCAACCATAACAACACAAGAGCACACAATATATACAAACTCAAGGTTAACCGCACCAAACTTGATTGCAGGAAATACAACTTCAGCAACAGAGTGGTCAATGTCTGGAATACTCTTCCTGACTCTATGGTTTCTTCCCCAAACCCCAAAAACTTTAACCTTAGACTGTTTACTATTGACCTCACCCCTTTCCTTAGAGGTCTGTAGGGGGTGTACATAAGTGCACCAACATGCCTACCATCCCTGTCCTATTGTTTCTTTTATTTTTCTTATATGTACCCATTTCATGTGTTCATAACTATGTATATACTTAGGAATTGACAAATCAAATAAATAAATACATAAAATGTTTGAAGTTACTTCTTTATTTTGCTCTGGGTACTTCTAGAAAAGATCATTGCAAGGGTGGTAGATATTTTCTAACCACAAAGAGACTGATCTCTTACATAAAAGAACTGATCAGGGAATTAATGTAGAAGAGGAAAGGGGAAGTCAAGATGGGCTAATTAGACTTTTCCTGCTTCTAGCAAGCTGTCCTTCTATCTGAACCATCTGTTAGATAAATTAAAACAGTTCCTTGCTGTTGGCCTAGGTACTGAAAACAAGTTTTCTTCCCAGAGATTATAATTACAACCAGTAGATATTTTCCATTTTAAACAATGTTTTTAGCCTGGTGATGTTATATTGGAACAGAGCCTTTGCTTTTTCACATGAAGAGGTTTGAAAATATATATAGAGATTTGTAAATGATTCATAGTGTAGCTCAGATTCATCTTGTAAAACAGTTGCATTATTTTCCAGAAGGCAACTCTTTTCACAAACTCTCCTACCTTAATCACATTGCACGATATTACATGTGTTGCCCTTAAAGATGACTTGGTAAATGTCCAGAATACAGCAGAGTGGGCAGTTCGGAACATGACACAACATACTTATGTGACACCTACCTTACATAGGTTGCACTGTTACCAGTAAATCTTCAAGTGTAATTCAAGTTACTGGTTGTTACTCTTCATGGCATAGTCCATTTTTGTCATTGTTTCTGCCCATCCAATAAGAGCCAAGAGACTTTGCATGCTGTCAAAATCATCTTTAATATTTTTAAAGGAAGACTATCTTTAGTAGAAGAGTTTCTAGTGGAATAGCAAATAAATAGAAACATATCCCTTTAAAAGAATAGTATTCCCAACATGGATTGCATCTCCACTGGCACAGGAGGCATGCTGCAGGCCCCATCATCCAGAATATTCTGCCTGGTGGGGTCCAAGAGAAGGGTCTTCTGTGACATTACTCCTGCCCTTTGGAATGTCTTAACCTGCCATTGCCCCTGGAATGAGGTCAGCTCCAACTCTATTTACCATAAGAGCTTAAGCCCCTCTCACACTGCACCAATGGATGCAAAGAGGATGTAAAATGGACAAAAAAGCTTGCCATCCATTGGAAAACGCGATGTACTCACTGCCTCCGTTTTGCTTCCCCTCTATCCGTCCAGCATCCGTTTATTGATGTTTCATCCGCTCAGAAACTTTTGAGCTGCTCAAAACTTTTGCGCGGAAAATGTATCCAATTCGTCCATTCTGCATCCACTACGCATCCGCTACGCATCCATTCTGCATCCGTTATGAATCCGCTATATCCGCTAGGCATCTGTTCCGCATCCGTGCAACTCGCATCCACTTGGACGCAGGGAGGAAGCGGAATGGATGCAGAACGGATGCAGAATGGATGCAGCATGGAAACAAAGCGTTGAAAATGGAAAAAACATCTGTAGAGGGGACCTATCTAGGATATTAAGGATGTCTACAGGATGTCTACAGGATGCCTAGAGGATGCCTAGAGGATGCAAAGGGACACCTATACTGCCTATAAAAAGGGGGAGCAACACATCTGCATCTCAATTTCAGACCAGCAGCGCTGCTGCAGACCTCTGCAGCCTTCATCTGACTTTTCCTCTTCCACAGCATCCAGTCATGTCCACCGTGGATCGTAACACAGTCCTTTTGGCAGCCACCATCCTTCTGCAACAGTGCGAAGCCATCTACAGGCTCTATGAACTCTACTATGGGAAGAAAAAGGGGTGGCCAAGAAGCATCTGGGTACGAAGGTGGTTCACTAGAAGAGCAGAGGACGGACTGTATAACAAGCTGATGGTGGAGCTCAGGAACGAAGACACTCGGGCATTCCAGAACTTCATGAGGATGCCTCCAGCCATGTTTGACAAAGTTGTGCAGCGCCTGACACCCAGGTTGACCAAGGCAAACACCAACCTCCGGCCCAGCCTGGAACCTGGGCTCAAGGTGGCACTCACTCTGCGCCACCTGGCCTCAGGGACCACCTACAGCAGCATGCAGTATGGATGGAGGGAGCCACAAAACACCATCAGCATTGTGGTCAGAGAAGAGGTGCAGGCCAGCATCGAAGAATACAAGGAGGAGCTCCTCCAGTGCCCCTCCACTGAAGAAGGATGGAAGAAAGATGCAGAGCAGTAGTATCATAAGTGGAACTTCCCCCACACCGTTGGAGCCATCGATGGCAAGCACGTGGCCTGCAAAGCTCCAGCCAAGTCGGGGTCCACTTATTCCAATTACAAGGGCTTTTTCAGCATCATCCTCTTTGCCATGGTCGATGCTGACTACAAGTTCATGTACATCGATGCTTCAGGGAAAGGCTCATCTTCAGATGCCCAGGTATACAACGCCAGTCACCTCAAGGAGGAGCTGGAACGCAACCTCATCGTGGGCTTCCCAGATCCAGAACCCCTGCCCAACGACACACAAGATGTGCCCTACTTCATTGTGGGGGATGACGCCTTCTCCCTCACAACCTACCTCATGAAGCCCTACACCTCCAAATACCTCACCTGTGAAGAGAGAATCTTCAACTACAGGCTGTCCAGGGCAAGGCGGGTGGTGGAGAACGCCTTTGGCATCCTGGCCCACAGGTTCCAGGTACTTCTCACCACCATGCAGCATCGCCCAGAGACCGTGAGGAACATCGCAAGGGCGAAACCTGATAGACACTGAGGATGTGCAAGGCCCCAACAGAGCCTCACGTGAAGGGAAGAAGCAGCGCAACCTTCTGAAAAACTGGTGTAACTCCCCAGCTGGAGCAGTGGAGTGTCAAGACAGGATGATAGATGCTTAATGGATGCTTCCTTCAGCCTGTCTCATCACACTGATGAGATTTTGCCATGTATGTTGGGTGGGCCTACAATGAACAGGGCATTTAATAAAGAGTTGTGTTTATGTTCAAATGTGTGGATCAATGCTTACATTGTTATTGATAATAAAGGGCCAAAGGTGTGGCACCTGGGAGGGTGGACCATATAGTTCCACTATGCTTGCACTGGAGGTTTATCTATCCCCACAGCTATTACCCATTCCAAAGGTAGCCCTGCTCATTCCACAGGTATCCCTGCCCACCCCATTGCTATCTTAATCCATCCCACAAGCATGCAAAGGCTTAAACCATTTCTAAAAGTTTCCACCAAGACTTTATTAAAAAAAAGAAACGAAGCAAGTGTATGAATCAAAAATAGACTTTACTAACAAGAAGCTATAAAACAAAAATGAGTCTCTGGCACTCCTCTTGGTCATTCAGTCTCATGGGTGAAGGGTCCAGGTGCTGTGGAGGTGGCTGGTGCTGGAGTGCTTGTCATCAGCTCCTCCAGAAGCAGAAGCAGCAGAATCCCCAGCCCCAGAAGAGCGAGCCCGTGCTGCAGAAGCCCCAGCAGAACCAGAGTGAGGGCCAGGGGGCAGGATGGTAGCCCTGTCCCTCTTGCAAGGGCTGGCAGCAGATGGCTGAGGCTTGCTGTGCTTCCGCATGGTTGTGGGGTTGCTGGCTGGCAGGGAGGCTGGCAGGAGCCAAGGCTGGCAGGAAAGCTGGCAGGGAGGCAGGCACCAAGGCTGGCAGGAAGGCTGGCAGGCAGGCTGGCAGGCAGGCAGGCACCAAGGCGAGCAAGAAGGCTGGCAGCAAGGCTGGCAGAAGGCTGGCAGGGAGGCAGGCACCAAGGCTGGCAGGAAGGTTGGCAGGCAGGCACCAAGGCTGGCAGGCAGACTGGCTAGCAGCAAGGCTAGCAGGCAGGCAGACATCAAGGCTGGCAGGGAGGCTGGCAGGGAGGCTGGCAGCAAGGCTGGCAACAAGGCTTACAGGCAGACATACAGGCAGGACAGGCAAGACAGTCTATGTGTCAAAAAGCAGGTCTTTCCTCTGAATGGCGACCTGCTTCCGAGCTGCTTCCGTTATATCCACGGGGCTGACGCAATGCATCCTCCCCGCATGCGCAATTAACGCTCGGCATCCGCTAGTCTTCCGCTGTCCATCCGCTGTGCATCTGCTTCATCTTCTGTGCTTCCGCTCTGCATCCACTGTATCCATTCCGCATCCACTTTGCTGCGGCCCCCCGGAAGCCTAGCAGATGTGCCATCCACTCCCATCCACTTCCATCCGCTGGGCTTCCGTTCCGCATCTGCTTTCCATCCACCCTGCGTCCTCCCCGTGTCCATGTTATCCGCTCCGGTTATGCAAATTTTTGCCCCTTCTGAGAGTGGATAACAACGGATGGAACATTTTTCTTGTCTGTTGTGTCCGTTTTGCATCCATTGGGCAGTGTGACAGGGCCTTTAAATACCTGGTTCTGCAAGTTGGCTTGGGGCTTCAGTGGACTATAATTACACTGGGTGGTTGATAGCTTAACAACAGCTTAATATATATATACAGAAGCCTGATGATGGCAGATGAGATTCTGCTGAAACGTTGCTACAACTTTAAAAGCACTACAATGACGTGGGATAAAACCCGAAGGAAGCTGAACAGCACACATGTAAGTACCCGCGAAAGCTTTATATATATATATATATGCTGTTTAGCTTCCTTCGGGTATTATCCCACGTCATTGTAGTTCTGTTAAAGTTGTAGCAACGTTTCAGCAGAATCTCATCTGCCATCCTCAGGCTTCTGTATTGAGTTGGTTCCTGGCTTCAAATTTGAGGCTAGTCCATTTTGATTGGCTGGGAGCCTGGACCTGTTCATTGGACTTGGAGTTTGATTGATTGGTGTTTTTGGTTTCTTCTGTCTGTTTTGTGGCTTTGATTGGCTGGCAACACTCTGTTCTTGTGTTGGAGGCTTT
>BLBF01000003.1:100689569-100704989 GCA_015471245.1 Laticauda colubrina | reverse complement strand
AAAAAAAATCAGAAAATAAACACAGGTTGAACAGTAAAGATCTTGTTGATGACCCAAACTTTGTCAAGGACCTTGGAGGACTCATCTCTAATGATCTAAGTTCTAGAGCCCACTGTAACAACATAATAAAAAAGCCATTAAGAGTTGTAAACCTAATCCTGCATAGCTTTTTCTCCGGTAATATAACTCTACTAACTGGAGCATACAAAACATTTGCTAGACCAATACTTGAATACAGCTCATCAGTCTGGAACCTGCATTACATATCTGAAATTAATACAATTGAGAAAGTCCAGAAATATTTCACAAGAAGAGTTCTCCACTCCTACTCATTGCAGAATATCTTATGCCACCAAACTTGAAATTTTAGACCTAGACAACATAGAACTACGCCTCCTTTGATTCGATCTTAGTATAGTACATAAAATTATATATTGCAATGTCCTATCTGTCAATGAAGACTTCAGCCTCAAGCACAACAATACAAGAGCACTGGGAGGGCGGAGCTGGCATCACAATGATACGGCATGCAATCTTGGAGGTCTGAGATCTCTGCTCATATCTTTGTTCCTGGATGGTCCAAACGGATCTAAACCATCCCGAAAAGATGGTGAACGTAAAGAGCACATCCTGTTGATCCCACGGACACTGCAAAGTCCCTGGAAGATCCAGGAGAAGCTCTTTTTTCCAGCGGCAAAGAGGCAATCATTAAAGCTGCTGAAGTTGGGACAGTTCTGAAACGAAAGAGAACTGAAATAGAAAATGTGCCAGTTTGGTGAGAATTTTTTCTTTATTTTAAGATTTGAAAGGACACTCTAAGGAAAAGAAAGAATGTGTAAAACTTTTGATAGAAGTAGTTAAGCAGCGATTTTAAACAGAAAGTCAAAGTAATATTTTTTATTTTTTTTTTCTCATTGTTGGATTTTTTACACATGATTTTAGTTTTTGAAACTCAACTGTTTTTTTTTTCTCCCACCTATTCTTTCTCTCCTTTTTGACTTTATAATATTTTAGGCTAGAGACTCCCTTCTAGTCATCTTTTTCAATATCTTTTCCCCTTTTTACTTAATTTTTATTATATCTTGTTCAAAAAAGGAGGGGGAAAAGTGAAAGCAGAAGAAACTTTGTAACACTGCCAACTAGAGGCTTGGAAATATTTTCTTGATCAAATTTTCTTAATCAGACAAAGCAGAGAAAGAACTGAGGCTTCTTTTCAAGGATATTGCGTGTTTGGTAAGATCAAGAGAAGAGTATGGGAGAGTACTATTGAAGGTGCTCTTCAGGGTTACTATCAATATCTGGAGTCTGGTGTTGAAGTTGATAGAAAAAAAGGTTGATAGAAAAAAGTTGATAGAAAAAGACTCTGGAGAAGAGAGTTAAAATTTTTAACAAAAGCCTTGGATAACAAACAAGGTGCAGTGTGCTCTTTTTACTTTTTTTAAGTTGGGCTATTTCTTACTCTAACAAACCCCCTCCTTACTAGCTTACTTTTTGCAATATCTATTTGGATTTTTGGCCTTTTGGAACTTGTTTTTGTCTTTCTTTTTGTTTTTGAAGTCTAATTTTTACGTTTGCATTTTATTTTAAAGGAAAAGCTTTAAGGCTAGGTCACACTGGCCAACTGATGGAAAATGTATGCAAAAAGGACACAGCGGATGAGCAAATTTTCCATCCATTGTTGTCCACTCTCAAAAGTGTCCCAAATTTGCATAAACAGAGGGGACAACAATGGAAAGGAACGGACGTGGGGAGGATGTAGTGGGGATGTAAAGAGGATGTTTGTAGGAAGCCTAGCGGATGGAAGCGGATGGAAGCGGATGCCACATCCGCAGGGCTTCTGGGGGAGAACAGCGAAGTGGACGCGTAGCGGAAGGAGCAAATGCGTAGCAGATGACACGGATGCATCACGGACGCCTATAGGATGCATAGCAGATACATAGCGGATCCAAAGCATTCACTGTGCATGCGGGGAGGATGAATTGTGTAAGCTCCGTGGATATAAAAGGATGCAGCTCACAAGCAGTCAGCATTCAGAGGAAAGACCTGCTGCTAGAGATATCTTGAGAGAACACCCTGGGGAAGAAGAGCAAGCATGTGCCTACTCCTGCCAGCCCTGGCAAGAAGGACAGAACCACCATCCCACCCCCTGGTGCTGACTCTGAAGCTGCTGGTGCTTCTGCTGCTACTGCTCCTGGTGCTCCTGGTGTTGCTGGTGCTTCTCCTGCTGGTGCTGCTGGTGCTTCTCCTGCTGGTGCTGCTAGTGGTGCTTCTCCTGCTGGTGCTGCTGGTGCTTCTCCTGCTGCTGCTGCTGCTGCTTCTCCTGCTGCTGCTTCTCCTGCTGCTGCTGCTGTGATGGACCAGCCCCAAGTCCCTCAAAGCCCTGCTGCTGAAGGCCTTGAAGGCCCTGCTAGAGGAAAGAAGAGGCAAGGCAAGGAGAAGGGGGAGAGGAAACAGTACTCCATTTCTGAAGACCATGAGGAGGAGGTGCTGGGATGGCTGAGGGAGAACGAGTACCTGTGGAGGAAGGGCCACAGGCTCTATTGCAACACCAAGAGGAAGCAGGCAGAATGGAGAGAGAAGGCGGAGAGCCTGGGCTACACTTCAGATGTACTCCTTGAGTAGTGGAAGCACATGCGCACCTGGTATGGCAAGCTGCACCTGAAGAAATCCAGGCAGGCCGCTGTCAAGCTCACTGACTGGGAGACCTACGTGATGGCCAAGTGCAGCTTCTTGGAGGGTGAGATCCACCACTGAGGAGCAGCCCCTCTGTCAACCTTCTCCCTCGGACAGCCCACAGAGAGCCACTCCTATTCCAGCCAGGAGACAGCTACCATGTCCAGGCAGGTGTCTTTGGAGGGCCCCACGACAGATACCCCCCAGACAGCTGCACTCCCCATGCCAGAGGATGTGGAGGATCCCCTGTCTCAGATGGAGCAAGAAGAAGCAGCCACCAGAGACCAACCCACCCCCAACTCCACCTCCACAGAAAGCAGGCAGAGAGGCAGACTGGAGGGACAGAGCCACACTGTCCTCTTGGAGATCAGGGACACATTAAAAGCCAGCACAGATCTCCTCTCACAGCTGGTCCACTTCTACATACCATCCTCTAACCACAAGCCCTTCATCCAGACCCTCATGGACATGCCCGAGGCCCAGTACCAGGTGATGAAGGAGAAGATCACAGTTCTTCTGCATTACCCTCCAGGCCCAGCTGAACCTGCTCCGACCCATGCCAGGTCTGCTCCTCCATCCCAGGCGATGTCATAGCCCTTCCACAGATTTCAACAGCCCCTCACCTACCAAGCCTACCACTACCAGGACTTCCCACAGCAGAGGCAGCCTTTCCCAGTCCACACCCAGGTTCCTCGGACGCCACAGACGCCACAGATGCCTCAGCTGACCCAGCTGCAGACCAGACAGCCCCACTACACTCCTCCTTCTTCCACCCCACAGCCAAGCCCTTCCTCAGAACATCTGTCATCAGTCTTGGGCCTCACATCCCAGGTACTTGAGGAAGGGCCTCTCAACCTCACAGGACTGAGTCAGCTTTCTGAGAGCTTACTGCACACACCATCTCCTGTTGTACTCTCGGGACCAGGCACCCCAATGGCGCCTCAGATCAGCACTCCAGCAACAGCCACCTCCATAGTCCCTGGCCCCTTTACATCTGAGACCATGGGCACGCCTCAGAGTGACTGAGAAGAGTGCCAGAGACTGAGTTGTACCTGTTCACTTTATCTTTGCTTAAGACACTTTACTTGGGTCATTTTGCTTTTTAATAAAGTCATACAGTTTGTTATTAATAAAGGTTATCTTTGCTTCACACACTTGGTTCATTTTATTTACTTAATGAAGTGTTGGTGAAAACTTTGAAAAAAGGGTTTAGCCTTTGCATACTTGTGGGATTGGTAAGGACAGCTGTGGGATGGGTAAGGATAGCTGTGGGATGGATAGCTGTGGGATGGGTAAGGATAGCTGTGGGATTGGTAAGGATAGCTGTGGGATGGGTAAGGATAGTTGTGGGATAGATAAACCTCCAGTGCAAGCATAGTGGGGCTGTATGGTCCACCCTCCCAGCTGCCACACCTATGGCCCTTTATTATCAATAACAATTTAATCATTCATCAACACATTTCAACATAAACACAACTCTTTATTAAATGCCCTGTTCATGGTAGGGCCACTCAATATACATGGCACAATCTCAATAGTGTGATGAGACAGGCTCAAGGAAGCATCCATTAAGCATCAACCATCCTGTCTTGCCACTCCACTGCTCCAGCTGGCGAGTTGCACCAGTGTCTCAGGAGGAAGCGCTGCTGCTTCCCTTAACGTGAAGTTCTGTTGGGGCCTTGCATATCCTTAGTGTCTATCAGGTTTCACCCTCGCCTCCATTCACCAGGCTCCATGTCCCCATTGTCTTGTTGGAGGTCCACAAACCTGTTCTGCAACACTGGGAAGTGGGTGCGCATGAGATTGTGCAGGATGCAGCTTCCACGATGTTCCTCACAGTCTCTGAGTGATGCTGCATGGTGGTGAGAAGTACCCTGGAACCTGTTGGCCAGGATGCCAAAGGCGTTCTTCACCACCCGCCTTGCCCTGGACATCCTGTAGTTGAAGATCCTCTCTTCACGGGTGAGGCATCTGGAGGTGTAGGGCTTCATGAGGTAGGTTCTGAGGGAGAAGGCGTCATCCCCCATGATGAAGTGGGGCACATCTTGTATGTCGTTGGGCAGGGGGTCTGGATCTGGGAAGCTCATGATGAGGTTGCATTCCAGCTCTCCTTGAGGTGACTGGCTTTGTGTACTGGGCATCTGAAACTGACCCGTTGCCTGAAGCATCTATGTACATGAACTTGTAGTCAGCATCAACCATGGCAAAGAGGATGATGCTGAAGAAGCCCTTGTAGTTAAAATAATTGGACCCTGAGTTGGCTGGAGCTTTGCAGGCCACGTGCTTTCCATCTATGGCTCCAACGGTGTGGAGAAAGTTCCACTTCTGATACCACTGTTCTGCAAGTTTCCTCCAGCCTTCTTCAGTGGTGGGGCACTGGAGGAGCTCCTCCACATATTCTTCAATGATGGCCTGCACAACTTCTCTGACCACAATGCTGATGGTGTTGTGTGGCACCCTCCATGCATACTGCATGTTTCTGTATGTGGTCCCAGAGGCCAGGTGGCGCAGAATCAGTGCCACCTTCAGTCCAGGGTCCAGGCTGGGATGGAAGTTGGTGATTGGCTTGGTCAACTTGGGTCTCAGATGCTCCACAACTTCGTCAAAGTTGTGCTGGAGGCATCCTCATGAAGTGGCTGAAATGCACAAAGGTCTTCATTCCTCAGCTCCACCATCAGCTTGTCATAGAGTCCAAACTCCACTCTCCACCTGATCCATCTTTGGACCCAGAAAGCTCTTGGATGTCTCCTTCTTGCGTAGAAAAGGTGAAACAGTCTGAAAAGGGCTTGGTTCTGGTGTTGAATGATGGCGGCTACGAAAAGGAGTGTGCGATGATCCATGGTGGACATCAATGGATGCTGTTGAAGAGCAAGAGCAAGGCTGAAGAGGTCTGCACACCAGGGCTGCTGGACTGATAGTGAGATCCAGGTGATTTCCTCCCCCTTTTTATAGGAAATGTCAGTTTTCTGCTAGGTGTCCTTCCACATACTCTAGACATCCTCCAGACATCCTAAATATCCAAGATATGTTCCATATATGAACGTTTTGTCCGTTTTAATTCTTTATATCTGAGCTGCATCCACTTTCATTCGTTCTATGTCCATGCTACTAAAGCTGTGTGGATGTTCCACGTACCTTTCATTTCCTCTCTCTTTCCATTTTCAGCTGCAGGTGATGTGAATTGCGTGGATGTCCAGAGGATGCCGAGAGGATACATTGGACGTGTAATGGATGACAACGGACATAGAATGTTTGTTGCCCCAATGTGTCGCAGATGTAGATCATACGCGGTGGAAAGTTCATCCGCTCAAAAAGTTTTGTGCAGCTCAAAACTTTTTGAGTGGATGAAATAGCAGTATATGGATGCTCGACGGATACAGCATATGAAAGACGTACGCAGTGAGTACACAATGCCTGCATCACGTTTTCCAATGGATGGCAAGCTTTTTTATCCATTTTACATCCTCTTTGCATCCGTTGGTGCAGTGTGACATGGGCTTTAGTGTTAATGATTTCCTTTCTTCTTCTTTTTTTTTTCAAGGAAGTAGTCTCTTTTCTTTTTTCTCCCTCCATCCCTTGTATTTTTTTTTTCTATTCACCTTCCATATTGGTATTTTTTGTGGCTTTCTTTTTTGTTGTTGTTGTGCATCCTTTTATACCTGAGACTTTTTAATTGGATTAAGGTGTTGAAGGACCTGAAGAACTTTTCTTTTCTCTTCTTCAGTTTTTTTATTTTTTATTTTTCTGACTGTTCCAGGATTTACATTTTTTTTCTTTTTTTGTGTGTTTATGGTCTTTTCTTCCATTTTTCAGTGTTTACTGCTGTCTAACCAATCAATTGGATTAAGTTATACAAGAACCTGAAGAATTTTTTTCTTCTTACTATTATCATTATTATTTGGCTTCTTTTTCCCACTATTTTTACTTGGAATTACAATTGGTCCTTTCAAAAGTGGATTAAGGTATAGAAGAACCTGAAGATTTTGAATTGTCTGAAATGAGTAGGAAACTAACAGCCACTGGTCCCTCAATTTCTACTATTTCCTCTTCACAGTCTGGAGGACAACGCTCAATACAGATGATGTTACAGAAAGAAAAAGAACAGGAAAAAGTGACGCTGCAGATGATTATGCAAGGAATTCAGAATATACAAATAAGAGCAGGGAATATTGAACAATGAACAGGAAAAACTGAGGAAAAGGTGGAGAACATTCAACAAATGATAATGAAGTATAATGAGATTCCAAAAAATTGAAGAAGATAAATATAGAGATAAGAAGATTGGAGATATTGATAGCAGATTAACTGTGGTTGAACAAGATAAAAGTGGGACGTTGAGATGGGAGATGGACAGATCAGAATTTTATTTCAGATTCCAAAACATAGAAGAAAAAAAAGGACGAAACCTAGCTGAGATAATGATAGAAATTTTGGCTGAAGCTCTGGAAATAACAAAAGAGAAGGTGATGGATGGGATAGATGAGGTTCATTGAGTCTTCACAAGATATGCAATGAGAAATAGCTTACCAAGAGAAGTTCACATCAGATTTACAAAGAAAGACATTAAAACACAAATACTGCAAGTGGCAAGAGAGAAAACATTGAAGTATAAAGACAAGGAGATTGTGGTCTTGAAACAAGTACCCAGAAGAGTGAGAGACATGAGAAGAGAATCCCGATTTTTGACTAAAATTCTACTTAAAAAAGAGGTGAATTAGGTGGCTGATTCCAGAAGGTTTAATGTTCACATGGCAAGAACAGAGACATAGAATTGACTCAATTGAGAAAGGTGATTTTTTTTTTACACAGAATATTTTGGAGGGAAAGAGGTGGAGGCAAAAAAAGAAATGTCACTAACTGAATTCCAAGAGCACTGCCAAATAGCGACTGAAAAGGTAGAAGATGCAGTAGGCTGAAAGATTGAAGTCAAAAAACAATGTGAAACAAGATCTGTGAGAGCAGCTAAACCTAACTACAAAATATAACCATGGAAGAGAAAAAAACTGATTAAAATTAACATAAATGGACTTAACTCAGCTGTTAAAATAAGGAAAACTTTCCATAAATTAGAGAAATTAAAATTTGATATAATCTGTCTGCAAGAAGTACATATCAAAAAGCAATATGAACAATTGCTGATACAGTCAAAATTAGAGAAAATATTTACTTCTTTGATACAGTGCAAGAAAAGAGGAGTGGTTTTATATATTAAAGATATTATCCCAGCAAAAATGATCCATACCGATGACAATGGAAGATTACTAATAGTGGAAATAATGGACAATAATATGAAAACACTCCTGGTTGCAATCTATGCCCCGAATGACAATCAAGAAGAATTTTATAGAAAATTACATATGAAAATAATTGGACTGGACAATGCTAATATAGTTATGATGGAAGACTTTAACAGAATTGTAGATAATAAATTGGACTATACAGCACAGAAAACAGCAAAGCAAAACAGACTCTCCCTAAATCCTTTTTTGAAATGATAGATGAAATAAATTTAAAAGATACATGAAGAGAAAGAAATGCTAAGACTAAACAATACATCTTCTATTCAAACAGACATTTATCATAGTCCAGAACAGATATGATATGGATGTCAACAGAATTGTTAGCTAATATTCAAGAAATAAATATTGAAACAAGTACTTGGGCAGATCACAATCCAATGACAATTAAATGGAAAGGACAAAGAAGAAGATCTAGATGGAAGTTAAATGCTACTATATTAAAGGAAAAAGACTTCATACAGTGGATGGAGAAAGAACTGGCTTTCTTCTTTAAAGAAAACAAAAAAGAAGATACATCAATGCAGAATGTATGGGATACAATGAAGGCATATGCCAGAGGCTTAATAATAGACTATACAAGGAAAAGAAATACCATGAAAAGACTAGCCTCTAAAGCATTAGAGGATGAGTATAAAGGACTTGAAAAAGAGCTACAGAAAAGGACACAGAAAAGGACATTAAGTTAAAAATGGATATAATTAAACATAAAATGGGACTAATGGAAAAAGAAGAATTAGCACAGAAAATGAGAGGTGTAAAACAGAACTATTTTGAAGATGCAAATAAACCAGGTAGATGGTTAGCATACAAATTGAGAAAGGAGAAAGAATCAAGGAAAATATTGCAATTAATAAATGACAAAGGCCAAGTTTGCTATGGTAGTAAAGAGAAGAAGGAAATTATATGAGACTATTATGGGAAACTATGCACACAAGAGAATATTGATGAGGAAAGAGTTAAACAGTACTTACAGAATGCTAATCTACCCCAGATACCTACAGAGATTGAAACAATGTTAGAAAGCAATATAAGAATGATAGAGTAAACTGAAGCCCTGAAGTAGCAAAAAAATGGAAAGGCACCAGACCCTGATGGACTTCCGGCAGAATGTTATAAAACATTACAAGAATCGTTGAACCTTCCATTGCTAGAAGTTATGAATGAAGTTATGTTAAAGAAGAAGATACCCAAATCATGATCAGAAGCTTATATTACACTTGTCCCAAAGGAGGAGGCCGATCCATTACAAATCAAGAACTATAGACCTATTTTCTGACTAAATGCAGATTATATTTTTTTTGCTTCAATATTGGCAGAAAGACTTAAAAAAATACTTAAATAATTTTATCCATCCTGATCAAAATGGATTTCTGCCAAAGAAACAAATTAAAGACAATATGAGAGTAATCTTGGACACTTTGGAATATTACGAGGCACATCCTAAAAAGCAAATGGCTTTGATATTTCGAGATGCACAGAAGGCATTTGATAATGTGAATTGGTGATTCATATTATTACAGCTGGAACAGATGGGCTTTGGTCAAAAATTTATTCAAGCAATAAGAAGCTATATATCATAACCAAACGGCAAAGGTAATGACAGAAGGAGAACTGACAGACTCTATTGATATAAGAAAAGGAACAAGACAAGGGTGCCCACTGTCACCTTTGTTGTTTGTGTTAACTTTGGAAGTGTTACATAGAAATAATAGAGGAGAAAAGGATATAAGAGGGATGAAAATTAAAAAGGAAGAATTCAAGTTGCAAGCGTTCGCAAATGATCTGGTTTTCATTTTAGAAGACCCACTAGAAACAGCATCAAAATTGAAAGAAAAGATATAGGTATATGGAAAGGTGGCTGGTTTGAAAATAAATAAAGATAAAACAAAGATCTTGACAAACAATATGCTATCAAGACAAAAGAAAGAACTGGTAGATGTACTGAAGATTCAGGTCACGAACAAGATCAAGTACTTGGGGATACATTTGACAGCAAGATGTAGTACACTAAAAGAGAATAATTATGTCAAACTTAAGCAACAGATTGTGCTAGATTTGGCAAAAAGGGAGAATTTACAACTGTCATTAATCGGGAGAATATCAACAATCAAGATCAATATACTACCCAGAATTTTATATTTGTTCCAAACAATTCCAGTTAGGCTTGAAAAATATTATTTTGAAGATTTAAAAAAAATTGTGTTGAGATATATATGGCAAGGTAAGAAATCAAGAATAAAGTTAAAACTTTTGCAAGATGCCAGAATAAGAGGAGGATTTGGTTTGCCTAATTGGGAGCTATATTACCAAGCTACAAATTTGATGTGGGTTAAGGAATGGATAACATTAAGAAATACTAGATTGTTAACATTAGTAGGACATGATCTGTTGTTGGGATGGCATGCTTTTCTATGGTATAAAGGAACGAAAACACAAGGGTATTTTAGAAGACAGTATATACGGGAGCCTCTGTGGTTAAATTGGGAGCAGACTAAAAGGCAATGTTATTTGAAAATTCCAGTCTGGCTATCGACTATTGAAGCATATTCTTACCCTATAGGATATAAGAAGGAACAAACAGTTAGATATGGTGAAATATTGAATGAAAAGGGTGAACTTAAATCTATGCAAAAATTAGAGGAACAAGGTATAAAGATGAATTGGTTTTCATATGCACAAATACATTCAAGGTATGACAAAGATTCTAAAACAGAAATTTTCTATGATAAATTGACTGATTTGGATAAGATTTTGACAGGTACTGATGAAAAGGTGATTAAAAAATTGTATGGATATTTATTAGAAATTAAACTAGAAGAACAAGTCAAAGAAACAATGATTGCTTGGGGGAAGAATTTTGGATATGGGATTGATCTAGAGAAATGGCAAAAATTGTGGTCTCAAAATTATAAGATGGCAACGTCAACAGCATATAAAGAAAATTTGTATAAGATGTTTTACAGGTGGCAATTCCCCCCAACAAGAATAGCAAGAATGTTCAAGAACAAATCTGAAAAATGTTCGAAATGTCATCAGATACCAGGCTCATATTTCCATATGTGGTGGACTTGTGTGGATGCCAAAAAATATTGGACTAAAATCCACGTGTGGTTGGAAAAAATGACAAAAAAGCATATAGACTTGAAACCAGATATATATTTTACAGGGAGTTTTGCCTGAAATATGTAGTAAAGAATTGAAATACCTGATTGTAAATGTATTAACAACAGCTAGGATTGTATTTGCCAAAAACTGGAAAAATGAGAAAACACCATTACAGGAGGAAATCATTAAGAAAATATTGGAATTTGCTGAAATGAGTAGATTGACATTTGAAATCAGAGAACAAGATGATAAACAATTTTATAAAATTTGGGATCTATTCTATCAATGGTTAGACAATAAAAGATGGTAATGAAATATGTAGATTCTTAGAAAATAATAAATATATGAAGATGTATTCTTTTCTTATATATATACAAAATGATTGTAGGATAGATTTAAGATGATGATATGAACTGTCATAAAACAAATTAAGTAAAATATGGATTATTTCATAAAACATAAATGAATAAAAGTATAGTCAAATGATTGATTAACAATGATATTAATGTACTTAATATTTGATTGATTGAAAATATGAGAATATATACAATGTAATTGTAATTGAAGACTACGAAATGGAAGCACAAAACAATTTGTAAACCAACCGGCACACTGTATGTGCATATATGGAAGATGGTTTGATGTTTTTATGTTTTGTCTGTCTATGTTTATATTAAAAACCAATAAAAATTATTTAAAAAAAAATACAAGAGCATACAATAGATACAAACTCAAGGCAAAATGAACCAAACTTGACTGCAGAAAATACGACTTCAACAACAGAGTGGTCAATGTTTGGAATACTCTACCTGACTCTGTGGTTTCTTCCCCAAACCCCAAAAACTTTAACCTTAGACTGTCTACTATTGACCTCACCCCTTTCCTAAGAGGTCTGTAGGGAGCGCGCATAAGCGCACCAATGTGCCTTCCATCCCTATCCTATTGTTTCTTTTTTTTTCTTGTTCATATCCATTTCATGTATTCATAATATTTATACTTATACCTGTTATCTAATAATTGCTTGACAAAACAAAACAAACAAATAAATAAATAAATATTTGCCTGTAGGGAAATGTTCACCAAAGAATAACTATTCTTTCTGCAACAATTCTTACAACAGCATGTCCTACCCACCAGTGTCAGATACAAACCTCCATAAACTTCACAGCTAGATAGAAAATAGCCCAATAATGTGAGAAAAAAAAGTTCATGGATGTGCACTGCAGATTAAACAAATTAAGCACACTATTGAGCAACTGGGAGAAAAAGCAACCATATTCAAGCACGTGAACACTATAATTCAACTCTCCATTTAGTATAACATGCTTGAATCATAGTGACTTCATCCATGAAGTTTTCTTGGCAATAGTGTTTTAGTGAGTTTCTGTTGTCTTCCCGCAAAATATTTTTTGTGTTATGTAAGCTTGGCTTACAACTTTGGGATTTTGAGTTTTCTCATGCATATATTACCCAACCCCAATCTTGCTTAGCTTCAGCAGTAGAGTTCAATTTTTTTTAACAACCAGTTCTGTGGGTGTGGCTTAGTTGGTGGGCATGGCTTGGTGGTCATGTTATTGGCCAACTCAATATCACTCACATCGAGGCACACATCTCCTCTCCTGGTCTCTCATTTCTGTGGGGATGTTGCAACAGTTGTAAGTGTGAAAATGGTCATAAGTCACTTTATAAAGTGCCATTGTAACACAAGCAAGTACTAGTAAAGGAAGGGAAAAAAAAACTCCAGAGAAGTTCCTGAGACAGGAAGTCTAGTCATGCTAAGAATGTAATAAGGGTTACAGAGAGGCAGTTTCTGTAAGCAACCCCAGAATGTTTCCTTCCTGCCTTCCTTACAGGATTAGGCCAGTAATTTCTAACAACCGGTTCTCCCAACTGCTTGGAATGTTAATAAACAGGTCTAGTGAATAGGTGCGAACTAGTAGAATCCCACCCGTGCTTAGTTTCAGAACCCATATATGGTTGCCCATGTTCTGTTCCTTGCTGGTACTTATTTTATAGATAACACTGATACTGAAGAAATATGTTATTGTGCTGCTGCTGATATGTAGATAATTACTGTAGTTTTAATGAACTAATGATAGGCTGAACACAATCTTTAAGGTATAAGAATTAAGATTTAAGAACAGAATAATCAAAATTGGATTTATCAGTTTGATTTAAACTGAACTCAGTTGATGTCAAGTCATTCTTCTGATTCAAACCCAGAGTATAACTTGTGCTTGCAAAAGCTTCATCAGGATAGATTTTTTCATTCTGATGTTGGATGAGTGACTTTCACCAGTGGCATCTACAGGGGAGTTCAAAGTGGGCAAGATGGCAGTTGCAAGAGTATTATTGAAGCCTGCTCTTTAATGAGTGCATGTATGACTTTGACACAGGTACAAAGGGGACATGTTTGATATACTGAAGGACAGCAGTGTATGGGTAGTATCTGCCTGAAAGAAGATAAAACAAAAATGGAAGAAGTATACTGAAATTCTGTACAAGAAAAATGACAGTATCTAAGGGTACCTTAGAAAAATATTCTCAACTTTCAAAAATCATTAGTACACAAGTTAAAATTATATGAGCAATCTAATCTAGGCATTATTGAATCACAGGACTGTAGGAATTGATTTATTTCTACAGAATAGATTCTTCAGAATCAATAAAATTCCAGCTAAACTATGGCAGCGAATCTGAAGAATGACACATTGCCAACAGATTGAAAGAGATAAGTCTATACACCAATACCAAAGAGTGTCAGACTATTTCCTTAATTTCATTTCTAATAATGCTTAGGTTCATCTAATACAGAACAGAGGTCTGCAGACTACACAAAAGAAAGCAAAGATAGTACCAACAGTAATACCTGCCTTGGTACAAGCCCAAGCATCTGAAGCCTCACTTGAACACCATTTCCATCAACAAAGTGTGCCAAAATACTTTTAACACCATCAAAAAACAATATGTTCCAATCCCACATTCTTGGGAAGGACTCAATGGATGGATAAAAATGCTTAATCCAGTCTAAACATGTATGTACAACCATAATAACAAAGCAGGAGTCAAGAAATATATCACAGATTAGCATCTAGTATATATTGATTTTATTTTTTATTTAATATTATTGAATTAACATTTTATGTTTTGTATTTTTAAATTTCTTTTAAGTAATCTTAAAGGTTTTCATACACATAAAGGTGTATCAATACATTATTTTAGAATACTACATCCAAGTGGTTTTTTCCCGTATCCAAAAAGTCTATTAACAGTTAATTAAAAGTTGATAATTCCACAATTTTCCCTTTTGTTTTCTTGTATCTATAATAGACTCCTCTAAAATCCTCATATTCAATTTGCAAATTCAAGCATACAAAACTTTAGACTGTTTTATCCTGAATATGAATTTTTATTTGAATAATTATTTCTTTTCACTTTAGGTCTTTTTATTGAAAGAGAATTTGATTAATTTCTAAAAAAAACTTCACTTATTCTAAATTAAGTAGAAAACCCTTGAATTATTTTGGCACATTTAATGTTTTGGCATTTTAAGTAAAAGCAGTGTAGATTATATATGAGTTCAATCCATTTATCCATCTAACTCTCTGATGGCTCTTAGATCTATCCAAGTACTTTCTATAATGTAAAAAGTAAAGCCAGGCCTGTAAACATTTATGTGGGCATATTCAAGCAGCTTTTTCACTCAGCAACTATAATAAAAGAAGCTGTACTGATTATAGGATCTTTGTAATCAGATTCAGACAATATCTTTTTGGATTATTGGGTCTAACATACCATCATGTAGAAGGATGAAAACCATACAGTGAAGTGACAAGTGACATTTTGGGAGGGAGTGTTGGGGGAGTGTTGAAGAGAGGGGGAGAGAGACTTATGCAATTATAAAGGTACTGCTATATTGTGTGAAATTGTTTCTTTTTATGAATATATTATCACATATTTAAACAACAATTAATATTTTTACTGCTGCTCACATTCGTAACGTTTTAGTATGGCTCTCTGTTACTCTAGCTATCATATGGGTGCAGATCTATTTCTGGAAAACTCTCATAAGAAGTTGTTTTATTTTTTATAATATGCAGTCTCATTGTAAATGATTTGGTATCTGCCAGTTATGGGCAGATACAGAAAAACTGCAATCATAATTTCAGATTTAACACCATTGACTAAATGAATTTCTGAAAGAAAGAAAGAAAAAGAAAGAAAAATAGGAAGGTAGGTAGGTAGGTAGGTAGGTAGGTAGATAGGTAGATAGGTAGGTAGATAGATAGATAGATAGATAGATAGATAGATAGATAGATAGATAGATAGATAGATAGATAGA
>BLBF01000003.1:100658077-100687611 GCA_015471245.1 Laticauda colubrina | reverse complement strand
GAGTAGAGTAGAGTAGAGTAGAGTAGAGTAGAGTAGAGTAGAGTAGAATAGAATAGAATAGAATAGAATAGAATAGAATAGGTTTATTGGCCAAGTGTGATTGGACACACCAGGAATTACTGGTCTTACTAGGGTTCTGTAAAGCAGTACTAATACTTTGGTAGCACCTTTCCAGGTTTTCAGGAAAAGATGGTCAAAGTTCTGAAGGCAGAAGAGGGCTTTATGTCCCAATGGCAGATAAAATGGGAGATCCATCTTCTAGGAGAAGGGAAACTCTGATTTCAAACTTCACTGCCTTGTGGCTATATCTATTACTGGAAAAGGCTTCAGGAGTCAACCTCAAGGCAAAATCCATAGCTGGAGTTTTGGAAGCAATTTGTGACTGTGTGAAATCATATTCTGGTAACTCCTGCGATGCAGCTGGAACTAATCACATCAGCTCTGCCATTCCATTAGACTTTTTCAGTGATGTGGAGGGGGGGGGAATCTGAGGGGTAACAGTTTATCCTCTATATTAAATTACCCTGGCCTCATGCATCTTTGCATATAGCATTGAAACAACAAGAGAAGTGGCAGTTAATAGTTATAAGTCTTTGCTTGATTGGTGTAGAGCGTGTGATGCCAGGGGCTATTTTCGATGGTGGGAGAAGCCATTGTACCACATTGGTGGCTACTGCCCGCCTTAAGCTGGTCAGTCCCCAGCTAGTAATGTGCTGCCCCGCCATGGTCTGTTAACTTCACGGGGTGCATGCAGTTTAGAATGAAAGCCAACAAGTGATTGATAATCCTGCACCATACAACAAACATAAGAAAACTTTAGCCCTAAAGTTGGGCACTTGGAATATTTAGCCAATGACCCTCAGTTTTTCTGATGATCTGCAAGAAATAGATGATGCAAGTAAGACAGCTGTCATCGACATGAATCTGAGTAGACTGCAGATGGACATCATTGTCCTTCAAGAAACAAGGCTGTAAGACTTGGGATCTGTTAAGGAGAGAAACTTCTCATTCTTCTGGCAGGCAAAACCATCAAATGAGACTAGGGAATATGGAGTTGGCTTCACTGTCAGAAACCTATTAGGACTCATTACTCCACCTGCTGCAGGAAGTGAAAGAATCCTGTGCCTACAGCTCCATTCTTCAGCAGGGCTGGTACTCTTATTAGTGCATATGCACCAACATTATCATCTTCAGTAGAATCTAAAGATGAATTCTATGGACGATCTGGCTGCCATGATTAAGAAAATCCCTGAGAAAAAACCATTGTTTATCCTTGGTTATTTCAATGCCAGAGTTGTAGCTGACCATAGTTCTTGGCCCACTTGTTTAGTTCAGTTCGGCATTGGGAAGATGAAAATGGCCAACATTTGCTGGAGTTTTGCTGCTATTAAGGTTTTTGCATTACAATACATTCTTTAATCCAAAGTCTCAACACAGAATCTCCTGGAGACATCCAAGATTGTAGCACTGATTGAAACTTGATTCTCACCAGGTTTCCCAGGAATATGATCACATGCAGTTATCAGAGTGCTGATTGTGATAAAGACCACTCCTTCATGTGCAGCAAAATAAAACTGCAAACAAAGAGATTGCATCTTTTGAAGAAGGAAGGAAGACTGCAAATCAACATCAGCAAGACTCACAATCAGGAAAGAGTGGAAGAATTTGTGCAAGTGCTCAAGGAAATTCTCCCAGACCCAGCTGAAACAAATGCATCTGAACAATAGGAATATTTCAAGAATTCTGTTTATAACACCGCCTTGTCAGTATTTCATAAAGGAGACCAGAAAGACAGAAGATTGCTTTGAAGCCCACTTGGAGGAACTGTTCTGACCCAACCGGGTTCCAAGAGAGCAAACACAGACAAAGGCAGCAGCCCCTACCTTTTAAAGTTTAATCATGAATTCAAGAAAAAGCCTTGCCATGTTGTTTGTCAAGGCTGCCAAAAACCCAGAGATAAGAACTAATTTACAAGATTTTTTAAACATGAACTATGATGTCCACGAAGCTGAGCTTCAGAGCTTCTTTGCCTTCTGCAAAGAACGCCTCTACAAACTTGGCTTTTATCTTCTTGAGGGAGGGGCCATTACCTTTCAGCCTTACCAAGTCACCTGTGCTGCTGTAACTGCTCTCTGCTATGATCAATCCTGCACTTGGCAAAGGATCCTCAGGAACCACCTCATCACTGCTGCCAGCCCCCACAATCTCTGAAGGCAGCAGTCCATTCCCTAATGGTCTGGGCCTCTCATCTGAGTCTTCGCTTTTCTTCACCATCCGCACCTGCTGCCAACTAACCACAACAGGAGCTGACACCAGCCACTGAGGAAAAGAGGAAAACTTTAATTGCGTATCAAGCCTGAGTGTAACCTATAGGTTCTGCAAGCTGCTTGTAGTAAAACCCAACAGACCACCAGGAGATATGCTAATGATTACTGACTGCAGCTTTGCTCTCAGATTAGGATAGCAGCTGACACAGACAACATCAAGGGGATGTATGATGGCATCAAGCAGGCCTTAGGTTTAATACAGAAGAAATCTGTTCCCCTGAAGGGGGCTACAGGCAAGGTCATCCAGGACCAAGCACAGCAGATTATAAACTGGGTGTAGCACTAATCTGAGTTATATTCCAGAGAAAATGTTGTAACTGAAGAAGCATTAAATAACATTGAGTGCCTGCCTGTTTTGGAGGAGCTTGGCAGTGAATCAACTTTAGAAGAACTCAATGGGGCCCTGGATTCCCTTGCCTTTGGCAAAGCACCTGGGAAAGATAACATCCCTGCTGAAGTTCTGAAGTGCTGCAAAGAGATCATCCCCACTGAACTACATGAAATCTCCTGTCTTTGTTGAAGGGAAGGTGTAGTGCCACAGACATGAATGATATAAATATTGTCACACTATATAAGAACAAAGGTGACAGGGGTGACTGTAACAACTACCACAGCATCTCTCTTCTTAGTATTGTAGGGAAACTGTTTCCCTGTATCATACTGAAGAGGCTCCAGGTGCTTGCAGAAAGAGTCTATCCAGAATCACAGTGCAGATTCTGAGCCAACAGGTCCACTACTGATTTGGTATTTTCCCTTAGACAGTTGCAGGAGAAGTGCAGGAAACAAAGACAGCCACTTTTTGTAGCCTGCAAAGAACTTACAAAGGCTTTTGACTTGGTTAGTAGGGACGGCCTTTATAAAATCCTTCCCAAGATTGGATGTCTACCACAGCTCCTCAACATTATCAGGTCCTTTCTTGAGGAAATGAAGGGCACAGTAGTTTTCGATGGTTTAACATCAGATTCCTTTGATATTTGAAGTGGAGTGAAGCAGGGCTGTGTGCTCATACCAATTCTATTCAGGATCTTTTTTTGCCATCATGCTGAAACATCCTTTTGGAACTGCAACAGGTGTATTTATCTCTGGACCAGATCAGACAGAAAACTCTTTAATCTTTTTATATTGAGAGCAAAGACCAAAGTCCAGATGATATGCTTGCAGGATTTCCTTTTCGCTGACAATGCTGCAGTTACTGCTCACTTTGCCAAAGACCTTCAGCAACTTATGGATCATTTTAGCAAGGCCTGCCAAGATTTGGACTAACAATCAGCCTGAAAAAAACACAAGTCATGAGTCAGGACTTGGAATCACCTCCCTGTATTACAATCTCTGCACAAGAACTGTAGGTTGTCCATGACTTTGTGTACTTTGGCTCAACTATCTCCAACACTCTCTCTTTAGACACTGAGCTGAATAAACGCATTGGTAAAGCAGCCACCACATTTTCCAGACTTACAAAGAGAGTATGGCTTAATAAGTAGCTGACGGAACATACAAAGATTCAAGTCTATAGAACCTGTGTCTTGAGCACACTCTTTTACTACAGTGAGTCTTGGACCCTTTATGCATGGCATGAGAGAAAGTTGAACACCTTTCATATGTGCTGTCTCTGATGTATTCTTGGGATCACTTGGCATGACAAAGTTCCAAATAGTGCAGTCTTGGAACATGCTAGAATTTCTAGCATATATATAGTATTAAAACAGCAATGTCTACGGTGGCTTGAGCATGTCATGAGGATGGCTGATGATTGGATTCTGAAAGATTTCCTGTATGGAGAATTAGTGCAGGAAAAGTGCCCTAGAGAGAGACCATAGCTGTGATATAAGGATATATGCAAGAGGGATCTAAAAGCCTTGGGAATGGACATCAACAGCTAGGAAACCTTGACCTCTGATAATTCAGTTTGGAGGCTAAAGATGCATCATGGCCTTCTTCAATTCAAAGAGACACTCGTTTGGCCGGCTGAGGCAAAGAGGCAGACCTGAAACCAGCAAAATCCAGGGCTAGACAGGAGACAGACTGTATCTGTCCTCAGTTTGGAAGGGTTTGTCACTCTCAAATTGGCCTTTTAAGCCACACTAGATGCTGTTTTAGTATCTCTTTTCAGAGCAGGATACCATAGTCTCTTGAGACTGAAGAATGCCAATTCAAATTCAAACTAATACTTTATGTGATCTTGATTCTATGCTTTTGTTTATACAAACCGGAATTGTTTTAACTTTTTTGACTGCTGCTGCATAGTGATGGCTCATATTCAAGTGATCATCCAGTAGGATTCCAAGGTCCCTCTCACAGTTATTATTTTTCAGCCAGTTCTCACCTAATCTGTACTTATACCTTTGATTTAAAACTTTGCTTTTCTCCACATTAGATTTTGTGTTGTTGAAGAAGGCCCATTGTTCAAGTTTGTCAAGATTTTTTGGATCCTGAGCTTATCTTGGCTATTCCTGCCAATTTAGTGTCATCTGCAAATTTGATGAGTTCATTAGGTACAAGAGAGAAAGATCCAAATCTATAGTATTTTTCAAAGTGCTACCTTTCCCAGCCTTGAGAAGTCCATTACAATTTAATCCAGATGGTGGCATTTCAGGGAGGGACATTCCCAAACTGAACTCATCAACTTGCCTACTATGTCAATAAGGGAAAAATCAAAGTACCAAAATAGATTCCTTATTGTCTTTTTCAATACAAAGATACAATAACCTAGTAATCTGCCTAAGTAAGTTTTTTTTTTTTCATTTTATCCTTATTGTGCAAAATTAACTTCTATTGAAAACTCTGGATGTTCAACAGATTCCTCCCCCCAACTCCCAATAAATCTCAAAATATAACTTAGAAACCTTAAGCCCATGTCAAACTGAACCAACGGATGCAAAGAGGATGTAAAACGGACAAAAAAGCTTGCCATCTGTTGGAAAACGCGATGTACTCACTGCCTACGTTTTGCTTCCTCTCTATCCGTCCAGCATCCATTTATTGACGTTTCATCCGCTCCAAAAGTTTTGGGGTTGCCCAAAACTTCTCTGCCCAAAACTTCTCTTCCACAGCATCCAGTCATGTCCACTGTGGATTGTAACAAAGTCCTTTTGGCAGCCACCATCGTTCTGCAACAGTGCAAAGCCAACTGCAGGCACTGTGAACTCTACTGCGAGAATAAAAAGAGGCAGCCAAAAAGAGTCTGGGTCTGTAGATGGTTCGCCAGAAGAGCAGAGGACGGACTGTACAGCAAGCTGATGGTGGAACTCAGGAACGAAGACACTCGGGCATTCCAAAATTTCATGAGGATGCCTCCAGCCATGTTTGATGAAGTTGTGCAGCGCCTGACACCCAGGTTGACCAAGGCAAACACCAGCTTCCGGCCAAGCCTGGAACCTGGGCTCAAGGTGGCACTCACTCTGCGACCTCCTACAGGAACCTCCCTCAGGGACCTCCCTCAGGGACCTCCTACAGGAGCGTGCAGTATGGCTGGAGGGTGCCATCCAACACCATCAGCATTGTGGTCAGAGAAGTGGTGCAGGCTATCATCAAAGAATACAAGGAGGAGCTCCTCCAGTACCCCTCCACTGAAGAAGGATGGAAGAAAGTTGCAGAGCAATGGTATCAAAAGTGGAACTTCCAACACACCGTTGGAGCCATAGATGGCAAGCACATGGCCTGCAAAGCTCCAGCCAAGTCAGGGTCCACTTATTTCAACTCCAAGGGATTCTTCAGCATCATCCTCATTGCCATGGTTGATGCTGACTACAAGTTCATGTACATCGATGCTTCAGGCAACGGCTCAGCTTCAGATGCCCAGGTATACAATGCCAGTCACCTCAAGGAGGGGCTGGAACTCAACCTCATCGTGGGCTTCCCAGATCCAGAACCCCTGCACAACGACACACAAGATTTACCCTACTTCATCGTGGGAGATGACGCCTTCTCCCTCACAACCTACCTCATGAAGCCCTACACCTCCAGACTCCTCACCCGTGAAGAGAGGATCTTCAACTACAGGCTGTCCAGGGCAAGGTGGGTGGTGGAGAACGCCTTTGGCATCCTGGCCAACAGGTTCCAGGTACTTTTCACCAACATGCAGCATTGCCCAGAGACCGTGAGGAGGATCATGGAAGCTTGCTGCATCCTGCACAATCTCATGCGCACCTGCTACCCAGTTTTGCAGAACAGGCTTGTGAACCTCCAGCAAGGCAATGGGGACATGGAGCCTGGGGAATGGAGGCAAGGGCAAAACCTGATAGACACTGAGGATGTGCAAGGCCCCAACAGAGCCTCACATGAAGCGAAGAAGCAGCGCAACCTCCTGAGACAATGGTGCAACTCCCTAGCTGGAGCAGTGGAGTGGCAAGACAGGATGGTAGATGCTTAATGGATGCTTCCTTCAGCCTGTCTCATCACACGGATGAGATTGGGCCATGTATGTTTGGTTGGCCTACAATGAACAGGGCATTTAATAAAGAGTTGTGTTTATGTTGACATGTGTGGATAATTATTACATTATTATTGATAATAAAGGGCCGTAGATGTGGCACCTGGGAGGGTGGCCCATACAGTCCCACTATGCTTGCACTGGAGGTTTATCTATCCCACATCTATTACCCATCCCAAAGGTATCCCTGCCCATCCCACAGCTATCTTAACCCATCCCACAAGCATGCAAAGGCTTAAACCATTTCTAAAAGTTTCCACCAAGACTTTACACAAAAAAAGAAATGAAGCAAGTGTGTGAATCAAAAATAGACTTTACCAACAACAAGCTATAAGACAAAAAACAGTCTCTGGCACTCCTCTTGGTCACTCAGTCTCACGGGTGAAGGGTCCAGGTGCTGTGGAGGTGGCTGGTGCTAGAGTGCTTGTCATCAGCTCCTCCTCCAAAAGCAGAAGCAGCAGAAGCACCAGCCCCAGAAGAGTGATCCCGTGCTGCAGAAGCCCCAGCAGAACCAGAGTGAGGGCTAGGGGGCGGGATGGTAGCCCTGTCTCTCTTGCCAGGGCTGGCAGCAGATGGCTGAGGCTTGCTGTGCTTCCGCATGGTTGTGGGGTTGCTGGCTGGCAGGGAGGCTGGCAGGAACCAAGGCTAGCAGAAAGGCTGGCAGGGAGGCTGGCAGGAAGGCTGTCAGGCAGGCTTGTAGGCAGGCAGGCACCAAGGCTTGCAGGCAGACATGAACCAAGGCTGGCAGGAAGGCTGGCAGGCAGACATGAACCAAGGCTAGCAGGAAGGCGGGCAGCAAGGCTGGCAGGCAGACTGGCTGGTAGGAAGGCTGGCTTGGAGGCTGGTAGCAAGGCTGGCAGGGAGGCTGGCAGCAAGGCTGGCAGCAAGGCTGGTAGCAAGCCTGGCAGCAAGGCTGGTAGCAAGCCTGGCAGCAAGGCTGGCAGGCAGACATGCAGGCAGGGCAGGCAAGGCAGCCGATGTGTCCGGCAGCAGGTCTTTCCTCTGAATGGCGACCTGCTTCCGAGCTGCTTCCGTTATATCCGCGGGGCTGACGCAATGCATCCTCCCCACATGCGCAGTGAACGCCAGGCATCCGTTAGGCTTCCGCTCTGCATCCACTGTATCCGTTCCACATCCGCTTTGCTGAGCCCCCCCGGAAGTCCTGCGGATGTGCCACCCACTCCCATCCGCTCCCATCCGCTTCCTTCCACTGGGCTTCCATTCCACATCCACTTTGCATCCACCCTGTGTCCTCCTCGCGTCTGTATTATCCGCTCCGGTTTTGCAAATTTTTGCCCCTTTTGAGAGCGGATAACAACGGATGGAACATTTTTCTCGTCCGTTGTGTCCGTTTTGCATCCGTTGGCCAGTGTGACATGGGCTTTAAATATTTAAAGCTGTATCATAGGAAGAGGAGAATGAAAAGAATTGGACAGTTAAGTTAATAGCAACAGAATTGTTTTCCTATGTTGTGCCATATATTTATGAAGTGGTTGCTTTATTTCCCCAATGTACAGATCTGCAATCTGTACAGATACCTTGTAATGCATATACCACATCACTCAGTTTTTTCTGGTTGTTTTATTCTTGGGATGGACAAGTTTCTGCCTTCATCTATTCTTGATCTGAAGTGTGCATTTATGTTGTACTGGCTGAAGATCCTCCTGAGCGTTCTAATATTCCAAAAACATATCGACTGACAATGTTGCTTCACATATCCCTCTCCCTCCCTCTCCCCCCCTCCAAATGTATGCTACCTCAGCTAATGATGTACAATGGTCTGCTTTGGAAATGGGGATTCTATACTTCTGAAAGTTAAAGAATGCAAATGCAGTTTAGACTTCCTCTTTCTACTCTTAAACAAATTTTAAATGATTAGTGACCTTAATTCTTAGACTAAGCTCCTCAGTCCTGATAAAGTTTTCAGAAATCTTATTAAGGTTTTGCTCAAGAATAACAATGATAGCAACACAAGGTAACAACATTTTAATTTAATGAAAATCCAAAAAGATGTGCACTCTAAAGGTCGTGTCACACTGCCCAACGGATGCAAAAATTTCAAAACGGAAGAGAAAAATGTTACATCCATTGTATCCATGCTCAAAAGGGGTGAAAATTTGCATAATTGGAGCGGACAACACGGACGTGGGGAGGACACAGGGCGGATGCAAAGCGGATGCGGAACGGAAGCACAGCGGATGGAAGCAGATGGCGCGTCCACTAGGCTTCCGGGGGGCCTCAGCGAAGCGGATGCGGAACGGAAAAAGCGGATGCAGAACGGATGTACAGCAGATGAAGCGGATGCAGAGCGGAAGCCTAGCGGATCACAGCGGAAGCCTAGCGGATGCCTGGCGTTAATGGCGCATGTGGGGGGGATGCATTGTGTAAGCCCCCCTGATATAAAGGGAAGCAGCTCGCACATCTAGCATTCCGAGGAAAGACCTGCTACTGGACACTTTGAGTTCCTTGCCTGCATGTCTGCCTGCAAGCCTTGCTGCCAGCCTGCCTCCAAGCCTGCCTCCCAGCCTGCCTCCCAGCCTCCTGGGCAGCCTCCCTTCCAGCCTTGCTGCCAGCCTGCCTTCCAGCCTCCCTTCCAGCCTTGCTGACAGCCTGCCTTCCAGCCTCCCTGCCAGCCAGTCTGTCTGCCAGCCTTGGTGCCTGCCTTCCTGCCAGCCTTGGTGCCAGCCTTGGTGCCTGCCTTCCTGCCAGGCTTCCTGCCAGGCTTCCTGCCAGCCTTGGTGCCTGCCAGCCTTCCTGCCAGCCTCCCTGCCAGCCAGCAACCCCACAACCATGGTGAAGAAGCGAAAGTCTCAGAAACCTGCCGCCATCCCTGGCAAGAGGGACAGGGCCACCCTCCCGCCCCATGTCCCTGACTCTGTTTCTGCTGGGGCTTCTGCTGCTTGGGCTCGCTCTTCTGTTGCTGGAGCTTCTGCTGTAGCTGCTTCTGGCAGTGGTGCTTCTGCTGCGTACTCTGCTGAAGCTGCTCCTGGTCCTGCTGGGCCTGCTCATTCTGCTCGTGCTCCTGGTCTTGCTGACCCTGCTGCTGGTGCTTACTCTGCTGCTGCTCATCCTGGTCTTGCTGCTGCCGCTGCTGCTGCTGCTGCTGCTGCTTATGATCCTGCTGGTGATTATGCTGATGCTGCTGCTGCTGCTGTTGCTGATGATGATGCTGTTGGTGTGGAGGAGCAGCCCCTACAATCTGGAAGCCCCTCTGATAAGGGCCCATCTGGTCCTGCCAAAGGGAGGAAGAGGTGTATGCAACAACGGGACAGGAGGCAGTATTACATCGAGGAAGTGCACGAGGATGAGGTGCTGGAGTGGCTGAGAGAGAACGACTATCTGTGGCGGAAGGGACACCGGCTGTACAGGGACACCAAGCGGAAGCAGGGTGCTTGGAGAGAGAGGGCGGAGAGTCTGGGCTACACTTTGGAGGTGCTCTTCAGCTGGTGGAAGCACATGCACACCTGGTATGGGAAGCTGCACCGCAAAAAATCTGGCAAGGCCAGGGTTAAGCTGACGGACAGAGAGACCTACGTCATGGCCAGGTGCAGCTTCCTGGAGGGTGAGGTCTGCCACCGAGGAGCACCAGCAGCCCAAATCTCTACCCTCTCTCTCTGGCAGCCTGCTTGGAGCCAGTCCTCTGGCGGCCGAGAGTCAGTCCCTGTCTCCATGCAGGTTTCTGTGGAGCGTGCCACGGCAGAGAACCCCCGGGCAGGTGTTGAAAGCATGGTGGAGAGCGAGGAAGACTCCCGGGTGCGGTGGGAGAAAGGAGACATCGAGTCCACCGCTGCCGAAGCCGCATCCACCCATACCTCCGCCACCACAGTAAGGCAGAGAGCCGGACCGCAGGAGGGGCAGAGCCACAATGTCATGGTGGAGATCAGGGGCACCATCTGCACCAGCATAGGTCTCCTCTCTCAGCTGGTCCCCATCGACGCCTCCTCCTTCAACCACAAGCCCTTCCTCAATTATGTAAACCAGACCCTCAAGGAGATGGCGGATCCCCAGTACCAGGTGGTGCAGGAGAGGATCACCACGCTGCTTAACAACCCTCCAGGCCCAGAGGCACCTGCTCCCACCCAGTCCAGGTCTGCTCCTCCACCCCAGGTGATGTCCCTCCCATACCAAGGTTTCCCACACCCCCTCACCTACCAGGGCTACAGCGACCCCGAGGTCCAGCAGCACAGACAGCAGCCCTTACAAATGCAGGCACAGAGTCATCGGGCGACACTGCTGCCACCGGTTCCAATGATGCCACCGATGCCAACCTCGACAGTCCTCACCCCGCTGCAGAACAGGCAGCCCCACTACACTGCTCCTTCCTCCATCCCACAGCCAAGCCCGGCCTCAGTACATCTGTCCTCAGTACTGGGGCTGACACCCCATGGCATGGAGGAAGGACCTCTCAGCATTGCGGGGCTGAGCCAGATGTCCGACACCTTCCTCAACACACCGTCCCCTGTTGTCCTCTCGGGGCTAGGCACTCCAATAACACCTCAGACCAGCACTGCAGCAGCACCCACCTCCACAGTACCTGCTCCCTAACATCTTAGCCTGGGCACACACCTCCGAGTGACCAAGAGGAGTGCCAGAGACTGGCTGCCTGGATATTTGTGGACTTTATTTGGACACTTGACTTGGGTCATGTTTATTTTACAGCTTGTTGTTCAATAAAGTTTATCTTTGTTTCACACACTTGCTTCATTAATTTTTTTCTATAAAGTCTGGGTGGAAACTTTTAGAAATGGTTTAGCCTTTGCATGCTTGTGGGATGGGTTAAGATAGCAGTGGGATGGGCAGGGATACCTGTGGGATGGGTTAAGATAGCAGTGGGATGGAAAGGGATACCTGTGGGATGGGTTAAGATAGCTGTGGGATGGGGAGGGATACCTGTGGGATGGGTTTAAGATAGCTGTGGGATGGGAAGGGATACCTGTGGGATGGGTTAAGATAGCAGTGGGATGGGAAGGGATACCTGTGGGATGGGTTAAGATAGCTGTGGGATGGGGAGGGATACCTGTGGCATGGGTTAATATAGCTGTGGGATGGGAAGGGATACCTGTGGGATGGGTTTAAAATAGCTGTGGGATGGGAAGGGATACCTGTGGGATGGGTTAAGATAGCTGTGGGATGGGAAGGGATACCTGTGGGATGAGTTAAGATAGCTGTGGGATGGGAAGGGATACCTGTGGGATGGGTTAAGATAGCTATGGGATGGGAAGGGATACCTGTGGGATAGGTTAAGATAGCTGTGGGATGGGAAGGGATACCTGTGGGATGGGCAGGGATACCTATGGGATGGGTAATAGCTGTGGGATAGATAAACCTCCAGTGCAAGCATAGTGGGACTGTATGGTCCACCCTCCCAGGTGCCACCCCTATGGCCCTTCATTATCAATTACAATGTAAGCATTGATCCACACATGTCAACATAAACACAACTCTTTATTAAACGCCCTGTTCATTGTAGGCCAACCAAACATATATGGCCCAATCTCATCCATGTGATGAGACAGGCTGAAGGAAGCATCCATTAAGCATCTACCATCCTGTCTTGCCACTCCACCGCTCCAGCTGGGGAGTTGCACCAGTGTTTCAGGAGGTTGCACTGCTTCTTCACCTCATGTGAGGCTCTGTTGGGCCCTTGCACATCCTCAGTGTTGATCAGGTTTTGCCCTTGCCTCCATTCCCCAGGCTCCATGTCCCCATTGCCTTGCTGGAGGTCCAGGAGCCTGTTCTGCAAGACTGGGTAGCGGGTGCGCATGAGATTGTGCAGGATGCAGCAAGCTTTCACGATCCTCCTCATGGTCTCTGGGTGATGCTGCATGTTGGTGAGAAGTACCTGGAACCTGTTGGCCAGGATGCCAAAGGCGTTGTCCACCACCTGTCTTGCCCTGGACAGCCTGTAGTTGAAGATCCTCTCTTCATGGGTGAGGCATCTGGAGGTGTAGGGCTTCATGAGGTAGGTTGTGAGGGAGAAGGCATCATCCCCCACGATGAAGTAGGGCACATCTTGCGTGTCATTGGGCAGCGGGTCTGGATCTGGGAAGCCCACCATGAGGTTGCTTTCCAGCCCCTCCTTGAGGTGACTGTCATTGTATACCTGGGCATCTGAAGATGAGCCGTTGCCTGAAACATCGATGTACATGAACTTGTTGTCAGCATCGACCATGGCAAAGAGGATGATGCTGAAGAAACCCTTGTAGTTCTGATAAGTGGACCCCGACTTGGGTGGAGCTTTTCAGGCCACATGCTTGCCATCTATGGCTCCAAGGGTGTGGGGGAAGTTTCACTTCTGATACCACTGCTCTGCAACTTTCTTCCATCCTTCTTCAGTGGAGGCGCACTGGAGGAGCTCCTCCTTGTATTGTTCCATGATGACCTGCACCACTTCTCTGACAACAAAGGTGATGGTGCTGGGTGGCACCCTCCAGCTGTACTGCATGCTCCTGTTGGTGGTCCCTGAGGCCAGGTGGCGCAGAGTGAGTGCCACCTTGAGCCCAGGTTCCAGGCTGGGTGGGAAGTTGGTGTTTGTCTTGGTCAACCTGGGTGTCAGGCGCTGCACAACTTCGTCAAACATGGCTGGAGGCATCCTCATGAAGTTCTGGAACGCCCGAGGGTCTTCGCTCCTAAGCTCCACCATCAGCTTATGAAACGTCCATGAACGGATGCTGGACGGATAGAGGGGAAGCAAAATGGAGACAGTGAGTACATCGCATTTTCGAACGGATGGCAAGCTTTTTTGTCTGTTTTACTTCCTCCTTGCACCCGTTGGTGCAGTGTGACAGGGGCTTAAGGTATAAATTACTTACATATTTTTTTTTTAAATTCTAAAGTCACATTTGTCCTTATGGAAATAAAGTTCAGCAAACAATATAGTGTTCCCATTATTTAAATGCACAAAGTTACACTAAATTAATCCACAAGTAAGCATTCTGTATCCTAGTTTCAAATACTTAATGTGTAATGGTTTTCAGGCAAAACAATAGTTATTGTGTCTTTCATCTATGGATTTATTGTCCAGCTGTGTTCTCCACTATACTAAACCCTGAATAGTTTTTGGAAACCATGGAAACTACTGGTATCATTTATGCTGCGTTAGATTCTGTTGATTATTTTCAAGTAAACCTTTGCAGTGTAAACCTATATGTGTAAAACTATCTTGTTCAGAATCCAGTCTGTGGCATCAAATTAATTCATAATTCAGTGAATTCTATTCCATTCCTATATAGTAATCAAATTATTACTTGGCACATAGCCAAGCATATGAATTTGTCTATATATACCGAAGAATTTGAGATAGCCATATTCAGAAATGGCTGGTTTTATTTCAGAAATTTAATTTTTGGAAAATAAACATAATACCAATGAAATACCAAATAGTTTAGGAAAATGACAGTGTCCACATGCAGAACAACAGAATTTAAACTTAATGTATTTAAATTTAAACTAAACCTCAAAGGCAAGAAATTGTTCAACATGAACATCATAGGGGGGAAATAGTTTCTTTTATATGCACAACCTGAATGCTGTTAGGCTGTTCTTTTTCAAGGCTACTGTGCCAGTTGATTGTATAAGAAAAATAGCTTTTTGAACTGGAAATATAATTTGTATGCAGACAAATAATGTATGACACTTACCTCCCTTCCCTCTCTAATATTCCCTCAGCTTTACACAATTTGGCCACTATGGACATGTGATCTGGCTCAAGAGTAGAAAATATACTTTGCATACTGATAGTCCCAAACTGCTATCTTCATGTTAAGTCATAATTGGAAAGGCTGCTGTCTGAATCCCTAGAAAGCTGTTGCCAGGTTATATAAATTCTACTCAGCTGCTATATATGCACAAATACAGCCATGAAGTTAGGAAAGTAAGTTGAGGGCATGTCTTCATTTACTGTTACAGCCACTTCTATCTTTCAGTCATGTTGACTTAACTCTAATCCAGTTTTAAAAATAATCCTGAGGCACTTTGGCAAGGGTTGCAATAATTTCAGCACAATTCAGTCTATCACATTCTTCCAATTTACCTGCTAGTTATAATGCTTCTTAAAATAGAGTATAGCTGGGTCAAACACCATCATCACTGTCATCATTGAGAGTATCAGATAGTTCTGACTGGATTTGATTACTAGATCTTTCCCAAGAATGTAGGATAGCTGAAGATACTGTTGAAATACATGTACTATCCCAAGTCATTTTTTTAAAAATCTACATTTCCCGGTATTTCCTATGCTTTTGTTTTAAAAGTGTAATTCTGCTATGTGGGAGCTGGGGATTAGACCTTCATAATTCAGATGACTAGAAAAATGATGAAATTATGTATTATTGGAAGGTTCTCAACAATTCTCTGTATTATTGGAAAGGACTCGTGAGGTAGACAAAAATGTTAACTTCTGTCTGACTATGTGACAAACCATAATAGTCTAAAAATCTAAATGACTCTGTGATGAACCATAATCATAATCATGATTGTAATAAACCAAATTGTGAACAAAAAGACCTAAAATAGGAATAAAGTAAAAACAAAGCAAGATACAATATTACAATTGGTGATAGCTTCGTCAGTGGATAATCAAAATTATACAGGTAGTATAGCAAAATTTAGTTATGTTCAGGGAGAATGAATCAAATTGTTATCAACATATTTCATAACAAGTGTACGTAAAAGTGATCAAAAATTTCCAGATGCTTTATAAGTTAAAGAGTTACGGTTCTATCTCAGCTCACAGAAAATATTTTTGTAATGGGCTTCCAAAACTGCTATGGGAAGAGTATGAATCTTGACTCTTGATGAATGTATCTTTTCGCTTATGTACACTGAGAGCATCTGCACCAAGACAAATTCCTTGTGTTTCCAATCACACTTGGCCAATAACAAATTCTATTCTATTCATTAAATATGCTAGCATTAGTGCTCTTCTGAAATTGGAAACAGTTATGTGGTGTTTTGTATTTTGCTGGTTGTAAAAAACAGTTTTATACTAGAATATCAGTTTTATTCCTCATCAAGTTTCAGTTTACAAGACAAATTTTACAATCAATGCACTATTAAATATATGGTAAATATATTCTTGGTAAATATATTCTTGGTAAATATATTCAAGACCATGGGGCAATTGACTAAGCGTAGGGATTTGTTGCCTGTGAAAAGTAGACAAGGAACTTCTAGGTTAGCCTGCAGCAAACTGAAGCTCACTATCTGAAATTGGCAAGACTGCTCCAGGTAATATAACTTCTGTTATGTGCCTTCTTTGTTGTGGTGCCTTCCTTCTGGAGCAGTATCCCATCAAAAGTATTTATGGGTCTTCTCCTGGAAATGTTAAACAAATCATTGAAAACTTGATGTTCCTCCAGGCCTTGGGGTAGGATGGGGTTAGAATGCTTTGGGAATTTATCTAGAATATTATCAAATTCAGAATTATTTTCCTTTCATGATCAATGTTGTTTTTGTTGTACGATTGTCCTTCCTTCCTTTGTGTTAATCCACACAAAGTCTTGTGAAATTTATTGGACTCTGTATTGAATGAATGAATAAAAGTATACAGTGCATAAAGAAAATATTCAGACCTCCTTCACTTTTGTCAATTTTGTTATGATGGAGCCTGATTCTACAGTTGTTAAAATGTATTTTTTTCTCAATAATCTATACTCAGTACCCCATAATGAGAAAGTGAAAACAGAATTTTACAAATGTTTGTAAATTTATTAAAAATTAAAAACCTGAAATATCACATTGGCATAAGTATTCATATACTTTGCAATGACAGTTGAAATTTAGCTTAGTGCCTCCCAGTAAGAGACATGACCAAGAACCCAATGCCTGAGCTTTAGAGATCCTTGTAGAAATCAAACTCTGCCTGAGCTTTAGAGATCCTTGTAGAGATGGAACAGAGTTCCAGAAGGGCAGCAATCCCTGCAGCCCTCCATCGATTTTGGCTTTATGGCAGAGTGGCTAGATGGAAGACTTTCCTCGGTGCAAATACATGAAAGCCTGCTTGGAGGTTGCAAAAAAGCCCCTGAAGGACTCTCAGATTATGAGGAACAAGATTCTCTGGTCCAATGAAATCAAGATTGAACGATCTGGCCTCAATTCTAAATGTTAGGTCTGGAGAAAACCAGGCACTAGTCATCACCTGTCCAATATCATCCCAACAATGAAACATGGTGGTGGCAACATCATGTTGTGGGGGAAAGCTGAATAGAGCAAAGTACAGGGATATCCTCAATGACAACCTGTTCCACAGCATTCAGGATATTAGACTGGGCAGAAGATTTGCTTTCCAACATGTCAAAGATCCTAAGCATATACACAGGACAATACGAGTGACTTAAAGATAATTCTGTGAATGTCCCAGATTGGCCCAGCCAGAGCCCTGACTTCAACATCTCTGGGGGGACCCGAAAATGGCATATCCACTGATAGCCATCAAATCCAACCTGACTGAGCTTGAGAGGATTTGTAAGGAAGAATTGTAAGGAAGAATTGTAAGCACACAACAGATATAAATTCAATGTAAACCACTACAAATTTGATTGCAGAAAGTACGACTTCAGCAACAGAGTGGTAAATGCCTGGAATGCACTACCTGACTCTTTTGTTACATCTTCTAATCCCCACTCCTATAACCTTAAACTATCCAACTATTGACCTCACCCTATTCCTAAGAGGTCTGTAAGCGGTATGCATAGGTGCACAATCATGCCTACCATCCCTGTCCTATTGTCTCCATTTATTCATATCTATTTCCTGTATTCTTACTCACATTTATACTTTTACTTATTATTTTATAAGCGATTGACAAATCAAATAAATAAGTGCAATAAATAAAGAATGGCAGAAAATCCCCCAATCCAAGTGTGCAAAGCTTCTCACATCATACCCCAAAAGACTTGAGGCTATAATTGCTGCCAAAGGTGCTTCAACAAAATAACTGAGTGAAGAGTCTGAAAACTTACATCAATGTGATATTTCATATTTTTTCTTTTTAATAAATTTGCAGGCATTTCTAAAATTCTGTTTTCACTTTGTTCTTATGGGGTACTTAGTATAGTTTAATGAAAAAATAAATAAATTTCAACTACTGTAGAATCAGGCTGCAGCAGAACAAAACTGACAAAAGTCAAGGGATCTGAATACTTTCCGAATGTATTTCAGAAATGGAGCAGAAAATGTATTTCAGAAATGGAGCAGAAAATGTGTTGAGTTGCTTTGTTGCTTTGACAATGTCTGTGTGATGAACAGAGGGCCACATCTGTATTTCCTCTTTATAAATAGTTTCTGGCACACTCCAAGCAGTATGGCAATATAGATAGAACTGAGATTAAGGCTCAAATAATTGAATATTAGTTTGTAAAGTTATTTCTTATGCAAATGATGGTGTGACATGAAGAATGTAAATGTTCATATTATGGCTTGCAGAAATTGATCATTGTTCCTTCTAAAACATCTAAGAACATGGCACAAACATTTATATGTACTATTATAATGTATATTGAGTAGACCATTGCATGCAATGATATGGGACATGCTTGTTTAATACAATATATTCACAACAGAAGAAATTCTTCAGTGATAATTGTGAAAGAATAATTGCTTTAAAAAGAAAAGTCAATAATATGTTGACCTGTTATTTCCAATGTCCTGGTAGTCAGAGTGGAAATCGAGATAATAGTTCCCTTCTAATGACTTAGCATCTCTTAATTTCTTTTAATTTTCCCCACTTCATTATTTTTAAATAGAAATAATTTACCCTACACCACCTGAAGGTTACACAAGTAATGCATGTGATTTAAGACCTGTCAAAGAATAAAGAAGTTTTAAAGAGAAGAGATCTGAGACGACCTTTCCCTAACCTTATAATGTGCTGGTTTAAATACTGCAAAGTAGCATAGAAAGTTGATTGGAGTTACTATACATATACAAGGGAATGCCAGGATAATCATGTTCCTTTACCAATCGAAGGACATAACATTCCATTCTAATGTATTCCAGAAAGTAAATCTTTGGATTAAAATTGATTCCTATGTTTTACATTAATTTAAGAATTCTCACTAGACATTTCTTAGTTTTCCTGCACCCTGTGATTTTGCCCTGAAACAAACTTTGATTGATTTATGCTAATAGCATCTACAAAATATAAAAATAAAAGCCATTCATTTATTGTCTCTTGTAGTTTTTAAGGGTGACATTTTCTGGTATAATTATGGGGAAAAGTGTTCAGAAGTTGAGGGGTTTAGTGGTTTTTCAGAAAGAACTGCTAATCCTCAGATAACATCTTTACTGCAAGCTGAGATTGTTTGCAGAGTCTTTCAACCCTTACTAGAAAGTTTGACTTGTGAATGCAGAGAGGGCAAGATGTCCATATATTACTAAAGGCCTTTCATTAAATCTTTCTTTTAAAAATAATGGTTCTTTTTAATCTATAATGGAACATGGGCTTATAGCCTGGCTGTGCTTAAAATTAAGCCTTATTTGTCATTAAATATGGTGCTATGTTTCTTCTGTAATTGAGCAGGGATCGATGCCAACACTGTGATGGACAGTAAGCTTATCCAACATGACTGAGATGGATTTCAGGGAAGACAAGTTTTGCTGTTCTATGTACAAGTGGGATGAGCTCACCATATCAACAACATTTAATTATTTTGTTGGTAATTATTCATTTGAGGGATACACATTTCAGTCTAACATTAAAGCAGCTGACAGACCAATACATTTATTGTTTGTTTAAATATATTTTAGATGGGAAACAATAATTAGTTTTTCATCTTATTTGCATAAAATAATGTTTTATTAAATGAGGATAGTCCAGCCAGTCCTAGGTAAAATACAAGAGTTTTTTTTTCTTTAATGTGAAGGGAGAATTATGACACAATATATTAGGAACTGCACAAGAAAAGACCATTTATTCAGAATGATAGGACTTTGTTTTGTTGCACTTTCAGAGAATTAAAAACAAAATGTCATAGAAACACAGCATTATTTGTACAGGTTTACAGATGAAGGCATGGGAGGAAAAATAAAATATAATACAGATTTGCATGATAATTATATTCCACTCCAGTTTAAACAGACTTATTTGATATTGATTGTGAATGTGATTCTTGGTCAAGAAAACTGGATTTCTTCTTGCTCCATTGTCTCTACTTCTTGCACCAAAAATAATTGTTGTCACTATGCTGGTTTATTTCTTTTACTGTTCCCCGTGTCTCCTTCCTGAAGCTGAAAACCTGGTAAAAGAGTGCAACCATCTCAGATAGAAGAATTGTATTGATCTTTGATTAAGAACATACAGTAGCTGTACTCGCCTGTTAGATCTTCCAAGCAACAACAATAAAGTTATATAATAAAATAATAAAAATATTTTTGTTGCTTGGAAGCTCATAAGAAATATAGTAATTTAATCAGCCTTCCTACAGAAGAGCAATATAAGATTAGTTAAAGTATTGCCTTAGTCAGGAAAGTCAGCTGAGTGACCTTGGGCCAGTCACTCTCTCTCTCTCATTCCAACTCACCTCACAGGATTATTATTGTGGAAAAAATAGGATGAAGTATGTGTATTAGCTATGTTTGCTGCCTTGAGTTATTTGTAAAATTATAAAGGCAGTATACAAAAAAACTAACAAATAAATAAATGCCTCTGAGAGGAGGGTATTTCATAGGGGGACCTCAGAAATATTTCATGGAGGGTGGAAGGTCACGTATCTCCTCCCAGACTAAATACATGTCATCTGGACTTCCTTTTCTAATCATGTTTTATTTATTTATTTAGGGTAGCTGGTAACTGGATATATATCTGGTTTCGACAGAGACTACTTGATAATATTCTTCTCTGCACTTCATTCTTCAAAAATGAAGAGTTGATGGAGAAGAAAAAAGTCCATAGTTTATTGAGTGTTGCCAAATTTCTAGCTGGTCTTTAATATAATTAAGGAGAGGTAACATCTTAGTCATATTATGTGACACTCAATGTGATGTCGGAGTGAAGTCATTGACTGGGGAGATTCAAGTTCAACTCATTCTTTTTATGGAAATTCACTGGTGACTTTGTAACCATTATTTCCTCTGAGAGTTTAAAAAAAAACATTTGTACAGTTCTCAAGTATTCATCATTAAACTCAAAAGCAGTTAAAATTAAGTACTGTTATTATCATCTTCATATGTGAACTCTATATTTTTCCTGTTTTTTCTTTCTTTTAATTACAAATGTATGGAGTTCTTTTTGACTCCATTCTATCCAACTATCTTTATCTCCATGGAAGCATTGCTGTATCTTATTCTCATTCTGCACTGTAATCATTTATAAACCCATTTTGTCTTCCATGCTTCTACTTCATGGTTCACCAAGCATCTTTTTTTTTTTTTCATATTGCCATTAATGTAATTCTGGATACTTCTGTAGTATCTTCCACTTCATCTTCCTTTATGTATTTAGGTCTATTTTCCTTTCATTCTGTGGGAGAGGTAATGCATTCTAATACTTTTTCATACAGACTTATCCTACATCCTAAAATTATTCTATTTTCAGATTTGTTTCTTTCTCTTTGTTTTCTTTTTCATCTATGTTTAGCTTTCTCCCATCCCAAGGACTACCTTGAGAAAATAGAAAAAGGAAAAAAAGTATGTTCCATATTCAAAACATCTTATCACTTTTAAGCTCAGTTCAGTGGCCATATTATTAATGGAAAACAATGAATGTAAGTTGAATAAGGAGTACTAAGATCTATATTTAGACATTTCAAATCCCAAACACTTCCAAAACACAGCTCATTTCAAGTACAAAAGAGGTATTTTCTATTCAAAGGTATCTTTAACTCAAAACAGTATTGTATAATTTTTAAAAATTTCACTACCTATACAAAAATACCTATGGTATGCTGACTATCATTTTCATTTGATTAAAGCAAAAGAGTTTGTACCAAGCAATTCTGGAGAAGAAATTTAAAGCCCTTTGTCACCTTGCATTTATCAGGCTTTCAAACATAAATAACCCTGCTGGGAATAGCCCCAGAGATCACTTGGAACAGTCAGTTCCAATGATTTGGAGAGCCTTCCTAGCTTTTGTATCCCCATGGTAGAACATTCTGAAAATGCAAACTATCTATCTATATTTATTTCTTTGTTTTATTTGTTTGTCAAACATGTACAAGTTAACAAGTATAAAGCCCCAGTCCCACTGCACATACAGATGCAAAGAGGATATAAAACATTAAAAAAAGCTTGCCAACCATTGGAAAACACTATGCATCCATTGTGTACTCACTGCATATGTGTTTCATACGCTCTATCCCTCGAGCATCTGTCCACTGAGATTTCATCCATGCAAGAAGTTTTGAGCTCTACAAAACTTTGTGAGTGGATGAACTTTCCGCCACATACGATGTACATCCGCGACATATACGGGCAACAAACGTTCTATGTCCGTTATCATCCATTAAACATCCACTGTATCCTTTCTGCATCCTCTGACCATCCCCTCAACTCACATTCTCTTCAGCTGAAAACGGAAAGAGGGAGGAAACAAAAGGTACACGAAATGTCTACACAGCGTGAGTAGCACGGAAATAAAAAGGATGTAAGCGTATGTATCTTGTATATAAAGTATTAAAAATGGACAAAACGTTTGTATCTGGGATGTATCTTGTATATTTAGGATGTCTGCAGTATGTCTAGAGTATGTAGAAGGACACCTAGCAGACTACCGATATCTCCTATAAAAGGGGGAGAAAATTATCTGGATCTCAGTATGAGTCCAGCAGCTGTGGTGTACAGACCTCTTCACCCTTGGTCTTGCTCTTCCACATCCTCAATTGTTCTCCACCATGGATCATGACAGAGTCCGTATGATAGCTGCGCTAATTCATCACCAGAACCAAAAACCTGTTCAGACTGTTTCACCTTTTATACAGAAGGAGAAGGAGATGTCCAAGAGCTGTGTGGATCCGAGGATGGATCGTGAGAAGAATGGAGTTTGGACTGTATGACCAGTTGATGGTGGAGCTGAGGAATGAAGACCCTTGTGCATTCCATCACTTCATGAGGATGCCACCAGCCATGTTTGACGAAATTGTAGAGCATCTGAGACCCAGGTTGACCAAGCCTAGAACCAACTTCCATCCCAACCTGGACCCTAGACTGAAGGTGGCACTGACTCAGCAGCACCTGGCCTCTGGAACCACATACAGAAACATGCAATATGTGTGGAGGGTGCCACACAACAGCATCAGGAAAGTCGTCAGAGAAGTGGTGCAGGCCATCATCAAAGAATATGTGGAGGAGCTCCTCAAGTGCCCCACCACTTAACAAGGCTGGAGAAAACTTGCAGAAGAGTGGTATCAGAGGTGGAACTTTCCCCACACTGTTGGAGCCATAGATGGGAAGCACGTGACCGCAAAGCTCCACACACCTCAGGGTCCACTTATTTCAACTACAAGGGCTTCTTCAGTATCATCCTCTTTGCCATGGTTGATGCTGACTACAAGTTCATGTACATCGATGCTTCAGGCAACGGGTCAGCTTCAGATGGACAGGTATACAATGCAAGTGACCTCAAGGATGGGCTGGAACGCAACCTCATCATGGGTTTTCCAGATCCAGACCCCCTACCCAATGACACACAAGATGTGCCCTACTTCATCAATGGTGATAACGCCTTCTCCCTCAGAACCTACCTCATGAAGCCTTACACTTCAAGATACCTCACCTGTGAAGAGAGGATCTTCAACTACAGGCTGTCCAGGGCAAGACGGGTTGTGGAGAACGCCTTTGACATCCTGGCCAACAGGTTCCAGATACTTCTCACCACCATGCAGCATGAGCCACAGACTGTGACTAGCATGGTGGAAGTTTGCTGCATCCTGCACAATCTCATGCGCACCCGCTACCCAGTGTTACAGAACAGACTTGTCGACCATCAACAAGGGAATGGGGACATGGAGCCTGGTGAATGGAGGCAAGGGCAAAACCTGATAGACACTGTTGATGTGCAAGGCCCCAACAGAGCTTCACGTGAAGGGAAGAAGCAGCGCAACCTCCTGAGACACTGGTGCAACTACCCAGCTGGAGCAGTGGAGTGGCAAGACAGGATGATAGATGATTAATGGATGCTTCCTTGAGCCTGTCGCATAACACTGATGAGATTGTGCCATGTATGTTGAGTGGTCCTATAATGAACAGGGCATTAATAAAGAGCTTTGTTTATTTTAAAATGTGTTGATCAATGAATAAATTGTTATTGATAAAAAATGTCAATATGTGTGGCAGCTGGGATGGTGGACCATAGAGTCCCACTGTGCTTGCACTGGAGGTTTATCAATCCCACAACTATCCTTATCTATCCCACAAGCATGCAAAGACTTAACCATTTTTTCAAAGTTTTCACCAACACTTTATTAAGTAAAAAAAAATGAACCAAGTGTCTTAAGCAAAGATAACCTTTATTAACTGTCTTAACTTTATGACTTTATTAAATAAGCAAAACGAACCAAGTAAACTGTATTAAGTGTGTTAAGCAAAAATAACCTTTATTAACTTTCTAGAGGTAAACTTTATGACTTTATTAAAAAAGCAAAATGAACCAAGTAAAGTGTCTTAAGCAAAGATAAACTTAAAAAGTAAACAACCCAGTCTCTGACACTATTCTCAGTCACTCTGAGTCATGTCCATGGTCTCAGCTGTTAAGCGGGCAGGGACTGTGGAGGTGGTTGTGGCTTGAGTGCTGGTCTGAGGCACCATTGGGGTGCTTGGCCCCGAGGGTACAACAGGGGATGGTGTGTTCAGGAAGCTGTCCGAGATCTGACTCAGTCCTGTGAGGTTGAGAGGCCCCTCATCAAGGACTTGAGATGACAGGCCCAATACCAGATTGTCCATTGAGGCTTAGCTTGGCTTGGCTTGGCTGTGGGGTGAAGGAAAGAGGTGTGTAGTGGGGCTGTCTGGTCTGCAGCTGGGTGAGGAGTGGCATCTGTGGTATGCAATGAACCTGGGCCTGGACTGGGAAGGTCTATTTTTGCTTTGGGAAGTCCTGGTAGTCGTAGCCTTGGTAGGTGAGGGGCTGTTGAAAGCCGTGGAAGGGCTGTGACATCGCCTGAGGTGGAGGAGCAGACCTGGACTGGGTAGGAGAAGCTTCAGATGGGCCTTGAGGGTTGTGCAGAAGTGCTGTGATCTTCTGCTTCATCACCTGGTATTGGGCCTCGGGTAGGTCCCTCAGGGTCTGGCTCACATAGGTGATGAAGGTGTTCCGGCCCAAGGATGCTCTGTCCAAGTGGACCAGCTGAGAGAGAAATTCTGTGCTGGTCTTCATTGTGTCCCTGATTTTCAATAGCACACTGTGGTTCTGGCGCTCCAGTCTGCCTCTCTGCCTGCATCCTCTGGAGCTGGGGGTGGGGGTGGTTTGGCCTCTGGTGGCTGCTGCTTCTTCCTCCTTTTGTGACAGAAGGGCATCATTCCCCCATGGGATCCTCCAAGTCTGCCAGCATGGGGAGTGCAGCTGTCGTGGGGGTCCCTGCTGTGGGGCCCTCTGAAGACAACTGCCTGGACAGGGTAGCTGCCTCCTGGCTGGAAGAGGACTGGCTGGCTGTGGGTTGTCTGAGGGAGAAGGGTGTCAAAGGGGCTGCTCCTCGGTGGCGGATCTCACCCTCCAGGAAACTGTACTTGGCCATGATGTTCATCTCCTGGTCAGTGAGCTTGATATTGGCCTGCCCGGATTTCTTGAGCTATAGCTTGCCATACCAGGTGTGCATGTGCTTCCACCATCCCAGGAGTACTTCTGCAGTGTACCCCTGGCTCTGTGCCTTGTCTCTCCAAGCTGCCTGCTTCTTCTTGGTGTCACGATAGAGTCTGTGGCCCTTTCTCCAGAGGTACTCGTTCTCCCTCAGCCATTCCAGCACCTCATCCTCATGCTCCTTGGAAAGGGTGTACTGTTTCGTCTCTCCCTTCTCCTTCCCTTGCCTCTTCGTCCCTCTGGCAGGGGCTTCAGCAGGGCCTTCAAGGGCTTGAGCAGCAGGGTCCTCAGCAGCAGGGCTTTGAGGGGCTTGAGGGCCTTGGGCTGGTCCACCACAGCAGCAGCAGCAGCAGGTTCAGAGTCAGTGCCAGGGGGTGGGATGCTGGTTCTATCCTTCTTGCCAGGGCTGGAATGAGTAGGCACCGGCTTCCTCTTCTTGACTGACTTACAAACCATGGTGTTCCTGCTAGATGAATGTTGTGGCAGCACATCTTTCCCCTGTATGCTGACTGCTTGCGTACTGCATCCTTTTATATCCGCAGAGCTGATGCAATTCATACTCCCTGCATGTGCAGTGAATGCTTTGCATCCGATATACATCCACGTGGCATCCGCTTTGTTTCCTATCGGCGTCCGTGATGTATCCAATTCATCCGCTTCATCCGCTATGCATCCTCCCCTTCCGCTATGCATCCACTTTGAAATTCTCCCCCGGAACCCCTTTGGAGGTGTCATCCGCTTCCATCTGCTGTCATCCCCTAGGCTTCCTATGAACATCCGCTTAACATCCCCGCCACATACTACCCACATCTGTTTTTTTCCGTTCTTTTCCATTCTGTTTATGCAAATTTTCACCACTTTTTGGAGTGGATGGCAATGGATGGAGCCACCCCCGGAATTTTTCTCATCCGCTGTGTCCTTTATGTATATGTTTTACGTCTGTCGGCCAGTGGGACCTAGCCTTAAGTATTAACATAAACATGAACAAAGGAAGTAAATACAGATGAATGGGGACAGTAAGACAGGGACAGGAGGCACACTGGTACACTTTTGCATGCCCCCTTTATAAACCTCTTAGGAATAGAGTGGGGTCCACAGTAGATACCTTGAGACTGAAGTTGTGTGGGTTTGAGGCTGTAACAATGGATTTGCAAAGAGCATTCTAGGTGTTGACCACTCTGTTGCTGGAGTCATAGTCGAGTTTGGAGAAATGTTGGAGGATACAGGCAGTTCACAAAGAAGGCAATCCTTCCTCTTTCATGTATTTTGCTTCCCTATTAGTAACTTAAGCAAGAAGTGTTATGGCCCTGCTGGACCTTCAAGGAAGAAGAGGTAGTGATAGAGCCAAGAGTTTATAGGAATAATAAGGGATGATTCCAATAGCCTTGAAGCCAACAATTCCACTCTGTAACAACACTCTGTAAACTGTAACAAATAGAATTCTTCAAATATTCATCTGGTTGATGGCACAGCTTAGATTATTGACTGAGAAAAGAACACTGGAGTGGGGGGGGGGGGGGAATTAAGCCTTAACTCTGTTCTCCTGCCATACTTTGAATTCCATCTCACCATATCTCATTTCTTTTCCCCTTAAGATTTGTCATTTGTTTATTAGATTCCTGGTTTTGGCTGATGTCAAAACTTATTATATTACTATGCCCATGCTTCTAAATATTTGCTTGAATTTTTTATATCTCTGGACTATGGCAGCTTGCCAGTAGTGCCAACCAGGAAAAGAGATAGCTGCTGGTTCTTCATTCCCATGTAGCAGCAGAGAAAATACCGGCCTCATTTCTGAGAGGTGATAAGGTAAGAGGAACTAGGCAGCACTTTTGACATCAACATGTTTTTTTCCAATCTCAAGAGTGGAAGTAAAGCACATCCTTGGAGATTATTTGATGAGCCCAGAAGTTAGGTTTCAAGCTATTTCATCAATATAATAAATTATTTTCTCGTGATAATAATGAAGCTGCCAGTTAACTTCTGGCATTCATTTCAGCAACAATCTACTAGAATTAGTTTACCATTTTACATAATCCTCTATTGGTATGGAAATTAGCAAGAACTTTAGATTTCACTTACTGTATGTGTAACTGGGAACTACTGTAGTAATTTCAGTATTACTGTCGTATTATATTGCCACCAATGTCTCATCATGGGTAAAGCAGCAACACAGCTAGACTAGTTACATTCATCTTAGTAATTAAAAAGGTTTGATAAATCAATTAACTAGTTTGGTAAGCAAATATTTAATGTTTAGAGAAATGCAGACAGACTCATTAATGCATATTCCAATAAACTGAAAAAATGTATGCCAATACAAGTTTTATATAAACAAATGATAAAAGAAAAAAGAAAATTAACTTATTTGATATGTATACTTCCAAGTAAGATGAAGCACATAACTGAGCTATGAAAAAGAGTAGTTATGGAGCTCGGAAGGGAATAATATTACCATATATCAGGAGCAACATCTAGTACATTGTTACCCAAGATGTTTCTAAGATTGTGAAATCCAAGAAAATCTATACATTTAAAGTTTAAAACTATTAAAATTGATAGGGTTTTTTCTAATATGATATGACATATATAAATATACTTCCAGACTCCTTTGAGTGGCCAAGTTGAGCATGTGGAGCTAATTTAAAAAGTAGTTTATGTATCTTTGATGGAGTGATATTAATTTCCATTTTTAAAATCTGTCAAGTACATGTGGTTTTTATTGGATAAATTGTTATGTTTTGATCCAAAATCACTGGAATTAAATGTTGTGGAATTACTGAAACTTGAAAATAGCAGTAAAGATGTTTTATTGGAATTATTGGGTGGAACAGTGATCAGAACTTTAAATTGGATAATTTATAAAGATTGCTTCAAAGACTTAGAGAGATTTCATTTTGAATATGTTGTCAGCTAGTAGAGTTGCAGATTAATACAATTAATTCAGATTTATTGAAATTGATCCTATTCTTACAATATTGGAAATTCCTTTCCTAAGAACATCAAGGTGAATCCCTTTAACAAGAAAGGTATTCAACATATCCATATCCGTGGATATCACAAATCCATTGTGATTTAAAATACAAGCATTTTGTCAGTGACCATCTACATAACCTCATTTTTGTTATGAAGAAATAAAGCTTTAGACATTTGAGCAATCTAGCCTTCAGGAGAAGGGGTGAAATGGTTTTACTCAAGCAAAACTCGGAAGCTATACCTCTTCTATTTATGTTTTCTTTACCAGAGAAGAGAGAAATCTGGGATATATAAAATGAAACAGATCATCTGTGAAGAGACAAAGAAAAATAAATATCTGGTGAAGAATGATAAAGCAAGAAAATGTAAGCAGCCCGTGGAATATTTGTGAGCTAGTTTCTAGGCTAAGTGTGTTGACCTATAGTCTTTCAAAGTAACCCAAAACCCAAAACATATATTAAAGTCAGGTAATGCCTTTAACTCAACTTCACTCTTTTATCTGGCACAGTTTAAAGTCACAAAAGTAAATAATGAGGCAAACAGAAAACCAAAACAAACCATATTGATGAGAGTTCTGAAGCAAGCCGAGATAACTAATTATAAACTCCAGGAAAATAACCAAGAAAAGTCCAAGGGAAGAACGCCAGCAAAGATAAGCCTCTTTCAAGGTGAACACTAATTGACTTCAGCAATTCTAACTGTACAGTTCAAACTTATATACATAGCTCCCACCTGCCACAAGAAGGATCATGGTAATCTCCTCTTGAGTAGACCTCACTTTTCCCTGATCCTCTCCTCCCTGCATGACCTAGGATGGATAGGGGATGGGCCTGGATCCTCCTCTGACTGCTCAGCTGGATTCTGCCCTTTCCCAGCCTCCTCCACCACCTCTGGAGCCACACTCCCACTTCCTGTTGGCTGTTCCTGCTCTTCCTCAGAGTCAGACTCCACCAGGGGCATGACACTAAGTATTGCTCAGATAAGACAAACTGTGCTGTGAGAGAAACAGACCATCTCAGAAAGTTAGAAGCCAGAGGAGGAGGAGGAGGAGGAGGAGGAGGAGGAGGAGGAGGAGGAG
>BLBF01000003.1:100638988-100658067 GCA_015471245.1 Laticauda colubrina | reverse complement strand
GAGGAGGAGGAGGAGGAGGAGGAGGAGGAGGAGGAGGAGGAGGAGAGGAAGAGGAAAAGGGAACTCTAAGAGTGTTCTGTCTGGAGTTTGTGATAAGAGCAAAATGAAGTATCTCTGGGGTGGAGGTAATGGATTATAATTCACTATGACCTGTAGGGACCATAGAAGAAATGTCCCTAAAATTAGGGTTGAAAATGGAAATCTAGGGAAGTGAAACATAAGCTAGGAGAAATGAGCTGGAGGAAATCTCTCCTGCTAGAGGCCAGCATTTGTATTAAGATTCATTTTTTTAAAGGAGTGCTAGCCTGCTTTATGGATTGTGATATTTAGAGTGTTGCCTGAATGTTTCAGCATATATGCCTCTGCATGCTTATCAGAAGTTTGTTATCTTTTTTGTAAACTCCATCCTGCAGACTTTATTCTATCTAAGTTATGTGAGTCTCAGGTCTTGCCCACTTGTACTTGTATCCAATCTCTGCAGAAAATATTATCTGGGAGAATTATGTCTGCATTAATACACTGCATTCAGTGATAAATATTTTATTTCACCCAATTGATATTATTTGGGAAGTTTATTCCCTAAACCTAAAATAAAAGCCTAAAATAAATTTCCACTCTTCCCACCACCCACCACGTTCTGGTTTTAAGAAAACTGTTTTTTTTTTTTAAAGTCATAATATTGATACTTTACTTGGCATTAAATTCACAGATTTCCTGGATAAACATCAAAACTGAACAGCAGGGACAGAGAATTAATGGATACATAACATTTCTGTTCCCAGCAACCTAAAATTAATAAGGATACCAGTGCATGTAAAATAAATGTTTGTGCAGGTAAGATTATCAACCTTGCTGTCAACCAAAACAAAGCATTTAATTGTGAGTGCCATGCCATGTGCATTAATCAAGCAAGTGACAAGAAAATAGAGGCAGGCAGGCACAACACAGGTTAGACAGTAAACACAGCATCAGACATAAAGATCTCAAGTGCCTATATACAAATGCACAAAATCTGGGGAACAAACAAGGTGAACTCGAACGACGAATACGTGAAGGTAGATATGATATAGTTGGAATAACAGAAACTTGGTGGGATGAAACCCTTGATTGGAACATATTGGTAGAAGGATAAAAACTGTTCAAAAAAAACCAAACCCCATAAAAGAGGAGATGGAGTTGCACTGTATGTAAATGACCACTATATTGCTACAGAAATTCATGAAACCAAAGCTAAAAACCACCTAAAATGCATATGAATGCATATGCATATGAAAAGAATGACATGGTCATAGGTGTATATTATAGGCCACCCAATCAAGCAGAAAAAAATAGATGTCCTTTTTGCCAACCAACTAACAAACATATGCAGGAAACACACAACAATAGTAATGGAGGACTTCAATTATCCTAATATTATTGTGTTCTACAGAAGTTCTTTTTGTTGGTCCACATTTTGAGTGGGAGTTTTGTTTGTTCTGATTGGCTGAGCAGCCTGACAGTGAACTATAAAAGAGAGATGTCAGACAGCATCAACTGTTACCTATCAGCTGGCCGATTCAGAAACATATCACCAGACTAGGGTAACCTGTTTCTTTGTTACAATAAACATGGTTTCATTCTTCAATGCCTGCCTCAGCTCATTCTTAGAAAGAATATAACATTGGCGATGAAGGTGGGATGCCTGCCTGAAAGCTGAGGAAGAAAGAACCAGAGGTATTGTGTTTGGTTTTTTTTTACCTCAGGATAGACAAGATGTCGACTGCTCTGACATTTCCGTGTTTTCACCCATCATCAGAAACTTGGGAATCTTACATTAATCATTTTGACTGTTTCCAAGATGCTGCTGATTTGTCTGAGATTTCAAACCATAGGAAAAAAGCGTATTTCCTAAGCTTTTGCTGGGCCATGGTTTTTGATACCGCCACAGTGCTGTTGGTGCCTCAGACTGTTAAAGTGGTATCCTGGGAAGATTTACAATAACTTTTAAGTAATCATTACTCACCCAAACCTTCTAGAATTACAAGGTGGCATGCATTTAGGAAACGAGTACAGGCTGAGGGAGAGACTATCAGTACATACATGGCTGCCCTCTGAAAAGCAGCACTACATTGCAGGTTCTGGGATCTTGAGGATCAATTACTGGATCAATCAGTGTGAGGTGTACGAGACCTCAGGTTTCAAAGACGCTTGCTTGCCAAGGGCGATTTAACCCTTAAGATGGTTGTTGAGGAGTCTCAAGTGGCAGAAATGTCAATTATCTCTGCTGCTGAAATACAAGGCTCTAATAGCACTGTTACATCCAACCCGAATGCTCCTGTGCATTAAGATGACAGTTGTCCTGACAAAAATTCTGAAGCTGATGAAGATGTAAATCACCTCAGAGGACAGTCTCCACCACAGTGAAAGAACTGGATTCCTGATAACAAACCTATGCAACCACAAACAACCTGCCTGAGTTGTGGTGGCAATCATTTTAGATCCACATGCAGGTTTAGAAATGTAATTTGTTTAAAATGCCAAAGAAAGGGACACATAGCTAGGGTTTGCAAATCAGAAAAAAACTTTAATCCACAATATCAGCCTCAAGTTAGATTACAAAAAACAAAAAGAAGAATGTTTACTATTACTCGGGCTTATTACAATTCTAAGTCACCTAACAAATTTAACTAGATCTATACAAAATTCTATAACTAGATCTATAACAAAATTCATGTGACTGTCTGCTTAGAAGGAAAGCAGTGTTTAATGGAAGTTGGTACTGGCTCATTGCTATCCATTGTATCCTGGAGCATGTTAAAAATGTTAGTTGCTGCAATCACAAAGAAACATCTCCAGCCATGCAAACTGTCCTTAAAAGACTACCAAGGGATTCCATTCAGTAATGGGCACAGGTAAATTCAATATCCAGTTTCAAAACTTTGAGGGACTACTTCCTCTCACAATGGTAGAAGGCACCTTATCAAGCCTATTAGGGATAAACTGCTTCACATTTTGGGACTTACAATATCTGCAATACATTCCATTCAGGATCAGGTTTTACAAGCATTATTAAATCATTTTAAGGAAGTATTTAATGAAGAATTAGGTCAGTATGTAGGAACTCCAATCTCATTTACTTTGGACCCCAATATAGCACCCATCAAGTTAAAACCTAGAAGAGTTCCTTTTGCATTTTGACGTAAAGTAGATGCTGAATTGGATAAATTAATAGCCTAAGGTTTCTAGAACCCACAGATTTTGCAAAATGGGAGACCCCTATTGTGACAACTTTGAAGCGTGATGGTTCTATCAGGATTTGTATAGACTATAGAAGTACCATAAAGAAGGCTTTATAAACCAATGCTTACCCAGTGCTAATAATCCAGCATCTGTTGCATTCACTGGGAAAGGGGTCTATTTTTGCAAAATTCGATATGGCTCAGGCCTATCAACAGCTACCTGTTGACAACCTTACAGTGGAGGCACAGACAATTGTCACCCATTTTGGTGCTTTTAAATGTACTAGATTACAATTTGGAGTTTCAGTAGCACAGGGTTATTTCAGTGCCTGATAGAAGGACTGCTTTAGGGCATTCCAGGGGTAGTGCCAGACTTCGATGACATTCTCATTTTTGCTTGCAACTAAGAAGAACTTTTCAAACATCTCAGAAGGGTCCTAGTCTGTTTCAAAACAGCAGGCCTTAAATTGAAGGAAAACAAATGCAAATTTGCAGTCAGCCAAGTAATTTTCTGGGATATCACATAGATGCCAAAGGTATTGATCCCATTGAGTCAAAGGTAAGAGCTATTAAGGATGCCCCTACACCATCCAATAAGACAGAACTGCAAGCCTTTTGGGGGCTCCTGAATTTCTATAGCTTTTTTCTTCTGCATAAGGCTTCTGTGGCGGAACCGTTACATAAATTATTGGATGTGAAAGCTTCCTGGTCATGGGAGCCCAAAGAAGAATTCTTTTTTAATGCTGTCAAAGCTCTGTTGTCATCTGACAGTGTGTTAATACAATTTGACAGGGATTTATCTTTGATACTTTGCTGTGATGCTTCCCCTTTTTGGGATAGGTGCTGTGTTGGTACACAAATTGCCAAATGGCCTGGAAGCACTGATGGCATATTTCTCCAGGACCTTATCAAGTATTGGGAGAAATTATGCACAGATCGATAAGGAAGCCACAGCAGTCACTTCTGTAAAAAAAAAAATCATGAGTTCCTCTATGGTCACCATTTTCAGCTTGTGACCAATCACAAACCTTTATTAGGCATTTTGTCTGGAGATCGTCCAAGCCCTACAGTCCTAATTGTTGGATGATCAACAATTACCTGTGACTGCAGCAAATATTGCTTAATGTTTGTCAGGAGAGCAAATGATATTACCTGTTTTAGACTGGATGAGAAGGGGTTGGCCTGAAGGAAGATTAGACACCAAATTCTTACCATTTAGAACCAGGCAGCATGAGATGTCCACCCAGCAAGGGTGTTCATTATGGGATTACTGTGTCATTGTCTCTAGCAGGTTGAGGCCTGGGATAATAGATGGTTTACATGAAGGACACCCAGGTATTGCCAGAATGAAGGCACTGGCAAGGAGTTATGTCTGGTGGCCAGGCATAGATGCAGACATAACTACTAAGGCCAGGACATGCCAGGCATGTCAACTATCGAGGCCTGCCCTACCAGCTGCCAATCCAGGGGAATGGGAATTGGCTATGTCCCCATGGTCACGAGCCCACACATGTTTGGTGGGCCCTTCCCATGGCTGCATATTCTTAATTGTAGTGGACTCTTATTCCAAATGGGTTGAGTTGTCCCTCATGCATTCGACTACTTCGACAGCTGTTATAGAAGTGTTAGACCATTTGTTTGCAACTCATGGTTTTCCAGATGTTCTTGTTTCGGATAATGGTCCATAATTTACATCAGCTAGTTTTGAATTGTTTCTAGCTAAGAGGGGGTCTGACACGCTCTGACAGCCCCTTATCACCTGGCAGCGAATGGGCAAGCTGAAAGGGCCATAAGGGCAGCCAAGAAGGTTTTAGGCAGACTCGAGGGAGAAGATTGCCACTTAAAATTATCCACTTATTTACTATCACAACATATCACACCTAGCTCAGTGACAAATCGTTCTCCGGCAGAGATGCTGATGGGAAGGAGGCTTAGGAATAATTTAGATAGGCTCCATCTGAGCTACTCTCCTTCAATTCCATTAGATTCTTTTAGCTTGGTGAGGTCATTCCAAGTAAATGACCCTGTGTACGCTAGGAATTTTGTGGGCAATCCCCTCTGGTTGCCAAACCAAGTGGTGGCTGTCACAGGCCCGAGGTCTTAAAAAAATGGGTTACAGGATGGCAGAATATGACAACGCCATATTGACCAATTGAGAGGTTGTTGGGGCTCATTACAGAGTAATCAGAGAGGAATGAACAAACAGAGGGAATGTTTTGTCGGTATGATGTACCGGAGTACGAGACACTGATGAGCAATGCCCGTGCTGACACAAACTTACCTGATGAAGAGTTCTTAAGAGAGTCTCACTCATCTTCAGAGAGAGGTCCAGTACCGCCATGTCCGGAGCGTTTGGTGACAGCTGATCCATTCCAACCAGCTGCAAAGAGCGAACTGTGCAGGTCAGGGTGAGAGAGACGTCGCCCTGCCTATTTAAATGATTATGCATGCTGGGGGAAAGGAGTATTGTGTTCTACAGAAGTTCTATTTGTTGGTCTGCATTTTGAGCTGGAGTTTTGCTTGTTCTGATTGGCTGAGCAGCCTGACAGTAAACTATAAAAGGGAGCTGTCAGACAGCATCAGCTGTTACCTGTCAGCTGGCCGATTCAGAAACATTATCGGCAGACTAGGGAAACCTGTTTCTTTGTTACAATAAACATTGTTTTGTTCTTCAATGGAAAATTAACACTACACCAAGTGAGAAATCAAATAAGTTCCTAACCAACCTCACTGTCAACTTTGTTGTCTGGGAGGTAGAGGATGGAACTAGAGGGACAGCCATACTGGACTTAATTCTTACAAACAGAGAAGTGATAGAAGGAGTTGAAACTGCAGGAATCTTGGGTGAGAGTGACCATGTCATACTATAATTCAACATAACACAAACAAAGCAATAGAACATAATAACACCAGAGTCTTGGATTTTAAAAGAGCTGATTTTAATAAACTCAGAGAGAACTTGGAAAAGATTCCATGGATGAAAATCCTAAAGGGGAAAACAACTCAAGAATTTTGGGAATCTCTGAAAAATAAGATCATAGAAGTCCAGACCAACACAATACCACTGAGAAAGCAAAACAAGAAATCCAAGAAGCAACCAGCATGGCTGCACAAAGATTTCACTTGCAAATTGAAAGAAAAAAAGGACAAGTACAAAAAATGGAAAGAAGAACATACAACTAAGGCAAAATATCACCAGATAGCCAGAATTTGCAAAGAAGAAGTCAGGAAAGCAAAGGCTCAGAATGAACAAAGACTTGCAACAAAAGTCAAAGTTTCTTCCAACATATAAATAACAAGAAAAAAATCAAGGAAACTGTCCATTAAAGAGAGAAGACGACAAGGAAGTAACAGGCAACAGAGAGAAAACTCAGAGAGAACTGCATAACTCATTCTTTGCATCCGTCTTTACGCAAAAAGAAGCTATAGCTCAACCCACCAAAAACATAACTGTAAAAGACAGACTAGAAATAAAAGTTAAAATAAATAAAAAAAAAAAGTAAGAGAACACCTGTCTGATCTTGATGAACACAAATCACTGGGGCCTGATGAATTACATCCCAGAGTTTTAAAGGAGCTGGCAGAGGTCATCTCAGAAACACTGCACCATATCTTTCAAAATCCTGGAGCAGTGGGGAACTACCAGAGGACTAGAAAAGAGCTGATGTGGTTCCCATCTTCAGAAAAGGAAACAAAAATAAACATACCCAGAAAACTATAGACCAATCAGCCTTACATCAATACCTGGGAAGATACTGGAAAAGATAATGAAAAAAACAGAACTGCTAACATCTAGAAACAAGTAAAGTAATAACAGTACAGGTTTCTTAAAAACAGATCATGCCAAACCAATCTTATTTCATTCTTCAACATAGTGACTAAACTAGTAGACCAGCAAAATACTCTGGATATAATATATATTTAGATTTCATCAAAGCATTAGACAAAGTAGACCACAACCTACTTCTTAATAAGCTAGAAAAAAAGTGGAATAGATAGCACCACCACTAGATGGATTCGCAACTGGCTGACAAACTATACTCAACGAGTAGTCCTTAATGGGCCCAAGTCTACATGGAGGGAAGTAAGCAGTGGGGTGACTTAGATGAGGGAACAGAAGGGGAACTTTCCAAATTTGCAGATAATACTAAGCTGACAGGAATAGCTAACAGCCAAAAAGATAGGCTCAAGATCCAGATGGATCTTGACAGAACAGAACAATGGGCCATATTGAACAAAATGAAATTCAATGTAGAGAAGAGTAAAGTCCTACACTTAGGCAAGAAAAACCAAAAATATACATATGGACTGGGTGAAAACAGGCTCAATAGCAGTAACTGTGGAGAGGGATCTTGGAGTCTTAGTGGTCAACTAGCTAAATATGAGCCAGCAGTGTGCAGCAGCAGCCAGAAAAGCTAATGCAACCCTAAATTGCATTAACAGAGGAATACAATCAAGATCAAGTGACGTATGAATACCACTCTATAAAGCTTTAGTAAGACCACACCTAGAGTACTGCATCCAATTTTGGTCACCACATTATAAAATGATGTTGAGATTCTAGAAGAAGTACAGAGAAGAACAACCAGGATGATTAGGGGACTGGAGACTAAAACATATGAAGAACGGTTACAGGAACTGAGCTTGGGTAGTCTAGTGAAGAGAAGGGCCAAGGAAGATATGATAGCAGTCGTCCAATATTTGAGAGGCTGCACCAGAGAGGAAAGGGTCAAGCTATTATCTAAAGCAAGGGTCGTCAACCTTTTGGATGTCAGGGACCACCAAACTTATAATTTTAAATCCCGGTTCTGCGGGCATGGCCTAATTTGTGGGTGTGGCTTGATGGACATATGACTGGCTGGGCATGGCTTGTGTGTAAATATTATAAATATTTATATAAATGTTGATTTTTTTATAAAAAACTTTTACCCAAAATCAGGCAAAGCAGGCAGGCAGATTGAATTGCTAACAGAATTATTCAGTGATCTATCTGTCTGCCTTCGGCTCGCTGAGTTTCTCAAATTTGCTTGCCATGAGTCTGCACTGAATAATAGAATCTTCAGTCCTAAGGGAGGTTCGGCTGTGCTTAAATGCAGAGCCAAAGATCTAAAAAGTAGCTAGAAAGTGAGAAATGCAACCATTTTCTGCTTCCGAGCTAATCTAAATCTCCCAGCACAGCAGAACAGCTGATGGTCGGAAACATCTGAGCGACTGTGGACCATCTGAGTGGACCATCTGAGTGACTGTGTTGTGACGTTGTTCATACTCAGTCTGAGCTATTGTCTTGCAACAGCTCAGTATGTGATAAATGATTTCATCCACTTCTTTGCAGAGTCTGCATTTGGGTTCATCAGCAGATTTTTCTATTCTGGCTTTGATTACATTTGTTCTGATGGCTTGTTCTTGGGCTGCAAGAATCAGGCCTTTTGTTTCTTTCTTCAGTGTTCCATTGGTCAGCCATAACCAGGTCTTTTCCTTATCTACTTTTCCTTGGATCTTTTCAAGGAACTGTTCATGCAGTGCTTTGTTACACCAGCTGTCAGCCCAAGTTTGCATCGCTGTTTTCCAATATTGATTCTTGATTTGCTGCACTTTGAGCAGCTTTCTCTTGTTGACCTCTATCAAAGCTGGTTCAACACTATCTTTCAGATAATCTACCAGAGCATGCTTCTCTTTCTTGACTGTCTGCTTCACTTGCAAAAGTCCTCTGCCACTTGCTTTTCTGGGCAAATATAGCCTGTCGATGTCACTACACAAGTGCAGCACATAGTGTATGGTCATCAGTTTTCTTGTTTTCCTATCCAGGCTGTCCAGCTCTGGCTGTGTCCAGTTTATGATCCCAGCAGTATATCTGATGACGGGCATGGCCCAGGTATTTATAGCCTTGATAGTGTTACCACCATCCAGTTTGCTTTTTAGAAGTTTTCTGACCCTTTGTGTGTATTCTTTGCTGACCACATTTTTCACTTGCCCGTGCTTGATTTGTCCAGCTGCAGTATGCCCAGGTATTTGAAGGCTTCCGGTTGGTGGCATTTGATAGTTTATCCATTGGGCATTTCATTTCCAACACTTTCAACATCTTCCCTTTTTTCAGTGCCCCTGTGGAACATCTGTCCAGGCCAAACTCCATGCTGATGTCAGTGCTGAAAATTTGAACTGTATTGGTCAGTGACTGGATTTCAATTTCTGAATTTCCGTATAACTACAGATCACCAATGTACAGCAGGTGGGAGATTTTCTGTGAATTTTTAGCAGTTTGATAACCCAGGTTAGTTTTCTGTAAAATTGTTGACAGGTGGGTCATGGCGATGATGAACAGCAGAGGTGACAAAGAATCACCCTGGAAAATCCCTCTTTTGATGTTGACCAGTCCGTAGCTTTCACTTCCAATAAATAGTTCTGTTTTCCAGTGCTTCATCGCATTTGCAGTAAAAGTACCAATACACTTACTTATTCCGATGACATCCAGGCACTTGATGATTGAGCTATGCGGTAGTGAATCAAATGCTTTCTTGTAGACAATCCAAGTTGTATGCAGATTTGTTTTTTGGCTTTTGCAATTCTCTAAAATCATTTTGTCAATCAGGAGATGATCTTTTGTGCCTCTGCTTCCTCGTTTGTTTCCTTTCAGCTCAAGATGTTATTTGCTTCCAGGTAGTCCTGGATCCTGTCAGCTATGATGCTGGTCAGCAACTTGAACATGGTTGGCAGACATGTTATTGGCCTGTAATTTGCAGGTGTTGCCCCTTTTGCTGGATTCTTCTGTATCAAGTAGGTTTTCCCAGCTGTTAACCATTCACTGATGTTTCCTGTCTGCAGCATCTCACTGAATTGTTCGGCCATTTTTCCATGCAGGCTGGTCAGGTATTTGAGCCAAAAGCCATGTAGTTGATCATTGCAAGGCAATGTCCAACTGTTGACTTTTTTCACTCTGTTGCTTATAATTTCAGTAGTTATTTCCAGTTGGCTCTTTTTGTTCTTGGAGAATTTCATCTCAAAGTCTCTGATCCACCCAGCATTTTTGTTGTAAAAATTTCTCAGTCTCCCACAGGTCTTTCCAAAACTGAGTAGTTGCTGTTTTCTCAGGTTTTTCAATTTTCGTATCCCCCATCTGATTCAGACTTTGCTGGAACCATCTTTGGTCTGATTGGAACAATTGATTTTGTTTGTACTGGATGACTGGCTTTGTATCTTTCAATTTTTCTTGCTGTTGCTGTTATCTGCTACTTCACAATTTCCAATGCTTCATCATTTTTTCTTGTGCTGTGCCCATATTTTTTTATCAGATGCTTCTTGATCTTGCTGTTCTTCAGCTTTTTCTTCTGCAAATGCTTCAAGTCGCTTGTATCTGCTCACAGGCTCTTGATTTTCAATTCCAACTTGATTTTCCACTGTGGTTTTCCAATTGATTTTCTAGGGGACTGTGGCTGTTGAATTCCCAGTTCTTCTGTTACTATGACTGCTGTACTGTAGGCAAGCTGATTTGTTTGTTCAATTGATGTTATTTGGACTGCTGCAAGTGAATATTTCACATCTATCATCAATGGTGCCAAATATTTTTTGGGCACAGTCTTCAATGTTGGAAGTCTTTTTCTTTCTGCATTTGTTGCAGCATGTGCCAAGATTTTAGCTTTCAGTTCTTGCTGCCTGGCATTGAGTACTCCTGGTGTTTCATTGAGGACTTCAGGCCCTTGCTGATCCACTTTTTGCAAAATATCCACATATTCTTTGTATTCAGGCTGTTCAGTTGCTCCAGATGTTATTGGAGTATTTTCTGCTGCCACTTCATCAATCTGCTGTTCAGTAGTCTGTGTTCCCATTTCACAATTTTTCCGTATTTCTTCAACTTTGACTTCACTGAGCACTTTGTTCCAAGTCATGAATCATTGCTGATCAGTTAATCATAATTCAGTTGTCCTTGAGTCTGGGTATTCTTGTTTCCATAACTTGTACATCCTTTTTTGATAGCCTTGTTTTTCTGGTTCTGCTTTGTAATAGCATTTCATTGCATGCAGTTCTCTGACATGGTGTATTGCTGCCCCTTCTGGGGTTGTTCAGCTTCCAGTAACCCTGCAGGCCCATGCTCTGGTTGCTCAGCTATGGGACCCATGGCCTGTAGCCCACTTCAAGACAGATGCCCAGGTTCCGCAACACCTGATGCGGTCCTTGCTAACCTGGGCTATGACTGAGCTGGTATAGGCTTTATTCGGTTGTGTTTCACCATGATTCATTGCATGGGTTGTTGGGTGCACTCAGTTCTGCTCCTCAGCCAAGACCTCTCTGACATGGTTCGACCTGCTGGTAGTTTGCATTACTGCCAGCAGAGCTCTCAGCTTCATTGGAACATTTAAGCCTCCCAATATGTTATGGTTGTTGTTGTTGTTGTTGTTGTTGTTGTTGTTGCTATTATTATTATTATTATTATTATTATTATTATTATTATCGTTGTTGATGTTGATGTTGTCATTATTATTATTGTTATTCTTGTTATTCTTGTTATTATAAGTTTATGAAAGTATAACTGTCGCAGGCAGTAGCAGCACCATCTCAGTGCTAAGGGGGCAGACTCAGGATGGTATGTTTCCTTTCTGAAGGATGAAGACATTGGTGTGGATAACCATAACTCATAACCAGATATTCTACATGCCCTAAAGACTGACAGTGAAGAGTGCAACCAGGAGGATGAAACCACTGTATGGTTTGCAATAGTCACCCTTGATTTGAAGATTGGTTTACAGTGCTTTGTATGCCTCCTATACTGTCCTGAGTGGTTCAGGACAGTATTTGTGGAGAAAAAGTTACTGAGTTCTTGGTTATTCTAATGTGGAATATATTTCTCAACCCTTAACTGTTGTTGAAGAATTTCGAATACTTTTAAAATAACAATTAAAGTAGGGAGAGACTCAGTAGAAATTAGAATGCTCCTCTCTGCTTCCACGGTCTTCTTCTACATATTTCTTGATTGGTTTTCTTGCACAGGAGCTAAGGATCCATGGGGAGATATCTTGTGCTAAGATATTACCACCAGTGGTGGGATTCAAATTTTTTTACTATGGGTTCTATGGGTGTGGCTTGGTGGTCATGTGGCTGGGTGGGCATGACTGGGTGGTCATGTGACTGGGTGGGAGTGGCCAACTTTACATCACTCATGTCAAGGGGTGCCTTGCCTGACCTCTCCTCACCTCAGAGGTACAATTTCCCTCTCTATTTATTTACTACCACTGAACATCTAAAATACGCTATTTAATCCTAAGTATATATGCCATATGTGTACATACATATTACATGGTATAGTGTGTGTATTGGCACCCAAAAAGATACACTATCTACTGTATATACTCTGTGTATATACACATGCATACGCACACAACCACACACAGAGCTCTTCTAAAACTATATACATTCAACCTCACTGCATTTGGAAAAACATACCCATAGTCCACTTTCTGCCACACATTTAACTATAACTTCTGTACATTAGAACATTGAACACATCTTCAGATTAATTCCCTGGCCTGCATATGACTGTTAGACCCAGGAGATGTCATGGATTGTGTAAAATATGGTGAAACTTAACAACACTTTTGCTTTGTAACCAAAATTCTGGGCTCAGTTGCGATCATAAGTGATCTCTGCTTCTTCTGCATGGCAGCCTTGTCCTAATAAACTCCTCTGCCAATTTTCCTCTCTGTTAGAGCACTATAAGTTCTGGCAGTATGCGTAAGCCAAAAATGAACCAAAACACAAACTTAAATGGAGGCTTGAAAATCAAAGAAAGCAGACTTTTATTCTTTGATTAAAGTTAAACATCTGGGAAGAAATTCCTAGCACATCACAAGAGACATGGGAGGAAAATTCTACAAAATACAGAAAAATTCCCTGTACCTTTAAAATTCTTAGAAGTGGAGTAACTGCAATGTAAAACTCTCTAACTTAGATTTACATCTTTACTGCAAAAGACAAATCTCTCCCTGTCTGTTCTCCTATTGTCCATCTAATTGATCACAATTGACCACTTCAGGAGGCTATTAACAGCATACTTCAAAGTTGTGGAATGAGGTTTTTACATTCCCAGAGAGGTACATTTCATTCCCATAGGGTGAAATGCATCAATCCAGGAAAACAAATGGATTCAGATTGATTATTTATATGGGATAATAATGTGTCTTAATAGGGGAAGGGTGTAACTGATTGCAGGCATATATTTATAATTGTTTTACAACAAGTAAAAGGTAAAGGAAATCTTTTTTACAACACTGAGATAAGAAATGCCTATAGAATAGCTCTGTACTTAATGCTATCATATATTTTACTATATTTCTTTATTTATTAATGTCCACTTAAGCACCAAAATAATCCAGATTCCAGATGATATAAGGTCTATTGCCTAGTCCCATTAGCCCACTGTTCTTAAAGCTGAGCAATCCTACTCTTCTGTGAAACACATGCGCCCCTCCCCGCCAGGCCGCATCTCATTCTCTGCCTGGATTTTCCAGCAGCTGCTGGGTCTCGCCTGCTGGGGGGGATAACCAGGAAGCATGAGGCTATTCTGACTGCATTGCTCCTTGGCCAGCCACCCTCCTTCACTGGGCTGAGTGTTTTGACAGAGTGTGGCTGCTGCTAAAAGAGGTCCATGGGCTGGAAGGTACAGACAGGGAAGGAAGACCTGTGCTGGTGAGGTTTCACTGCCTTTCAGGCAATGCTCGGGGATGCCACCTGCTCGACCACCACCCCTCCTCAGGTCCCCCATCAGCCCATGACAAGGGGACATGCTGCTTCCAGGATGGTGGTGGGCAAGCAGACAACCCTCGAGGGAGGAATTTTCTTTCAGGCCTCCCACATGGAAGGCCCCATGGAAGCCAAAGCTGGGCCTCAAAAGCAGCCTTGCCTCATCATGCCCCCTCCCCCCAGCAGCCCTTTGGCTGTTCGCAGAAAACCCAGTGTGGATTTTCCTTCCCCATCATTAGGGAATCATAGCCTTCTCACAGTGGCTGCCTCCACTCGCCCAAAGCACGCAGATCAATGGGTGGGAGAGGAAGGGGCAATGTGGGTAGCATAATATCATGCTCCCTGGTTGCCAGCTGAGCCCAGGAACAGTGGGGACCCCCACCAAGATACGGGAATGGGAGTGTGGCTTACGTGACTTGCAGGCTTACCTATGAGCAGGCAGATCAGGGCTGCTCAGTTGGGGCACAGGCACCATGTGGGGAAGTCAGTTTAGGCAAGCCATGAGGGCCCAGTGTTCCACATAGGAAGGGAGGAGTGACTGGTTGGGGCAAGCGACTGCAGGCAAGTTGGGTGAGCGAGCATTGGGTGGACAAGGCAACTGAGTGACTGGTGACCAAGGAACCAGTTCAGGGGCATGGCCAGCCAGAAGTCGCTACCAGTTCCATGACCCACTCCAAATTCTTGCTACTGGGTCGCCAGAACTGGTGTGAACTGGCTGAATATCACCTCTGATTACCATTATTATTCAGACTTGATGAACTGTTTTTATTTTTTATTTGTGTGGAAACTTGGGATTCTCAAATATTTCTGTTATTAAACAGTGAGGTAAAGAAATATGTGTTAACAACACAAAACTCTGAATTAACAGGATAACAAACTATATCTCATTTCTCATGACTATTCAAGTAACTAATTACTGAAAATTTGATTGCTTATGGAAATGTAATAATACCTCAGTACATAAGACTTATAAGATATGATTATTAGCCTGACAATAAATGAGTTAGCGAGAAATAATATATCCTAAAAAATATGTGATCAGTGTTTTTATGCATCATTCATGGGAATGATACTTCACAATGTAGAAAAGATATATTTTAACTGTTGAATTTATATAGATTACAATCATGAAGTTGCTTAACCTTTTTAATACTTAAATATACAACAAGCATTTGAAGGCTAGGTATTTAGCATCGCTTCAGAAAATTTCAGAAAAAAATCTAATTTCTAATTTTAAAAAAATCTAAAAATCTAATCTAAAAAAATTTCCTATTGGAAATTGATTTATTAATTAAAAGCAAAATGTTGGACAAAGTTAATAAACACAGTTATACCAAATTGGCAATATTAAGTATTTCAAAATGAAGAAGGAACATGAGAAATGTATAAATTAAATTCCACGTTTTTAATACAAATGTGATAGATTTTCAAATAGAATCAAAACTTAATAACATTACAAACTGGTCATTTTATTCAAACAAAATATATAAAATCAGTTTATCAATGCATTTATAAAATAACACTCAGATTTGTAAATTCTATTGGATTAAATAGTAAAAAGCCCTTGTCTTTAAAAAGATTTACAAATGTTTATGCAAATGTAAATAAAGAAATTCAAGTAGATTGCAATCTACTCAGATATTCTCTGTATAGAAATGCTTTCATCAATTATTCACTGATTATTTTCTCTAATGATGGACTTACTATATAATTAAATTCTTGAAATTGAATGAGGAAACTATTTTTCAGTTACGTTTTTTCACCCAAACTATTTTTAATTAATTGGATTTTATGCATTTATATTTAAATTTTTCTTTTTTTATTATTTGAGTGGACAATTTAATTATTCAACATAATTATCTTGAGGAACTGCACGATATACAGACGTTAATTGCTGTCCCCAAATCATCTTCTACTTCGTCATCCTCTTCACAAACCAGGATGCATAGAAACCATTCTCCCCCATCCTTTGGATTTTCTCAGTAAACAGTATATTGGTGATCTTCTTTCTGAGGATATTTTGGGAATCATCTTTTTTTTATTGTTCTTTTACCTACCATTTCCTTTTATATATGGCTATTATGATATAATATGGTCTTTTAAAAAATCAGTTTAAAATTCCTGAAACAGTCAACGAATGAAACAATTCTAATAAAATCTATAATAAAATTTATAACATTTTATAAAAGGGTGTGTTAAAGGAAATAAATTCATAATCTAAAACACAGACCTTAATGGTTTTGTATGTACAAATGAAATATGTTGAAAAGTAACAACTGTTTCATCTTGCTAGTTTGAACTACATAAACATAACCAAATTTTAATTCTGCTAAATATTTTTAAGCAAGCATACATTTATTTCTCCTGCCGAGCAGCAGTCTTTTGCTGAAACTTCCTCTTTCTTCTTGTATGCAGTTATTGAACCTGGCTTAGTTGTGATCATTTCATGGTAACACTTGTTAGTCCTCTTTTCTTTGAAGTTCACAGTTATTTCAGTATGTTTTATAATATACTGTATTTTCCAGTAATGGATAAAAGTCCTTTTCAAATGGGTCCTTAGAGATAAGATGTCTTTTGGGGAAAGTGATGGCACTTTCTCTAATACACAATTTTCTAAAAGAACTTGTTCCTCAAATACTTCACACTCAACCTTCCTCATTTAATTTAGTCATAACATGAGAATTTATCTTATCATTAAAAATCCACAGCAAACTGATCTGACTGCACTGGATGCTTAAAGTACTCCTGTTTGGGCTGATGCTTGTTAATTCTAAGCCAGTTTAAGAGTTTAAGAACCTATCTGGACTTATAATATTTCTTTAATATCAAGAATATTTGAAACATTTGAATCTCTGAATTGCAGAGACATCTGTACTAGCCTTCTTCCACTATTACTATATAAATATCCAGGGCAATTCCACACACCCCTCCTGTTTTCAGATAGTAACCCTATTATGATATATAATGTTGTGAGGTTATGCGGAATCATGCTTTAAATCCCAGAGGATGATCTGTGCTATAAACTAGACTAAATGAGTGTCTAGTTCATAATACTGTAATTTGATTGATCTATGATGCCACATACCAACCTTTGTGCTCCTTTATGTCAATCTAATGTTCTTACCCATCTCATTAGATTTGTGTGTATATGTTTAAAACTTATTTAGACTTTGACATATTTTTATGCTTTATAATTGTTAGTGCAGTAAGTTGGTATATGACTCTAACAAAGATCTGATTTGATCCTTGGAATTTTTTGAATAGATATTCTTTCTCTGAGCATGGTACATGTTTCTGGGGATTTTTTTAAAGGAAATTTATTAGTGTAACAGTTCATTGTTTCTTCTATGAGTCTGTATGAATGAGGTCTGAGACAGAACAAATATTAAAAAAGAATCTAGCATAAGTTCCTAACTAAAGCCATTTGGACCTAAGAATTGGTTTGATCGAATATTGCATATACTTCTTCTATCAATGTTTTTGAGGTTTCAAACCAGCCTGAAAATAATTACAATAAGCAAATTGCATTGTTCTTAAAGGGTTACATATAAGTAATGTAAGTGTTTAAGATATAATTTCTACACTAAAGTGAGTTAAGACCATATTTGCAAATTAAACTTAATGAATGTCAGTTCTTATGTGTCACATTATTTAAGTTTAGCATGCTCAAGACAAAGATCTATTAAATGATTCTTTTCCTTGTTAGTATAGACATTTTTTTCATACTGAAAGCATCCTGATTTCTTGTCTTGATGCCTTAAGAATGGGCTTTTGTTCCGTTCTGTTCTGTTTTTCTGTAAGGTACATGTACTTTTCAGAAATGAAAGAAAAAAAAATGTTTCCAAAATGTATACAAATATTTTTTAATGCAATGCCCATGAGTTCATGAGTGAATTAGTAAAAAAAACTCCCTACATATAGTTACATTAAAATAATTTATTTTGAGATTTTGTCAATATCATGTGTGTTTCAATTATACAAAGAATTGAGGATGTATGTACTGTATCAATTTCATAGTTTTCAAGATTAGTTTAGAAAAGGCTGTACTTCATAGTTAATAATTTAATCACAAATGGAATATCTAAAAATCAGGATTCAAATTTAAACAGAATTATTTTAAATTTAATCTTGTCAGAATCTATAGGCTTTAACTTAGAGAACATGACCAGTTTGGCAGTGGGTCAGTAATGGTGTGGGGTGGCATTTCTTTAGGGGGCCGCACAGCCCTCCATGTGCGAACCAGAGGTAGCCTAGATGCCATTAGGTACCGAGATGAGATCCTCAGATCCATTGTGAGACCACATGCTGGTGCAGTTGGCCCTGGATTCCTCCTAACGCATGACAGTGCTACATCTCATGTGGCTGGAGTGTGTCAGCAGTTCCCACAAGATGAAGGCATTGATGCTATGGACTGGCCCACCCATTCCCGAGACCTGAATCCAATTGAGCACATCTGGGATATCATGTCTCACTCCATCCACCAATGCCACATTGTACCACAGACTGTCCAGGAGTTGGGGGATGCTTTAGTCCAGGTGTGGGAGGAGATCCCTCAGGAGACCATCTGCCACCTCATCAGGAGCATGCCCAGGCATCGTAGGGAGGTCATACAGGTACATGGAAGCCACACACACACTACTGAGCCTCATTTTGACATGTTTTAAGGACATTCCATCAAAGTTGGATCAGCCTGTAGTGTTTTTTTCCACTTTAATTTTGAGTGTAACTCCAAATCCAGACCTCCAAGGGTTGCTAAATTTGATTTCCATTGATAATTTTTGTGTAATTTTGTTGTCAGCACATTCAACTATGTTATGAACAAACAAGTATTTAATAAGAATATTTCATTCATTCAGATCTAGGATGTCTTATTTTTGTGTTCCCTTTATTTTTTTGAGCAGTGTATATATGTGTGTGTGTGTGTGTGTGTGTTTATATATATATATATATGGATCTTGGGTTATTCGGGTTTTCTCCCGCGTAGAATTGGAAGTATCTAGGCAACGTTTCGATGAAGTCTCATTCATCATCTTCAGGCTTGTTTCTTCAGCTCTGTGCTTCTCAGAGTAATGTGAGCTTGCAGCTGCTTCTTCCTTTTAACTGCTAGTGGGGGTGTGACTTGATTGGGTGGGG
>BLBF01000003.1:100610580-100628988 GCA_015471245.1 Laticauda colubrina | reverse complement strand
ACACTCAACTTGGAAAGGTCATACATGATTTTTATTTTATATTTTATTTTATTATTATTTTTTAATTCAATTTTTAAAGCTAGTCAGTTCAATGAAATGACTCTGCTTTTCCATCCATGGGAACTGTGGTAAGCTATTATACCATGTGCCCAAAAATGGAAGACTACAGAAAAATCAGAAATGGAGGAATGGAGTATGAAAATGTTTGAGATTGCAGAAGGGGCTAAATTGAATATTAGGTAGCTTTTGAATAGTGCATTGACTTATAGAAAGCAGATTATGCTGACTATTCTAAATGATTGTATTTGGTATAACTGTTCTTGAAAAATCCTGGGTGAGAATAGAGAGAATCCAGCAGGAAGTTGTGAAAAGAATACCAATAGCAGCCCTCTCTAAGCAGTTTACAGTATCAGCATATTGCCCCCCAACAATCTGGGTCCTCATTTTATTGACCTCGGAAGGATGGAAGGCTGAGTTAGTCTTGTATCTTCAATGAATCTTGAACTGGTAAGATTCAAACTGCCGAACTGCTGGCAGCTGGCAGTCAGAAGTAGCTGCAGTACTGCATTCTAACCACTGCACCACCCATGGCTCTTGAAAAGAATGTTCAATATAATCCCTATATTGAATTAAATTGTCTCCACTTGTTCATCATTGGATTTAAGTTTCAGATTCCTACTTTCTAAATGTAAAGGAAATAAAAAGCTTTTATAAATATTCACACTAGTGTCCTACAGATATTTTGGATTTTAGCTCCCATTATTTACTGGAGCTAACATAAATTTTATAACATTAAGTCAGATAATATTAAAACAAATTCTGTGCCCGAAATCAACAATACAGTTTTCTTTTGTTTTAAAGGGCCTGTCACAAAGGCCGACGGATGCAAAAAGTATGTAAAAAGGACACAGCAGGCAGGAAAATTTTCCATCTGTTGTTATCCGCTCTCAAAAGTGCCCCAAATGTGCATAAACAGAGCGGACAAAAACGGAAAGGAATGGACGGGGGGAGGACGTAGCCAGGATGTAAAGCGAATGCTCCACGGAAGCCTAGCAGATGGAAGCGGATAGAAGCGGATGGCATATCTGCAGGGCTTCTGGGGGAGCACAGCAAAGCGGACACGCAGCAGAAGGAACAGATGCAGAGCGGATGCCTAGCAGATGACGTGGATGCATCACAGAAGCCTTGCAGATGCCTAGTGGATGCCTAGTTGATGCAAAGCGTTCACTGCACATGTGGGGAGGATGCATTGCGTCAGCCCCGCAGATATAAAAGGATGCAACTCGCAAACAGGTCACCATTCAAAGGAAAGACCTGCTTCCAGACACATCTTCAGCCAACAACCATGGGGAAGAAGAGGAAGCCTGTGCCATCTGCTGTCAGCCCTTGCAAGAAGGACAGGGCCACCATCCCACCCCCTGGCCCTGACTCTGCTTCTGCTGGGGCTTCTGCTCCTGGGGCTGACTCTGCTGGTGCTGGCGCTTCTGCTGGTGCTTACTTTGCCTGGCGCTGCTCCTGGTGCTGGTGCTTCTGCTGGTGCTTACTCTGCTGGCGCTACTCCTGGTGCTGGTGCTTCTGCTGGTGCTTACTCTGCTGGCGCTGTTCCTGGTGCTCGTGCTTCTGCTGGTGCTTACTCTGCTGGCACTGCTTCTGGTGCTGGTGCTTCTTCTGGTGCTTACTCTGCTGGTGCTACTCCTGGTGCTGGTGTTTCTGCTGGTGCTTACTCTGCTGGCGCTGCTCCTGGTGCTGATGCTTCTGCTGGTCCTGCTGGTGCTCCTGGTGCTGCTGGTGCTGCTGGTGCTCCTGGTGCTGCTGGTCCTGCTTCTGCTGCTACTGTTGTTGTTGCTGCTGGTGGTGGTGGTGGTGTGGTGGAGCAGCCCCTAGAACCTCGAAGCCCCTCTGATGAGGGCCCAGAAGGCCCTACCAGAGGGAGGAAGAGGCATACGCGAGAACGGGAGAGGAGACAATACTCCATCGAAGAGGAACATGAGGATGAGGTGCTTGAATGGCTGAGGGAGAATGAGTACCTATGGCAGAAGGGACACAGGTTCTATAGAGACACCAAGAGGAAGCAGGCTGCTTGGAGAGAGAATGCGGAGAGCCTGGGATACACTTCGGAGGTCCTCCTTGGGTGGTGAAAGCACATGCACACCTGGTACGGGAAGCTGCACCTCAAGAAGTCTGGCCAGGCCACGGTCAAGCTCACCGACCGGGAGACATAAGTGATGGCCAAGTGCAGCTTCTTGGAGGGTGAGATCCGCCACTGAGGAGCAGCCCCTCTGTCTTCACTCTCTCATAGGCAGCCCACAGACAGTCAGTTCTCTTCTGGCCAAGAGTCAGCTCCTGTGTCCAGGCAGGTATCTGTGGAGCGTCCCACAACGTAGACCCCCCCCAACAGCTGCACTCCCCATGGCGGACCACATGGAGGACTCCCTGATGGAGTTGGAGCAAGAAGAAGCCGCTGCCACCAGAGACCAACCCACACCCACACCCAGCTCCACCTCCACAGAAAGCAGGCAGAGAGCCAGACCGGAGGGACAGAGCCACATTGTCCTGCTGGAGATCAGGAACACCATCAAAAGCAGTGTAGATCTCCTCTCTCAGCTGGTACACACTGACATACCATCCTCAAACCGCAAGCCCTTCCTCACCTATGTCAACCAGACCCTCATGAACATGTCCGAATCACAGTACCAGGTGATAAAGGAGAGGATCACCGGTCTTCTGCACAACCCTCCAGGCCCAGTTGAACCTGCTCCGACCCAGTCCAGGTCTGCTCCTCGACCCCAGGTGATGTCACAGCCCTTCCAAGGCTTTCCACAGGCCCTCACATACCAAGGCTATGGCTACCAGGAGTTCCAGCAGCACAGGCAGCCCTTCCCAGTCCAGCCACAGGTTAATCGAATGCCACTGATGCCACCAATGCCACCGATGCCACTGATGCCAGAGATGCCACCCATTTCACAGATGCCACCCACGCCACAGATGCCACCCATGCCACAGATGCCACCCACGCCTCACCTCACTCAGCTGCAGACCAGACAGTCCCAATACACTCCTCCTTCCTCCACCCCACAGCCAAACCCGGCCTCAGAACATCTGTCATCAGTCTTGGAACTGACACCCCATGTCCTGGAGGAAGGGGCTCTCAACATCACAGGACTGAGCCAGCTCTCTGAGAGCTTCCTCCACAAACCATCCCCTGTTGTTCTCTCGGGGCCAGGCACCCCAATGGCGCCTAGGACCAGCACTCCAGCAGCAGCCACCTCCACAGCACCTGGACACTTCACCCCTGAGACTATGGGCACGCCTCAGAGTGGCTGAGAAGAGTGCCAGAGACTGGGTTGCTACCTGTTGACTTTATCTTTGCTTGGGACACTTTTCTTGGGTCATTTTGCTTTTACAGTTTGTTATTAATTAAGTTTATCTTTGCTTCACACACTTGGTTCATTTATTTTAGTAAATAAAGTCTTGGTGGAAACTTTTAGAAATGGTTTAAGCCTTTGCATGCTTGTGGGATGGGAAGGGATACCTGTGGTATGGGTAATAGTTGTGGGATGGGTTAGGATAGCTGTGGGATGGGCAGGGATACCTGTGGTATGGGAAATAGCTGTGGGATAGATAAATCCCCAGTGCAAGCATAGTGGGACTGTATGGTCCACCCTCCCAGGTGCCACACATATGGACCTTTGTTATCAATAACAATGTAATCAATCATCCACACATGTCAACAAAAACACAACTCTTTATTAAATGCCTTGTTCATTGTAGGGCCATTCAACATACATGGCACAATCTCATCAGTGTGATGAGACAGCTTGAAGGAAGCATCCATTAAGCATCTACCATCCTGTCTTGCCACTCCACTGCTCCAGCTGGGGAGTTGCACCAGTGTTTCAGGAGGTTGTGCTGCTTCTTCCCTTCACGTGAAGCTCTGTTGGGGCCTTGCACATCCACAGTATCTATCAGGTTTTGCCCTTGCCTCCATTCACCAGGCTCCATGTCCCCATTGCCTTGTTGGTGGTCCACAAGCCTGTTCTGCAACACTGGGTAGCGGGTGTGCATGAGATTGTGCAGGATGCAGCAAGCTTCCACAATCCTCCTGACAGTCTCTGGGCGATGCTGCATGGTGGTGTGAAGTACCTGGAACCTGTTGGCCAGCATGCCAAAGGCATTCTCCACTACCCACCTTGCCCTGGACAGCCTGTAATTGAAGATCCTCTCTTCACGGGTGAGGCATCTGGAAGTGTAGGGCTTCATGAGGTAGGTTCTGAGGGAGAAGGCGTCATCCCCCACGATGAAGTAGGGCATATCTTGTGTGTCATTGGGCAGGGGGTCTCGATCTGGGAAGCCCATGATGAGATTGCGTTCCAGCCCCTCCTTGAGGTGACTGACCTTGTATACCTGGGCATCTGAAGAAGACCTTTTGCCTGAAGCATCAGTGTACATGAACTTGTAGTCAGCATCAACCATGGCGAAGAGGATGATGCTGAAGAAGCCCTTGTACTTGAAATAATTGGACCCCGACTTGGCTGGAGCTTTGCAGTTCATGTGCTTCCCATCTATGGCTCCAATGGTGTGGGGGAAGTTCCACTTCTGATACCACTGCTTTGCAACTTTCTTCCAGCCTTCTTCAGTGGAGGGGCACTGGAGGAGCTCCTCCAGGTATTCTTCGATGATGGCCTGCACCATTTCTCTGACCACAATGCTGATGGTGTTGTGTGGCACCCTCCAGCCGTACTGCGTGCTCCTGTACATGTTCCCTGAGACCAGGTGGCACAGAGTCAGTGCCACCTTCAGCCCAGCATCCAGCATGTTTGCCCTTGTCAACCTGGGTCTCAGCCGCTCCACCACTTTGTCAAACATGGCTGGCCACATCCTCATGAAGTTCTGGAATGCACGAGAGTCTTCATTCCTCAGCTCCACCATCATCTTGTTATACAGTCCATACTCGGCTCTTCTCGCGATCCATCTTCGGACCCAGACACTTCTTGGACGCCTCCTTTTCTTCGCGTAGAACAGGTGAAAGACCCTGTAGAGGGCTTCGCACTGTTGTAGAACGATGGCGGCTACCAAAAGGAGTGTGTGACGATCCATGGTGGAGATGACTGGATGCTTTGGAAGAGCAAGAGCCAGATGAAGGCTGAAGAGGTCTGCACCGCAGGGCTGCTGGACTGAAAGTGAGATCCAGGTGATTTCTCCCCCTTTTTATAGGAAATATAGGTTTTCCGCAAGGTGTCCTTTTGCATCCTCTAGGCATCCTGCAGACATCCTAAATATCTGAGATACGTCCCCTACGAATGTTTTTTCCATTTTAATGCTTTGTATGTGAGCTGCATCCACTTTCATCCTTTCTACGTCTGTGCTATTAACGTTGCATGTCCATTCCGCATCCGTTTCGCTTCCTACCTGTGTCCGTTTTCCGTTGGAGCGGATGCGAGTTGCGCGCATGTGCAGCAGATGCCTAGCAGATATAGTGGATGCGTAACTGATCACGATGGACGTATAACGGATGTTCCCCATATGTGTAGCGGATGTATAACGGATGCGTTGGATACATTTCCACTCAAAAAGTTTTGTGCAGCTCAAAACTTTTTGAGCGGATGAAATGTCAGTAGACAGATGCTGGATGGATAGAGAGTATGAAAAACCGATGCAGTGAGTACAGAATGGATGCATCGCGTTAACCAACGGATGGCAAGTGTTTCTCTCCGTTTTACATCCTCTTTCGATCCGCTGGTGCTGTATGACAGGGGCTTAAATTAATTGTAGTGGACTTCCTTAGTAAGTGTTTTGAAAAGTGTTCAAAATGTAATAAAAAATTATGATTCTACATAAAATAATTAAATGCTTTTGTTTTGATCTTGATTGTTTAAAAGACAGTAATGAAAGGTTGTGAATTTAACTTTTTCTCTATTTCCCCTTCATTGGCTTTTTTCTTTTTGATATTATGTTTAACTTAAGTTCTGTTTTGAAATTACTTGCATGAAAAAAATAATTGAGCACAATAATTTAGCACAATTCCTGCTCCTCATATATTAATGCAGAATTTTGCTGTTGGAAACTCCTTTGTCTTTTTCTCTCTCTCCCTTTGGAAGGGATCATTACTGATAGAAAAGTGTACCTGCCATAAATGTATTTTCTTATACACAATGGTGGAAAAAACAAGTCTCTTATACTCATGTTGCTTTTTTATGCATGTAATGCCTGAGTTGGATTTAAGTGCCTTGGTGTTATTGTATAGAAATGTACTTATCAACACTAAATTAAATTTATTGGTGGCAAATAAGTACATATGGTAAATTGAGGAAAATAATAATAATAAAAAAAAAACACATGCTGTATTAATAGTTTTACACAAGAGAGGTTTTAGATTTATTTTGCAAGATAAGTGGGCTAAAATTAAATGTCAAATATAATTTGGTTTTTAAGAAGTTTGAAAAACGTGATTGTCCTTAGAGAAATTTGGAGGCTTAAGGTAAATTTGCCAAATGGCTATTTGCATAATAGTGAGGCGTGAGGTTATAGATTATCCTTGGCAGCAAGCCAAACCATAAACAGCCTGATAAAGCTGCAAAATGTGAAATATGGTAATCATGTCAAGAAATCTGCATTTTATTGAAATAAGAGATGTCCTGACATTCATTTTTCAAGCAAATAAGGCGTTAGAAATCATATTTTTTATTTCTTTATGTTTAGCCCAAAAATATTGTCGTGTTATTTATCAGCATTCTTGTACAGTTTAACATTCATGACAATGTTTAAGATCAGATTTCTAGAAATGTGAATAAAGCAATTTTATGTATACTTGTAAAATTTTTATCTGTAAATGTAAAAATATCTCATTTAAATCAATCTAGAGCAAAAGAAAAGCTCATCACAACTTTATACTACTACTATTATATACTATTATTATATTATTATATATTCACTGTTTTTCATAGAAAATGAACCTTGACTAAAGTATATAATAACTAAGAAAAGACAATGTGTGCTCCACTGGCTTTTATGTGAAAATCATCTGGGCCTAATTTAAAGAGCAGAGTTGCTGGCTTAATTTAATATCATGTGCATTTTCTGGTGCATACACTGGTGCCATTCTTTGCATTCCAAAACAGTCACCAATTGCTGGTCTTAAAGCTTTACCTATACTTAGATGGATTTTCAGTGGTAACTTCAAGGGCAGGTGTCAAACCTGGGTAAAAGGGTTTTTCTATTATTGATCCTCTTCAGCTTTAGAAACTTTGGCAAGCTGAAAGAGATTTGTGGTCAAATAGAGAATCTGACACATCATTCATACTCCAGGATGATTCAACTATGTATAAGAAAGAGTGCAAATTATCTGCAACAATATCCCAATCCAAATTTCTTCATATACTGTTAGTGCAATCCAGAAGATTTGGAAATAGACATATTAGTGGGGAATGATGTTATAAATTACTTTTGATATTATTTCTAATTTGAAAAAATTCTTGCAGGATTCTGTGATGGAGCTTCAAAATGGTAATTAGAATTTTTGGATCAAAGCTGAAAAAGATTGTCTATTTACTAAACAGTGATGTATTTATTCTTCCTTCCTTCCTTCCTTCCTTCCTTCCTTCCTTCCTTCCTTCCTTCCTTCCTTCCTTCCTTCCTTCCTTCCTTCCTTCCTTCCCTTCCTTCCTTCCTTCCTCCCTTCCTCCCTCCCTCCCTCTTCTACTACTGCAATATACTGTATAGCCTGAGATTCCAAAGCCATTGTCTGTCAGTTCACTCCAGAAAGCAGATCAAAATGCTTAGAAGCTGATTTGTTGCCTGGAAATGGTAGGTTTTGCTTTATCACTCTTCCTTAGCCATTTTAATAAGTTTGCATCTCTTATTTATTCATCTAATTTTAAAAAAAGTGAACCATTTTGTCAGTTTCACCCTCCTCTTTGACAGGAAAAAGAAAAAAGAAAAGCAAGTTTCAATAAACACCAACATGTGTATATTGAAAATGCTATTTTAAAAATGCTTCCAAAATTCTATGTTTTAATAATTGTTCACAGTTTAAACTGCGTAGCTTTATGTAGCATTGGAGAGAGACCAATTAGACAATCCATTAGAGCAGTTCTTTCAAATGTTATGAGGACTACTGTGGTTTCTATTACTTTCATAACCTGATTAACATATGTATTTTCTAGCCACATGAATTCCAACAATACTTCATTGCATTTGGTATTAAATTTCCAGAGAGACAGCTCTGTCAGTCTGTTGCAGGAAATTAACAAAAGTACTTATACCACAGTAAATACAATTATGTTATAGTACACAGTTTGTTAAACTATATTAATGCATTAGGTTTTATTCGGAAATAAGACTATATAACATTGACCTTTTTTCCAGGGACAGATGATGAATAATAAGGATACAGGCAATAAAAATTATTTTATTGACTCTAGCCATTCACACAACTTTTTTATTATTATTATTTTATATCACAGACACTTAGCACTACTAAAAGTATTAAGACCTGCAGCATAGCAAACATTTTGTCTTTATTCAAGCTTTAAATTGAATCTATTAAACTGAATATACTTTGCTTCTGTCATGCCACTGATGATGTAAAGCTATTCAACCCCACCGACAATACTGCTACCTTACAAAAATACCTGGACTATGTATCAGAATGGTCAAACAAATGACAACTTCAAATTTCATCAAATAAATGCTCTGTCTTACATATTGGCAAAAAAAATCAGAAAATAAAATGCAAGATGAATAGTCAAGACCTTGTTGATGATCCAAACTCTGTCAAGGACCTTGGAGTACTCATCTCTAATGTTCTAAGTGCTAGAGCCCACTGTAACTACATAGCCAAAAAGGCATTAAGAGCTGTTTACCTAATCTTGTGTAGTTTTTTATCTGGTAATATCACACTACTAACTAGAACAAACAAAACATTTGTGAGACCAATACTTGAATATGGCTCATCAGTCTGGAACCCGCATTATATATCAGATATTACTACAGTTGAGAAAGTACAGAAATATTTCACAAGAAGAGTCCTCCATTCCTCTACTTGTTGCAGAATATCTTATGCCACCAGACTTGAAATTCTAGACCTAGAAAATCTAGAACTATGCCACCTTCGGTCTGATCTAAGTATCGTACATAAAATTATATATTGCAATGTCCTACCGGTCAATTAATACTTTATCTTCAACCATAACAATACAAGAGCACACAATAGATACAAACTCAAGGTAAATTGCACCAAACTTGATTGTAAGCAATACGACTTCAGCAACAGAGTGGTCAACTCCACCTGACTGTGTGGTTTCTTCCCGAAACCCCAAAAACTTTAACCTTAGACTGTCTACTATTGACCTCACCCCTTTCCTAAAAGGTCTGTAGGGGGCGTGCATAAGTGTACCAGCATGCCTACCATCCCTATCCTATTGTTACTTTTTATTTTTCTTAAATGTATCCATCTCATGTATTCATAACTATGTTTATACTTATGCCTGTTATCTTATAATCAGTTGACAAAATAAATAAATAAATAAAAATGTTGTAATGAGAGGGGTGCTTGGTGCTCTCTGAGTTTGCTTGTTTTCTTGCAGACATTTCATTATTCAAACTAGCTAACACCATCAGTAATATATGGGTAATGAAAAGTCTGCAAGAAAACAAGCAAACTTAGAGAGCATCAAGGACCCTTCATGTCAACCTTGAGCTATAAATATTCTCCTTTATTAGTATTTTGTAGTGTCTTTGACATTATGTTATTTAATAAATAAATCACTTAAATATTCTCCTTTATTAGTATTTTGTAGTGTCTTTGACATTATGTTATTTAATAAATAAATCACTTAAACAGTCACAATAGCTTTCGAGATGTTGATAATTTTTTTTTCTTATGTAGACTAACAGATTGTCATTTCTGATCTAAAATGTCTAACCTACAGGAATATATGTTGTCTATATTTATTGGTTACAAAGCGATGACAGATATAGGATCTCTTGACATGGTAAATGGCATTATTTTATTTTATTTATTAATTCAATTTGTAATCATGCCCATCTCAAACCAATGATTCTGGATGGCAAGGGCTCATAAAAATAATGAAATCAGTTAAAATGTTGTATAAAAATAAAATTAAATACAAATAGCAGCCAACAGATATTATAATCCATTGCTGTCAATAGAACCAGGATTTGGGATTCTTCATATGCTTGAGACTCCAGGCCTGGGCACATAGTCAGACTTGAAGGGCTTCAGAAAGTCCACCATGGTCAAGGACTCATAAGGGACGGTGTCATAGAGCAGGGGTATCAAACTCATGGCCTGGGGGGCTGGATCCAGCCCGTGGGGTGCTTAGATCTGGATTGCAGGGCCACTCTGAAAATAGCAAAGGACTGGCCAATGATGCTTTTGCAAACAAAAACTGAGCTTATGACTGGTGTGCACAGCTTTCCTAAGCTCCATTTACATCGGCAGAGGATTGCAGGAGATTACTCCAGCCAAACAATGGAAGTCAGGAGTCCGTTTTCACTGGCAGAGAGCTTGGGCCACCACAGGTGCCCCAACACAAGTGACATCATGCTGCCATGCCCCTCCTGGCCATGCTCCCCACCCCCCAAGGTCAAAAACAAACCTGATGCTTCCCTCAGTGAAATTGAGTTTGACATCCCTGCCGTCGAGGCAGACACGATGGCAGAAAAGATAACTGGCTCCTGATAACTAATATTCTTTGGCTGATAGGACCCAGAGCATGTCCATCCGACAGATTGGATTGGACGGGTAGAAACAACCAGAAGAAGAATTCTGTAATAGTGATACCAGAATAGAAGTGTAGACAGAATCAATGTAATCTATTGAAGTGATTGTTTTATATGTTTGTGTGTGTATAATAGAAATGTTTCCCTATCCAGTCATGTCTGTGCTCATTTTTGTTTCTTAGCCAAGGAAGCTAGCATTGTCCAAAGACATTTCCATGTTCATGTGGCCAGCATGACTACACAGCAAGGCACATAAACACTGTTACCTTCCAACCTATTTATCTACTCACATTTTCATGCTTTTGAATTGCTAGATGGGCAGGAGCTGGGGCAGTTAATAGTAGCTCAACCCATCACACAGTACTTGGATTTCAAACTTAAGCTGACTCTGGAAAGCTCAGCAACTTTAACTATTGAACCATTACACACCCATGGTGGCACAGTGTTTCTAATGCAGTACTGTACTGCAGGCTACTTCTGCTGATCACCGGCGGCCAGTAGTTTGGCAGTTGGGTTTCACCTGCTCAAGGTTGTCTCATCCTTCCATCCTTCCAAGATGAGTAAAATGAGGACCCAGATTGTTTGGGGCAATAGGCTGACTCTGTAAACCACTTAGAGAAGACTGTAAAAAGCACTGTGAAGCAGCATATAAGTTTAAGTGCTTTTGCTATTTGTTGTGAAAATAAAAAACCATGATATTAGAATCAATAAGAATTACTCAGAAACAAGAAACCTTGATATTGTCAGTACATTGTAAAAAGGATCTGAAAATTTCCATATACATTATATATTAAGGGCATATAAAAATCCAAGGTAATACATGGATGTTAACCAAATAGATAAACCTAAACCAATAATAATTATAAAAAGTGAACATGTATTTAAAAAAAATCATAGGAAAATTATGAAATAAACTGATGCTTGAAAATGCTCTTTGGAAATGAGTTTCTTTAGTTAGAATTGGGCATTTCCTGTTTCCAGTGTGACTTTACATCCCCCCACAGATAGAAAATCATGGTAAAGAGTCCCCACAGAAATAAAGAATATATAAAATGTCACTTGAGCAACCCTACTAATGTTCAGATGTGATTTAATTTAGTTTCCAGAGTTTCACAAATAAATCGTACCATAAATCTGCCCTTGTTAAGATGAAGAAGGCTGGTAAATGCTGCCCCAGGTTGGAGTCTTAGTCCACTTGCTCAATTTTAGGGAATTATTTCAAATGGAAATTTTTAGTGTTATTTAAGAATTCTAAATTACGGAATGCCTCTGGGCTGCCAACCTCTTTCTCCTTTTTTAGAAATGCCTGCAGCATCTATCCTGTCACTACTTCACCTAGTATTCTTTGAATTATATTTTTAAAAGCATTTCTAATTTAGTGTGACTTGCAGTATTAAGTAGGCAGCATTGTTACAAGAAATCATTCTTTTGAAAATATTCCTGAGCGTTAATTTGATTATGATGAAAAATCCTGTTGTATACGTCTCTTTTAAATCCAAATTAAATTTATCTCCATGAGTTTTGGGAGAAGGTTTTAAAATAGAAATAAGAGTATCCCATAATATTTTAATTGTGATAACAGTAATAATCTAAGAAACCTCTTTATTTGCATCTTTTTGTTTTTTATTAAATGGCATAGTTCTTGCAGCAATATCTCCACAATTATTTTTAAATAAGAGATTCCCCTCCAAATGTCAGCCTCTCTTATATTTCAAGTGATTTATGTTAAATCTTTCATTTTAAAAAGCTTTTAACAGGCAACAGCATGATTTCATGTTGCCTATTTTATCCTTGTCCTCAAGGGAGACTAAGATAGAGAGAAAGATCTCATTTTTAAAAATTAACAATTCCTTGGGACACATGTATTAAAATGTTACTTTTTTATTTTGTATCTTCCTCAAATTTGCCTACTATTCTGGATATATTTTATTATTTCTGGAAAAAAAACAATAAATTATATCCAGAATAAAAGACCTAGTGATTCACCTGCTGTCTTGGAACATTTCCATATAGAATGGTACTTCAATGGGACACTTTTAAATGGTGCTGATTTAGCCTTTGTGGAGTCTAGAAATTTGATTTTTTCCTTCAGTAAACCACATAACAGGAAGAATACTAGTTATCCAGCTGGTTATTGGACACCTTAGAAAAAAGTTCAGTGTCCTAGGATCTGTTGAGTCAGTCTCCACACATATCATATGTGAGAACAAATACAAAACAGTTAGTTCAGTTAAATATACACATTCATGGAACTACTGTCAACATTTGTACTGAAAAGTATAAAAGTTTTTGGGTATTTGAGAAAAGAAGGCCAAATATGGTAATTTTATTGTTAACACATAGATATTAACTTGTGTTATATAAAAACAATATTTAAATAAAAAGCAGTTAGTTCAGATTCATTTTAAAGGTTTAGACTTGACCTCTAAAAGAATTATACTATTTACATTGCTCCTCTCATCCCCTCAACTTGGTCAATGTGTTTTTTCCAAGAATAGTACTGTACATCTGAGCAAGATGATGAAATCTGCATTGATATTATAATTACAGAATGATACTGTCAAAGATTTGTACATTCATTGGAAGACATACTGATGATAATTTCCTCAAGATATCTCAAGGTAAAATGGGCAGCTTATACATTTTTTAAATAAATAAATCTCCACATGCCTTGTACCATTTCTTTACGCATACATGAAAGCAGAAAAAGAAGCAGTGAATGAAATTAATCAAGGAGCAAAGCAATCTAGAACTAAAGAGAAATTTCCTGACAGCAAGAACAATTAAACAATAGAATAAGTTGCCTCCAGAAGTTGGGGTGCTCCAGCACTGGAGACATATAAGATGAGATTGGACAACCATTTGTCTAAAATAATGCAGGGTTTTCTGCTGGGCAGGGGGTTGGACTAGAAGACCTTCAACATCCCTTCTAACTCTGTTATTCTGTTAACCCCATTAACATATTATAGATATTAAGTCACAGAAAACTATTGGGTCTGAGGGATACCCTCCTCCCTTTTCAAAACTAAAAGTTGTTGATAGGTCCAAGAATTCTTCAGCACTATTGTTCAAATCAATGAGTTAATGCAAAATTGTCCCTTTCCAGCATGGGTAGCTGAAGTATAAGGCTTTCATATTTTAGGACAATAAAGGGCATTGTGAACGTACATTCTCAAATATACAATAGGTAGTTCACCAGATTGCCAAGACTATTTTTATGTCCCAGACCAAATGAAAAACAGCTCCAGATAAATACAAATAATTAACATAATTCAAAACCATCTGAAATTATGGATTGTGTTATGTCTCTGTTGACTTGTTCTCTCAAGATTAGGAGAAAAAAAATTAAAGCCAAGGGAGTAATTCAGTAGCATTGAAGCCTACTCTGACTACTCTGGCAACCAACAGTGCCAACACAAAAAATATTGGCTTATTCGGAATCTAATTCAAAGACGATATATTATAAGTGGTACAATGTTATATTAAATGTTACATTACAACAAGTGTAGCCTTACTTATCATTGGTTCCTTCTGCTGTAAGAACTCCTCAGAGAGCCATGAACTACATCTGAAATGTAAAACATGAATCCAGACTTGGCAGATGTTTTTAATCTATGAACACCATGAACCTAATGAACTCTTATTCCACATTGTTAAGTAATATGCCCATACTGTTTGACTGCAGAAGGTGAGTAAGCATCCTGACTGGATGGGTTCCTGACTATATTTATCTCATAGTCTTTGCAGATAAGTGCACATGTATAATTTGTATTAAAAGTGAAAGGAATTTATGGTTAAGAAAATTTGTTATAAATAAATTTATATAAATATATAAATTTATATAAATATAAATAAATTTATATAAATAAATGTATATCACTGTTCATTTCATATACATGGCTCTGAGCAGCATACAAAAAAAGAGAGAATACAATAGAACAAAATAATAAATTAAGCATAACAATAAAATAATTAAAACATTCAAAATAAGAAAACCATTAAAACAATCTGCAGCAGAGTGTATTATGTTTCCTAGGTAGTAGGTACCACTTTATAGGTATCCTGGATCCCCAGGCCAGTCAACAAGGTCCTATATTCAAGCCCTTCCAGAAGACCAACAAGATTGAGGCAAATGTGACTTAAGGACATGTAGAAAAAATTGTCTCCTAGGTACCAACTGATAGCTGCATGGATAGAATCTACAATACCCCTTTCCTGCTGAAGTTGAACCAGAGAAAAGTGATATATCAAATAACCTGGTTTTGTGCCCTGTAATGCTTACTATTTTGTAAAATAATACTATCTTTCTAAACAAAACATTTACAAATACTATAGTTCTATATAAAATTCAACTTTCATAGGGCCCGGTCCCACTGGCCAATGGACGCAAAACGTATGCATAAAGGACACACCAGATGAGCAAAATTTTGGGGGTGGCTCCATCCATTGTCATCTGCTCCCAAAAGTGGTGAAAATTTGCATAAACAGAAAGGAAAAGATCGGACGTGGGTAGTATCTAGCGGGGATGTTAAACAGATGTTCATAGGAAGCCTAGCGGATGAAAGCGTATGGAAGCGGATGACACCTCCGAAGGGGTTCCGGGGGAGAATTTCAAAGCAGACGCATAGCAGAAGGGGCAGATGCATCACGTACACCTGAAGGAAAGAAAAGGGATGCCGCGCGGATGTATATCAGATGCAAACCGTTCACTACGCATCCTTTCTATTTCTGTGCTACTAATGCTGTGTAGACGTTCCATGTACCTTTTGTTTCCTCCCTCTTTCCATTTTCAGCTGCAGTGGATGTGAGTTGCGAGGATGCCCAGAGGATGCAGAGAGGATACAGCAGATGTTTAATGGATGATAAACGGACATAGAACGTTTGTTGCTCGTATGTCGTGGATTTACATCATACACGGCGGAAAGTTCATCCGTTCACAAAGTTTTGTGCAGCTCAAAACTTCTTGCGCAGATGAAATAGCAGTGGACGGATGCTTGATGGATAGAGCGTATGAAACACGTATGCAATGAGTACAAAGTGGATGCATAGTGTTTTCCAACAGATGGCAAGCTTTTTTTAACATTTTACATCCTCTTTGCATCTGTAAGTGCGGTGGGACAGGGCCTTTATTCAAATTGCAAGATTAACTACCTGTGTTTTCCCAAAAATAAGACCAGTACTAGGGCTTATTTTCAGGGGATGGTCTTATTTCCCCCCACCCCCATGTATGGGAGGCCCACTTCTGCTTGCTTGTCACATGGCAGGAGGCTACGTGGTATGCTAATGCCATTGTGATGAGGCAGGGCAGTTGAATTTCCCCATGCACTTCACACTGGCTTACCTCAGGTCCCCTGCAAACAGTCCATTCATGCCCTGATACTTGCCTCACCACACGACTGTGGCACCAGCATGCTGCTTGGCTTCCTGGTCTGTTGCAGCTGCAAGCAAGCAGAAGAAGTGGACCTGCAGCCATGTGGGCTCCTGATGAACATGGCTGCTGGTGTTGCCACAACAAGACAGGTGTCAGGGCATGGATGAGCTGGTTGTGGGAGCTTTGAGGTAAGCCATGTCACTGCAAGCAACCAGATAGAATGGGCAGGCAGTTAGCTGTGCAGGCTGTTAAAAAGGGTTTATTTGATTCTTGAATTTTAATGAATTTTAACAATATGGTGATAAAATATATTGACCACAATGAAATTCAGTCTTTAATATCAAGCACAAAAATGTCCTTGAATATTTTTTCCAACCAGTTCTCATACATCCTTTAAAAAAATAACTATTTCAAATGAGAATACACTTTCACTTTAAAAATTCAAAGCAAATTTGTCAGTGTAGAATGGCAAAATTTGGGGGTTTTTCCCACCAAATATCTTCTCTAGTCTAAATAAAATTACTGCAGTGTGCTAGGGAATAAATGAGAATTTATTATCATTTTTAGCAGAATTGATATTCAGCAGGTTCTGACCAGTTCTAGAGAACTGGTAGCAGAAATTTTGAATAGTTCAGAGAACCAGCAAATACCACATCTGACTGAAGATTTTACAGCATCATTTTCCTGCCACACCCACCAAGCCATGCCCACAGATCCGGTAGTAAAAAAAATAGAACTCCACTACTGGTCTTAAGGCTACATTTTAAATACAGGATAAAGGTTCTATTGGGTGCTTTGAAATTTAATTGAATTTTATTCAATCAAAATAAAAATGGCAAGGACAATCAACAGTAAAGACTAATATGGCACACTGAAAACTAACAAATCTGATGCAACTTGCACAAGCTTTCATAGATTATAAACTACTTAAGTATAACTGGGAGGAAAGTGATTAATATGACATTTTCCTGCTGATACTGGACAATTGAGTGCATTAAAAAGTGCCTTAAAAAGACAAACATACTAATCCTATGTGTAACTTACTCAAGAGTAAATACTATAGAGGTCAATTAAAATTATTTACAGGTGTAGAAAATTAGCACCCACCCCTCTCCTAGAAGAATTAAATATTCTCGGAGACATTAAAAAGGCAGAATATTATATTTTCCTGGATGAGGGAAGGAGAAACATGCTTTAAAGACAAAGCAGTTCCCTGCAGTTCCCTGTCCCCCCCCCCTTTCAGGTCCAGGGTGATGGGATTAAGACATGGCCCTCATGGACTCTCAGCATCTCAGGAGCTCCAAGGCATGTGATCCTGTCTATCATTAAACCTTCTTTCCAAGCAACTTCCATGAATCCAGTGTCTTTTTCCCCACTTGAAATTGAATCCAGAAGGATATTTCTCTCAACTTGTAAATGTATGTAAGATTGTTGTCTAAATGTGATTGAAAATTATGCTTTATGTTCATTATAACTACATGCTGTGATGCAAAATAAGATCAAAAAGAAAAACAAAGTAGTTCAAAAGTCTATTGGAACAGTACAAGTTTTAGCATAAAATTCCACCAATATTCATTTTCCTTTCCCAAAAAATAAATCTACCAAAAACCAAAAATCTGAAAAAATGGGATGGTATTGACTATTATTTGCAAATTTTCAATATTCAGTGTAGGAAATTTTAAATCCTGGATGAGGAGAAATTTATCATCAAGGTATAATGCATTGTTGGTGTGCATTAAAAATTAAATGGGTATTAAACAATATATATTTGTTGTAAAAATAAGAAGAAAATACACATTATAAATTATAGTCAGTTTAAATTATTTATTTAAATCAGAAATCTCACTGTATTAAAATACTTTTTCTTATTAAAGTAAAATACTTTTACTTTAATATTTTGAAGTAGGTAGGAATTTATGTGAGGACTCTAAGGAAATAATGTTGACTACAATCAAGTAGTCTCATTTACTTAAAAAGAACTTATTGTTAGGGATAACATTGTTTACCCTAACTGGTTTAAGTGAAATAATAACTATGAATCATAGTTAGTGTATGTTAGAGTGTAGGCAGCTTTAACTGTAAGAATAGTAATTCAGGGAGTGGTTATGTAAACACTATAAAAGTAGCAAGTCTACAGCTTGCTCACTCTGGCTTTGATGATCCCTGATTACTGCTTGGAATCAAGACTGCATTGCTCGAACGGGAGAGACAACAAAGGACTGATTTGTAAGTGAACTGACATAGGATATTCTACATGGACTTTGCTAACTGAATATCCCTGAATGGACTGACTA
>BLBF01000003.1:100581922-100605580 GCA_015471245.1 Laticauda colubrina | reverse complement strand
ACTGTATGTTAATAAACATACAAGCTTAGCTCACTCATTTATCTGTGTGCCTATCTGACCAACGCTGCACATTCTGTTTAGCTTGTCTCCCTAACCCTGGTTGGGGAACCCAGGCTTAACACTTATAATAAATAAAAATCCTATACAGCAGTCATTATATTTTAGTGTATGTCTCTAAACATTTAGTTCATGATAATTCAAAAATCGTTCACAGGTTAAGGTAGAACATGTCCATCAATTTGTGGTGCTACGGGTTGTAAATAATATGTGATTCTTAGATGATGTTTTCCCATTATCTCTAATTTAAAGGAAGTGAAAGCCTTTGCTTCATAAGAAATTAATGTTTGTGAAAGTTTGGCATGCTTATCTATCAATTAAGATTCACAGTGAATGATAATAAATTGTAGCCTACCTGTGGGGGAGCAGTATCTCCTTCCTCACTGCTAGGAATTTCTGAGAACGGAAGTAATAACATATGAATGGCTCCATGTGAAAAACTGATCTATATTCAGCTATGGGCACATATCTGAAATGTTCCATTTAGTATCAGAGTGTTAATCATGGTATCCAACAATGAGAACATGAAAAATAGGCTATTTAAAACAGTGTATTTGCTTGAATGATGTGTTGTATTAGACAATGAACAAACAAATAAAGCTCTTTTTCAAAGCAAAGACATGTGAATCTCTACACAAGAATCTACATATTGTACTGTGTTGAATGATGGATATTTTTTCAAATATTTTTTTTTCCCTAAGTATGTTTTCTGAGTTTTCAGAATGAATATTTTGTCTTTATTTCATTCGTACAGCTTGGTTTCTCTTCTTTCTGAATCCTAAGCACTGATATCTACTTAGATTTTAGTTGTGTCTTTTCCAGAAACTTTCTGAATAGGAAAAAGTAAACTTTAAAAAAAAATGTTTATAGGCAATCCAATTGTTCTTGACAACCAATTGAATTAGCTATGTAGCATCAGCATCCTTACATCCCCAGTATAATGTGGCATCAGCATCCTTATATCCCCAGTATAATCCCCTAATTTATTTATTTATATTTATTATAAAATGTATTTGCCACATGTCTCCTATCCAACAACTCTGGCTTACAATGTAATTTAAAAAAAACAAAACTAAGTTCATCAATCATAAATTTGTTGAGCTTCGGTAGGGTAGAAGAAGAAGCTTAAAAATTTTACACCAATGGCAAGGATATATAGCAACTATAAACACATACAAGTGATATTTTAAGCAATATGTATGTATTTATTTGTTAAATGTATATGCCAGTCATCTTGCTATCAAGTGACTGTTCAGTGTCTTTGTTAACAAAGTATCACATTTAAAGGCTTCTTTTCCCTTATAAAGCTACATACAAACAAATATAACATTAAACATTGGGCAATTCCACAATGCAGCGTAAGCTGCCCATCTGCCATACTACTCTCAGCTATTTCTTAAAGCCAATCTCAGACCTTTGTCTCAGATTGCAGTCAGTTGGCATTGGAGGTGATCTGATGTTCAGTCTCAGCCTGGCCATGGCAAGACCTGATTGGTTGTTTTTCTTCTTGCCTCTCCAATTCATGCAAGAAGGCAAGTTGGTGCCTGGCAGACTGTCTGCCTGCCATGGTTTTCATTCATTCATTCATTCTCCCTTTTCTTTATCATCTCTTTTAACACTATCATAGGGTATTTTCCCCTTCTCTTTTTTCTTTATGATTCCATAAAAAATGCAAAGCAACAGATTTTTCTTTTGGTCCTACCTTCCTATGTCGGTCAATAGAATCTCTGTATAAAGGAAGAACTGATTGTTCAGTTTCACAGAAACAAAGCAGCAATGTTCCTACATTGGAATTTAAAGATGTCCCTAAGAAAGAAAAGGGAAGGGAAGCTTTGCAGTATTGCAAAGATAGGAAAACAAGGGGAGCATGTTTTACCCAGCCTGGAAAGAAATCAAAAGAGTGGACATTGGAAGATTTAAAAAAAAATGTATGGGGGAAGAGTTTCTAGAAGGGTGAGAATAGTTTACTGATTTAAGGGGCCATTGTTGGATTTGCTTTTCTTTTTCTTTCTTTTTTAATAGAAACTGCCAACTAGCAGAGAACATGATAGCCTGTCAGCATTGGACAAAATGTTGCTGGAGGCAGCAACCAGCTGCTGAAGAAGACAGAACATACCAGGAACTACAGCCAACTGGAGCTGGTGCAGTTACTAGAATGGAATAAAGTGCTGGAAACCATCTGCTCTGAAGAGCTTAAGCCCATGTCACACTGTACCAACGGATACAAAGAGGATGTAAAACGGGCAAAAAAGCTTGCCATCCATTGGAAAACGCGATGCATCCGTTGTGTACTCACTGTGTACGTCTTTCATACGCTCTATCCGTCAAGCATCCTTCTACTGCTATTTCAGTCGCTCAAAAAGTTTTGAGCTGCACAAAACTTTTTGAGCAGATGAACTTTCCACCGAGTACAATCTACATCCACAACACATACAGGCAACAAACGTTCTACGTCTGTTGTCATCCGTTATACATCCAATGTATACTCTCAGCATCCTCTGGACATCCGCACAACTCACATCCACTGCAGCTGAAAACAGAAAGAGGGAGGAAGCAAAAGGTACGTGGAACGTCCACACATCATAAATAGCACGGACATAGAAAGGATGAAAGCGGATGCAGCTCATATATAAAGCATTAAAACGGACAAAATGTTTGTATATGGGACGTATCTCGGATATTTAGGATGTCTGGAGGATGTCTAGAGTATGTGAAATGACACCTAGCAGAAAACCAAAATTTCCTATAAAAACGTGAAGGAAATCACCTGGAACTCACTTTCAGTCCAGCAGCCCTGGTGTGCAGACCTCTTCAGCTTTGCTCTTGCTCTTCCACATCATCCATTGATGTCCACCATGGATCATCGCACACTCCTTTTCGTAGCCGCCATCATTCAACACCAGAACCAAGCCCTGTTCAGACTGCTTCACCTTTTCTACACAAGGAGAAGAAAGGGACTTCCAAGAGCTGTGTGGGTCCGAAGATGGATCGGGAGAAGAGTGGAGTTTGGACTCTATGAAAAGCTGATGGTGGAGCTGAGGAATGAATGAAGACCCTCATGCATTCAAGCATTTCATGAAGATGCCACCAGCCAGGTTTGACGAAGTTGTGGAGCGTCTGAGACCCAGGTTGACCAAGCCAGACTGGACCCTGTATTGAAGGTGGCACTGATTCTGCGCCACCTGGCCTCTGGGACCACAAACAGAAACATGCAGTATGCCTGGCGGGTGCCACACAACACCATCAGCATTGTGATCAGAGAAGTGGTGCAGGCCATCATCAAAGAATACGTGGAGGAGCTCCTTCAGTGTCCCACCACTGAAGAAGCCTGGAGGAAAGTTGCAGAGCAGTGGTATCAGAGGTGGAATTTTCCCCACACCGTTGGAGCCATAGATGGGAAGCACGTGGCCTGCAAAGCTCCAGCCAACTCAGGGTCCTATTATTTCAACTACAAGGGCTTCTTCAGCATCATCCTCTTTGACATGGTTGATGCTGACTACAAGTTCATGTAATCGATGCTTCAGGCAACGGATCAGCTTCAGATGCCCAGATATACAACGCCAGTGACCTCAAGGAGGGGCTGGAACACAACCTCATCATGCGTTTCCCAGATCCAGACCCCCTACCCAACGACACACAAGATGTGCCCTACTTCATTGTGGGTGATGACGCCTTCTCCCTCAGAACCTACCTCATGAAGCCCTACATTTCAAGATACTTCACCCATGAAGAGAGGATCTTCAACTACAGGCTGTCCAGGGCAACAACGGATGGAAAATTTGCTCTTCCGCTGTGTCCTTCTTAAATACGTTTTGCATCTGTCAGCCAGTGTGACCTAGCCTTTAAGATATGACGGGTTGGAATAGATAGCAGCTTTGAATCAAATCTGTAAAGGAGATTTTTTAATGAAAAAGATCAGCTTTGAATCAGCTGTGAATCAAATCTGTAAGATGCATTTGTGATTGGATGAAATTAAGAGGTATGTAAAGCCCATGTCACACTGCACCAACGGATGCAAAGAGGATGTAAAATGGATAAAAAAGCTTGCCACCCATTGGAAAACGCAATGCATCCGTTGTGTACTCACTGCGTACTTCTTTCATACGCTCTGTCTGTCGATCATCCTTCTACTGCTATTTCATCCGCTCAAAAGGTTTTCAGCTGCACAAAACCTTTTGAGAGGATGAACTTTCCGCCGCGTACGATGTACATCCACGACATATACGGGCAACAAACATTCTACATCCGTTGTCATCTGCTACACACCTGATGTATCCTCTCGGCATCCTCTGGGCATCTGCGCAACTCACATCCACTCCAGCGGAAAGCGGAAAGAGGGAGGAAGTGAAAGGTACACGGAACATCCAAACAGTGTTCGTAGCACGGAAATAGAAAGGATTTAAGTGGATGCATCTCGTATATAAAGTGTTAAAACGGACAAAATGTTCATATATGGAATGTATCTTGGATATTTAGGATATCTGGAGTATGCCTAGAGTATGTGGAAGGAAACCTAGTGGACAACCGATATTTCCAATAAAAAGGGGGAGGTAATCACCTGGATCTCAGTATGAGTCCAGCAGCCGTGGTGTGAAGACCTCTTCAGCCTTGCTCTTGCTCTTCCACATCATCCATTGATCTCCATCATGGATCATTGCCCACTCCTTTTGGTAGCCACCATCATTCAACACCAAAATCAAGCCCTCTTCAGACTCTTTCACCTTTTCTACACAAGGAAAAGGAGACGTCCAAGAGCTGTGTGGGTCCGGAGATGGATCGGGAGAAGAGTGGAGTTTGGAGTCTATGACAAGCTGATGGTGGAGCTGAGGAATGGAGACCCTCGTGCATTCCAGCACTTCATGAGGATGCCACCAGCCATGTTTGTCAAAGTTTTGGAGTGTCGGAGACCCAGGTTGACCAAGCAGAGCACTAACTTCTGTCCCAGCCTGGACCCTGGAGTGAAGGTGGCACTGACTCTGCACCACCTGGCCTCTGGGACCACATACAGAAACATGCAGTATGCGAGGAGGGTGCCACACAACACCATCAGCATTGTGGTAAGAGAAGGGGTGCAGGCCATCATCGAAGAATACGTGGAGGAGCTCCTCCAGTGTCCCTCCACTGAAGAAGGCTGGAGGAAAGTTGCAGAGCAGTGGTATCAGAAGTGGAACTTTCCCCACACCGTTGGAGCCATAGATGGGAAGCATGTGGCCTACAAAGCACCAGCCAACTCGGGGTCCAATTATCACAACTACAAGGGCTTCTTCAGCATCATCCTCTTTGCCATGGTTGATGCTGACTACAAGTTCATGTACATCGATGCTTCAGGCAATGTGTCAGCTTCAGATGCCCAGATATACAATGCCAGTGACCTCAAGGGTGGGCTGGAACGCAACCTCATCATGGGTATTCCAGATCCAGACCCCCTACCCAATGACACACAAGATGTGCCCTACTTCATTGTGGGTGATGACACCTTCTCCTTCAGAACCTACCTCATGAAGCCCTACACTTCTAGATACCTCACCCGTGAAGAGAGCATCTTCAACTACAGGCTATCCAGGGCAAGATGGGTGGTGGAGAATGCCTTTGGCATCCTGGCCAACAGGTTCCAGGTACTTCTCACCATGCAACATCACCCAGGGACTGTGAGGAGCATCGTGGAAGCTTGCTGCATCCTGCACAATCTCATGCGCACCCGCTACCCAGTGTTGCAGAACAGGCTCGTGGACCGCCAACAAGGCAATGGGGACATGGAGCCTGGTGAATGGAGGCAAGGAGTAAACCTGATAGACACTGTTGATGTGCAAGGCCCCAACAGAGCTTCACGTGAAAGGAAGAAGCAGCGCAACCTCCTGAAACACTGGTGCAACTCCCCAGCTGGAGCAGTGGAGTGACAAGACAGGATGGTAGATGCTCAATGGATGTTTCCTTCCGCCTGTCTCATCACACTGATGACATTGTACCATGTATGTTGAATGGCCTTACAATGAATAGGGCATTAATAAAGAGTTTTGTTTATGTTGAAATGTGTTGATCAATGATTACATTGTTATTGATAATAAAGGGCCATATGTGTGGCAGCTGGGAGGGTGGAACATGCAGTCCCACTATGCTTGCACTGGAGGTTTATCTATCCCACAACTATCCTTACCCATCCCACAACTATCCTTATCCCACAGCTATCCTTACCAATCCTACAGCTATCATTACCCATCCCACAGCTATCCATCCCACAGCTATCCTTACCCATCCCAAAGCTATCCATCCCACAGCTATCCTTACCAATCCCAAAGCTATCCATCCCACAGCTATCCTTATCAATCCCACAAGCATGCAAAGGCTTAACCCTTTTTTCAAAGTTTTCCCCAACACTTTATTAAGTAAAAAAAAATGAACCAAGTGTGTGAAGCAAAATAACCTTTATTAATAACAAACTGTGTGACTTCATTAAAAAACAAAATGACCCAAGTAAAGTGTCTTTAAGCAAAGATAAGGTGAACAGGTAATAACTCAGTCTCTGGCACTCTTCTCAGTCATCTGAGGCGTGCCCATGGTCTCAGATGTAAAGGGGCCAGGGACTGTGGAGGTGGCTGTTGCTGGAGTGCTGGTCTGAGGTGCCATTGGGGTGCCTGGCCCTGAGAGTACAACAGGAGATGGTGTGTGCTGGAATCTCTCAGAGAGCTGACTCAGTCCCATGAGGTTGAGAGGCCCTTCTTCAAGTACCTGGGATGTGAGGGCCAAGACTGATGATAGATGTTCTGAGGAAGGGCTTGGCTGTGGGATGGAGGAAGGAGGAGTGTTGTGGGGCTGTCTGGTCTGCAGCTGGGTCAGCTGAGGCGTCTGTGGTGTCCGAGGAACCTGGGTGTAGACTGGGAAGGGCTGCCTCTGCTGTGGGAAGTCCTGGTAGTGGTAGGCTTGGTAGGCAAGGGGCTGCTGAAATCTGTGGAAGGGCTGTGACATCGCCTGGGGTGGAGGAGCAGACCTGGAGTGGGTAGAAGCAGGTTCAGCTGGTCCTGGATGGTGGTGCAGAAGAGCTGTGATCCTCTCCTTCATCACCTGGTACTGGGCCTTGGGCATGTCCATGAGGGTCTGGCTCACGTACGTGATGAAGGGTTTGCAGTTGGAAGATGGTATGTCCAAGTGGACCAGCTGGGAGAGGAGATCTGTGCTGGCTTTTATTGTGTCCCTAATCTGCAAGAGGACAGTGTTGCTCTGTCCCTCCAGTCTGCCTCTCTGCCTGCTTTCTGTGGAGGTGGAGCTGGGGGTGGGGGTGGGTTGGTCTCTGGTGGCTGCTTCTTTTTGCTCCATCTGAGACAGGGGATCCTCTACATCCTCTATAATGGGGAGTGCACCTGTCTGGGGGGTCTCTGTTGTGGGGCCCTCCAAAGACACCTGCCTGGACATTGTAACTGTCTCCTGGCTGGCAGAGGAGTGGCTCTCTGTAGGCTGTCTGAGGGAGAGGGTTGACAGAGGGGCTGCTCCTCAGTGGCAGATCTCACCCTCCCGGAAGCTGCACCTGGCCATGACAAAGGTCTCCCGGTCAGTGAGCTTGACAGCAGCCTGCCCGGATTTCTTCAGGTGCAGCTTGCCATACCAGGTGTGCATTTGCTTCCACCACCCCAGGAGGACATCTGAAGTGTAGCCCAGGCTCTCCGCCTTCTCTCTCCACGCTGCCTGCTTCTGCTTGGTGTCACGATGGAGCCCGTGGCCCTTCCTCCAGAGGTACTCGTTCTCCCTCAACCATTCCACCACCTCCTCCTCATGGTCTTTGGAAATGGAGTACTGTTTCCTCTCCCTCTTCTCCTTGCCTTGCCTCTTCCTCCCTCTGGCAGGGGCTTCAGGACCTTCAGCAGCAGGGCTTTTGGGCCTTGGGGCTGGTCCATCACAGCAGCATCAGCCGGAGAAGCAGCAGCAGCAGCAGGAGAAGCAGCTGCAGCAGTAGGTGAAGCACCAGCAGCAGCAACAGCAGGAGAAGCACCAGCAACACCAGGAGCACCAGGAGCATCAGGAGCACCACCACCACCAGCAGCAGCTTCAGAGTCAGCGCCAGGGGGCGGCATCATGGTTCTGTTCTTCTTTCTTGGGCTGGCAGGAGTAGGCACAGGCTTCCTCTTCTTCCCCATGGTGTTCTCTCAAGATGTCTCTGGCAGCAGGTCTTTCCTCTGAATGGTGACCTGCTTGTGAGCTGCCTCTTTTATATCTGTGGAGCTTACGCAATTAATCCTCCCCGCATGCGCAGTGAATGCTTTGCATCCGCTATGCTTCCGCTATGCATCCTCTCCTTCCACTAAGCCTCCGCTTAGCTGTTCTCCCCCGGAAGCCCTGAGGATGCATCATCCGCTTCCATCCACTTCCATCCACTTCCATCCGCTAGGTTTCCTGTAAACATCCTCTTTACATCCCCGCTACATCCTCCCCACGTCCGTTCCTTTCCGTTGTTGTCCGCTCTGTTCATGTAAATTTGGGGCACTTTTGAGAGCGGATAACAACGGATGGAAAAAATGCTTGTCCGCTGTGTCCTTTTTATATATGTTTTGCATCCGTCGGCCAGTGTCACCTAGCCTTAACATCAACCATTCTCTCCTAAGGAAGTGGGGAGTGGTCAATATTGATGATGTATCATGCAGATTCTTCAGATCTGCCCTTAGTATTACTGCTAGCATTCACCAGCTTTTCTGCAAGCTTCTTGTTAGTTTAAAGCAAAGAGCAATCTTTTGAGCAAAATGGCATGTGCAATGGTCAAACTGCAGTTTGAAGGCTGTACATACCATACTGACAAGAGCATATTCATACATACTCCCCTCATTTACACAAGAGCATATGTGCTCGAACAAAGATATATGAATATTATTTTAATTGCTGTATTTCACACTCATTTTGATGCACACAAATTATCCCCTTTCCTTCTTCAAGCCTCTTCTAATGGTTCTGAGCCAATTGCAGAGAAAAAAGACCCAACGTTTCCATAGATCAGGGCTTTCAAACTCCCAGCCTGTTAGCCAGATGCATCACATGCTGGCCATGCCCTTTCCCAATTACTGAAAGGGGGAAAGGCCCGATACATTATGTGATGACACCATGATTATGTGAGTTTGACACCCCTGGCATAGATGATTGTTGTTTGCAACAAATGGATGACATTTTCTATGATAAACAATTTGTATATGTACTCATGCCTCCTTTGATAATAGTTTGTTCATCACAATTTTTTTTTCTTAATCTATGTTATAGACTATATACCAAGCATCTTTTTTCCTGAAATGTTTAAGTTTGAACCAAAGATGCTTTTTTCAGGAGACAACTGGACTTTCTGGTTTTCCTTTGAAGATGTTTTGCTTCTCATCCAAGAAGCTTCTTCAGCTTAGAACTAAAGAAGCTTCTTGGATGAGAAAGAAGCAAGACATCTTCAAAAACTTTGCCTCTTGAAAAAGCATTCTTGGAATAACCATGATCTGGATAACTGAAAATCTCCATAGATATTTAAGTTTGAACTTTGAAGTTTGGAGATCTTATGTAAGTTATCTGGAATCATGTTGTACAAGAATGGTGACAATGAATTTTTTTGTAAAGGGAAATATATAATGGTTCCTCCTTTATATTTCTTCTCCATTTCTCGCTGGATTTTCCTTAATACGAGTATTATTACTTTTCCTCAAGGAGCAGGAACTCTAATTTAAGGTGAGAATGTATATGAATTCTCATTTATACTAAAAAAAAAAAAAAATGAAGAACTGGGAAACATATGCAACCTGAGATTTCAGGAACAGTGGTGCAATTACTATATCATCCTGCATTTACCAACCATTTTAACCTCAAATTAATATGTACAGCAACTCTCCCAGAGAAATATTGATGATATAAAAATGGATTTTTAAAACAAGCTTGGACAAATACAGTTTCAATTAGTCAAATCCCTGCAAACTGTGATCTAGTAATTTTCACATTCAGAAAAAAAAACCCTTCTCATAGTTTCAGAATCACAAGTGACAATCTTCATCATTTCAGTGACTTTTTGAACAGCACTCCATGTTTTTTTTCCCAGTTATTAGTTTGAATGTGGAGTGATGCTATTAAAAGTCTTTTTCCCCACTTGAAGAAAATTGTATCCTGTAGCTGAAACATGACACAGTATGGATACTTCGGGAAATAAGCTCCACAAACTTTAATGGCAGATTACAACTTGTAAGTACTGCTAGATACATTCATTACTGAGCATCCACAATTTCCAAATCAAATGTTGGACATTTGAAGATAATAAATTGTAGGCAGAACAATTATGCCAGAAAAGATCCTTCCAAAATAATTTTAATAGCTAGTTTAAAAAAAAAACAGAGCTTACTACAGAAAAGCAATAAATTGGAAGATACCTTTCAAATACTTTGAGATTTCATCAATTTTAATAGGAGTAACTTAATATTTCAGAAACAGAATTTAAAGTATAGGAATACTCAGACTTTGTATGCAGAAGCACCCTATGATGATTCTTTACCATCCAAGGATTGGACACATCTTAATGCAAAAAATCAGTACATAATGTTTTATTACAGCATACATTTTATCAACAATAGGCTATTGATCTGGATCAAGACCTCCCTTCTAGGCCTTGCAAGTTACTACATAAAAATATTTTTAATAGTTAAGCCCATGTCACACTGCACCAACGGATGCAAAGAGGATGTAAAACGGACAAAAAAGCTTGCCATCCATTGGTTAACGCGATGTACTCACTGCCTCCATTTTGCTTCCTCTCTATCTGTCCAGCATCCGTTTATTGACGTTTCATCCGCTCAGAAAGTTTTGAGCTGCCCAAAACTTTTGCACGGAAAATGTATCCAATGCATCCGTTCTGCATCCTCTAGGCATACGGGGGACATCCGTTCTGCATCCATTACGCATCTGCTATATCTGCTAGGCATCCGCTGTGCATCCGCACAACTAAAATCCGTTCCAGCGGTAAACGGATGCAGGGAGGAAGCAAAACGGACGTGCAGTGTAAGTAGCACAGATGGAGAAAGGATGAAAGCGGATGCAGCTCATCCGCTCTGCATCCACTCTGCATCTGCTCTGCATCCTCTATGCATCCACTCTGCATACTCTGCGCATCCTCTATGCATCCGCTCTGCATCCTCTACGCATCCTCTACTCATCCTCTATACATCGCTCTGCATCCTCTATACATCAGCTCTGCGTCCTCCCCACGTCTGTTCCTTTCCATGTTATCCGCTCTGCTTATGCAAATTTTTGCCCCTTTTGAGAGTGGATAACAACGGATGGAACATTTTGCTTGTCCGTTGTGTCCTTTTTGCATCCGTTGGGCAGCGTGACATGATTTTTAAATCAGTCTTAAATTCTCTAAAATGGCATACAATTTTGCCTTTTTCTAAAAGTTCTTGCAGTTGGGATGAGGTACTGTTTCATTTGGTTGTTCCTCTTATAGTTGCTACCAAGATCCAGGAAAAGCTCCAAGCTCCAGCCATATCCTGGAGGATATGCTTATCCGCAAAAAGGATATGTTAATCACTATAGCATGTAGTCCTGGAAGTTGCCAAATCTTTAGATGTCACATACTCTTCTATTGTTCTTTTGTTTATGACTTACAATTTACTTACTTACTTGTGTTAGAAGAAATATCCAGGTCCAGATCCAGAATATACAGGTAGCTTCACTATCAGCTTGAATGCTTGTGAATAAAGTGATTACATGAAGTCATGATGGATGTAGAAGTGGGAAGGATTTCTGCCTGGCTGCTGCTATTTTTCCAGACTACGAACAACAACTCAGTTTCACTTCCACAAAGACTTATATTTGGTCTATGATATCTATATACTTTTATATCCATCTACATTTATATGCCACCCATTTCACTTTTGTAGCAATTGTTTTATCTATAAATCTATAAATTAAAAAAGCTTGTGTCTAGGATAATGCAAAGCTCTTCATAGTCAATATAGAGAATACTGAATTAAACTGGCCCACAGATATAAGAAACTTTCTATTTATTTTATTTTATTGAAATGGATGACTGTGTACATTATGCAGGCAAAACTAACCTAAAGCTAAAGGTTGTTTTTTTTTTTCAAGCAGAGATTTCTAGATCTGAATAATTGTTTGGGGATTGAAAAAAATGCATTTTTTAAAAAATCCTACAATTTATCAGTTGTGCTGATCAGTATTAAACCAGTCAGTTTCTCTTTTCACACTGAGCAGTATCCTTGTCCATCTGGCCTACTTAATTCAAAATATTGTTTAAAAACTGAATACATTTTCTCACTAAATCACTGTGCATTTTTGTATGAAATTTCAGTAATGCATGTAAACATCATTTCTCAAGAAATATGGTCCAAACAGTTCCTGATCTTCATCTAAAAGGAAGAATCTTTTATAGACATTGCCTTTCACTTGTTGCTCTGTCATCCTGGCTTTACCTAACACAAAAGAGAAAATCTATTGAAGACTATCATGTTCACCTGGGTTTATCTGCTTAATCAGGCTAGTAGATCATTGGTGAGTTTCATCAGGGGTGGGATTCAAATTTTTTAACAACCTGTGGGCATGGCTTAATGGGTGGTTGTGGTTTGGTGGTCATGTGACTTGGTGGACATGGATTGGTGGTCATGTTATTGGCTGGGTATGGCCAACTCAATATCACCCAGATCAGGGAATACATCTCCTTGCCTGGCCTCTCATGACTGAGAATGTTGCAACAGTTGCAAGTGTGAAAAATAGTCATAAGTCACTTTTTTCAGTGCCACTGTAATTTTGAATGATCACTCCACACAAGCAAAGTACCAGCAAAGGAGGGGGAAAATCTTCAGAGAAGTTCCTGTGACAGGAAGTCTAGTCCTGCCAAGAATATAATAAGGGTTAACGGAGAGGCAGTTTCTGTAAGCAACACCAGAATGTTTCCTTGCTGTCTTCCTTACAGGATTAAGCCAGTAATTTCTTCTTCAGTTCTCCAAACTGCTTAGAATGTTACCAACCAGTTCTAGCGAATAGGTGCGAACTGGTAGAATCCAACCCCTGGGTTGCATTAATATAAAGGCAATCCTTTAATATCAGTAGTCACTTTAAGTGAAGATTATTTCTATAACCTTCCTGACAATTAGAACAATTAATCAGTGGAACAACTTGCCTGCAGAAGTTGTCAATACTCCAACACTGGAAGTTTTTAAGAAGAGATTGGACAACCATTTATCTGAAATGATGTAAGGTTTCCTGCTTGAGCAGGGAATTGGACTAGAAGAACTTCAAGGTCCCTTCCAACTCTATTATTCTGTTTTGTTCTGTAATTCTGGTGGACATCTTGTCCTCACTGGCACTTTCCCATAATGTTTATAAAACCATTTTTTTTTTAAATTCAGAAACCTGAAATTACCAGGCAAAATATGATTTGGAGAATATATGAGTATATGTTCATGACATTGTTGTCATGAACATATGAAACTAAATGCATTTTTCCTCCAGGAAAAATTGTATTTAACATAATTTAACATAAATTCAAAACAAATATGCTTAACATAAATACTTAAATCATTTTAAGCAAAAACATCCTTATATTCTTCATATAATTTCTCTTGATAGTATTTCCAGATATAAGTGTTTATATGGGTTGATTAAAAAAAGGAAATTTCAGATAGTTTGTTGCTGTCCACCAATAGCATGACCAGAATTCTACTGAAATAAATGAAATTCTTTTCCAAGTTATCATTCAAATACATATGGGAGTTCCCTGAAGTCAATGAAGGTTTTCATAGAACATAGAATAACAGGGTTGGAAGGTGTTGAAGTAATTCCCCGTTAGGAGAATGAGCGCATACAGGGAGACGTAGTGAGAGTAATGTTGAATAACACACAAACAGCACACAGATACACTGTACAGTAAATGTAGGTTTTTACTTCCAATAAATGTCCAAGCACAGTCCAAGATAAGCAATCCAAGTCATCCACAAGTAAGGCAGTCAGTGTTCAGTTCAGGGATAATCCAAATATCAAAGTCCAATTATCAAAAGTTCAGTAACAGACTTACATCAACAATCAGTAAAAGTCATTTAGGAGGAACCTGAGCCAGCGCAACTGCCAGCAGCAGCCCTGGGGCCCCCAGTGGGAGGTGTAATTCTTAGAAGGCATAGAACTTCCAAGTTGCCTCCATTAGAAGTAAAGTACGGGGGAAATCCCAAAGACTTGGGTTTTTCCTCACCCAAGTTTGGAGCTATATGGAAGAATACGGAGAGGATTTTTCCTCAGAAGCAGCCAAAGTGAGATGTGTTACCAGAGCTCTGGGGGGAACAGCTGCAGAGTGGATGGTGACCCTGCATAATGATAATGCCTCCCATTTGCTGAATTATAACCTGTTCATGACTGTATGCGGTCAAGGTTTGAGGACTCACTGGCAGAGTGGAAGGACAGGATCAGGATGAAGACCATAAATGAAGGTCAAATAAATCAATAAATCAAGAGATCAGTGGCTGACTACAGCCAAGAATTTAGGCAGCTAGCTTGTCATATCCGAGGCTGGTCTCAGGGAGCCCTGATAGAAGCATTTAAAGATGGGTTAAATGAAGATATGTACCAGAGATGCATTGCTAGAAGGGACCCAAATGACTTGTAGATATGGTACTTGCTGGCAGAAGAAGTGGACATTGATTTAACCCGAAGCAGACACCGGGGGGGGGGGTTCTGGGTGTAGCAAGGCTTCCCTCTCACACCCTCAAGAGGTCCCCAAACCCCAGAGGGGAGGGTTTGTGTCAAGACCCAAACCCTCTGCCTGTTTCTGATGTGGGAAGGAAGGTCATCAGGCTGCGGACTGCAGGGTTAAGCTGGAACCAAAGGGGGTGCCAAAAGGAGGGAAGAAGCCTGAAAAAAAACCCAGCGAAGCCTCGCGAAGAAGCACTAAAGACAAAAGAGGTGGCAGAGGTCACCCCTCCAACAGGAGAGGAGCCAGGACCCCCGACTCCCCCTGAAGAGAGTTAATACGACTCAGAAGATGACTTCTTGGTAAGTCCAAATGAGGGCCCTATGACCATTCCAGTGAAGTTGAGGGTACCCACTTCAGGGGCCGAAAGGGAAATGCTAGCCTTGCTAGACTCTGGGTGTCAAGGTGTGTAATCAATATGGGAGTAGTAGAGAAAATGGGCTTAAAACTAAAACCTTTAAAAACACCCATCGCCTTTTGCCAGTTGGATGGATCAGTGGCTGGGAGCTGCCCTGCACCTTTATAATGGAACCCATAGAAATGATCATGGGAGAGCATAATGAGACTCTGTGTTTTATTGTGGCCCCTGGGATGGAGCAACCATTCACACTGGGATTACCCTGGCTCCAGAAATGGAACCCCCAGGTTAACTGGAAGAGGGCTTATTGTGCATATGCACCAATCAGCGACCAGAAGGGGAGGGGAGTTCTTAGCCGAAGCTTCAGAATCCGGTTGAGTAAGCCTCCACAGGTACTGAAACCTTGAAGGGGAGGAGAAAATTCCAAAAGAATATTGGGATTTAAAGGAAGTGTTCAGTGAAAAGGCCTCGGATGAGGTCCCTCCTCATCGGTCAACAGATTGTAATATTGAGATTTTACCTGGGATGAAGCTCCCGAAACCGAAGTTATATTCAAGAATACCACAAGAATTAGCAGAGCTAAGATTGTTGATAGATAAAAATTTGGAACGTGGTTTCATCCAACCCACTAGGCCCCGGGTAGTGGCCCCAGTGCTGTTCCGTGAAAAGAAAGATGGCTCCAAGCACTTGGTTGCTGACTATAGAAATTTAAATGCAATTTCCATAGAAAACATGTACCCCCTCCCTTTGATGAAGGACATGTTGGCCCACCTGGCCAAGGGAAATATTTTCACGAAGTTGGATTTGAGAGAAGCATACTACCGAGTTCAAATTAAGGAAGGGGATGAGTGGGAAACCACTTTTAACTGCCTGATGGTTTGTTTTCAATTAATCATTCTCCCTTTTGGCCTACAGGGGGCCCCAGCCATATTCATGCAGATGATCAATCAGGTGTTACATGAACATTTATACAGGGGGGTTCTGGTTTACCTTAATGACATCCTTATCTGATAGGCTCCGCCCAGGGCTTAAGCTCCACCCACCACCCCCAAACCAATGGGGCCTGTGAGAGAACTAACGCAGTGTTAGAACAGTATCTTAGATGTTTTATAAATTATCAACAACACAATTGGTCTGACCTATTGCCATTTGCTGAAGTGGCATAAAATAACTCCGTACATAGTAGTACTGGATTTACTCCATTTAAAGTAGCTTCGGGACAAGATTTTGTACCCATACCTGAACTTCCTCATGAAAGGCCTAACATCCAGTCATTGGATGAATGGATAACTCAACTCCAACTTAACTGGCCAGTAACACGTAATACATTGGATGAGGCCCATCAAGCTCATAAGAAGTTTGCAGACAAGAAAAGATCTCCACAGAAATCATATCAAGTAGGCGACAAAGTTTTCCTGTCCACCAGAACCTACAAACCACTCAAAAAAAAAAAAGAAACTTGGTCCTAAATATGTTGGTCCTTTCACAATTGAATGGATTATAAATCCTGTGGCAGTCCAACTGAACTTACCGAAAACTCTTTGACGAATCCACCTGGTCTTCCTTGTTAGTTTGTTAAAACCTGAATGTATTTCTGATTTAAGACCCATCCAGGCTGATCATCCTATACCATTACTGATTGAGGGTGAACAACATTTTGAAGTTAAAGAAATTCTGGACTCTCGCAAATGGAGGGGTCGGCTCCAATATCTAGTAGCTTGGAAACATTTCCCTTCTTCCCAAGCCAAGTGGGTCAACAAAAAATATGTTAAAGCCCCTAAGCTGGGTAAAGCCTTTCGTACCAAGTATCCTGATAAACCCTAGAAATGTATCCATTTTAATTTTTTAATGATTAATTATTATCTTTATATTTTTTTTCTCTCTCTTCTAGGACTGACATTTTTTTTTTCTAGGAGGGCCAAATGTCAGCCTTCAAGATCTTCTACTATTGCTTTGCATCTTTCGGCTGTCATAAGTAACAGGGGGAGGAGGGGGTGAGTCTGGGAAGTGAGCTTGAGGTGTTACATTCTACTGTCGTATAAAATGAGGAGGGGGGAACATACATTCAGGTTTAGGTTTCTATTTCTTGCTTAGGTTTCTTTTCTCTGCACAGCTACAACCCTTTATCAAAATATGCCAAGGTCAATGGACAGAGGCCTCATCACCACCTGAAGATGTCCACATGATCATATTCACAACTCCTAATTGGAAGATTCAGTTAAACTATTGGGGGTGGGAACATTTTGATCACTTTGTATATGTGATTCACGTACCTAATTTCTCAGATTCAGAATTCTATGGTTGCTACCACTTCATTTTCAGTAAAAGATATCTTTTCTCTAAATTAAAGAATCTAAGTATTTGTTTCTTAAATTTTGAATGAACCACCAGCTGATGCAATCATTAACATGTCTATATGTTTGATACATTCCATCTGCTGTTTTATCAAACTTCTTTTAATTGTCTCATGTGGTTCCTGAAGATTCCATTCAAGAATTTATGTTTTTCCTTTGATTTCTTTATACAGTGTTCTATGTCCTTGTCAGCAATGCAAGGAGAACAGCTGTCTTGGAAGATTTTCCAATATACAGAACCAATTTCACAGCATCTAAAAAATCTGAAGTCTGCATGAAGAGAATAATCTCTCTTAAGCAAATATATATTTTTAGCTGTAAACTTTGGCAAAGGTATTCATTTATCAAAACAATTGATAAAATCTCCTTATCTATATCTCTTTTACCATTTAAAAGAAACATTAAGTAAAGCCCATGTCACACTGCACCAATGGATGGAAAGAGGATGTAAAAGGGAGAAAAACGCTTGCCATCCGTTGGTTAATGCGATGCATCCGTTCTGTACTCACTGTGTGCGTGATTAATACATTCTATCCATCCAGCATCCGTCTACTGAGATTTCATCCATTCAAAAAGTTTTGAGATGCACAAAACTTTTTGAGCGGATGAACTTTCCGCCGCATCTGTTCTACATCCACGACACATACGGGGAACAAACGTTCTACATCCGTCATCATCCGTTACACATCCACTGTATCCGCTCAGCATCCGCTGCGCATCGATGCAACTCGCATCCCCTCCAGTGGAAAACGGAAAGAGGGAGGAAGCGAAATGGACACGGAACGTCTGCGCAGCATTAGTAGCACGTACATAGAAAGGATGTAAGCAGATGCAGTTCGCATATAAAGCATTAAAACGGAAAAAAACGTTCATAAAGGGGACGTATCTCGGATATTTAGGATGTCTGGAGGATGTCTAGAGGATGGGGAAGGACACCTAGCGGAAAACCTATATTTCCTATAAAAAGGGGGAGGAAATCACCTGGATCTCATTTTCAGTCCAGCAGCCCTGGTGTGCAGACCTCTTCAGCCTTGCTCTTCCTCTTGCTCTTCCACAGCATCCAGTCATCTCCACCATGGATCGTCGCACACTCCTTTTGGTAGCTGCCATCATTCTACAACAGTGCAAAGCCCTCTTCAGGATCTTTCACCTGTTCTACGCAAGGAAAAGGAGGCATTCAAGAAGTGTGTGGGTCCAAAGATGGATCACAAGAAGAGCCGAGGATGGACTGTATGACAAGCTGATGGTGGAGCTGATTTACGAAGACACTCGTGCATTCCAGAACTTCATGAGGATGCCTCCATCCATGTTTGATGAAGTTGTGCAGCGGCTGACACCCAGGTTGACCAAGGCAAACACCAACTTCCGGCCCAGCTTGGACCCGGGGCTCTGCGCCACCTGGCCTCTGGGACCACGTACAGGAACATGCAGTACGGCTGGAGGGTGCCACACAACACCATCAGCATTGTGGTCAGAGAAGTGGTGCAGGCCATCATCGAAGAATAACTGGAGGAGTTCTTTCAGTGCCCCTCCACTGAAGAAGGCTGGAAAAAAGTTGCAGAGCAGTAGTATCAGAAGTGGAACTTCCCCCACACTGTTGGAGCCATAGATGGGAAGCACGTGGCCTGCAAAGCGCCAGCCAAGTCGGGGTCCACTTATCACAACTACAAGGGCTTCTTCAGCATGATCTTCTTTGCCATGGTCGATGCTGACTACAAGTTCATGTACATCGATGCTTCAGGCAACGGGTCAGCTTCAGATACCCAGGTATACAATGCCAGTGACCTTAAGGGTGGGCTGGAACACAACCTCATCAAGGGCTTCCCATATTGAGACCCCCTACCCAACTACACACAAGATGTGCCCTTCATCATGGGGGATGATGCCTTCTCCCTCAGAACCTACCTCATGAAGCCCTACACTTCAAGATACCTCACCCATGAAGAGAGGATCTTCAACTACAGGCTGTCCAGGGCAAGACGGGTGGTGGAGAATGCCTTTTGCATGCTGGCCAACAGGTTCCAGGTACTTCTCACCACCATGCAGCATTGCCCAGAGACATTGTGGAACATCGTGGAAGCTTGCTGCATCCTGCACAATCTCATACGCACCCACTACCCAGTGTTGCAGAACAGGCTCGTGGACCACCAACAAGGCAATGGGGACATGGAGTTAAACCTGATAGACATTGTGGATGTGCCAGCCCCCAACAGAGCTTCACGTGAAGGGAAGAAGCAGCACAACGTCCTGAAACACTGGTGCAACTCCCCAGCTGGAGCAGTGGAGTGGCAAGACAGAGTGGTAGATGCTTAATGGATGCTTCCTTCAGCCTGTCTCATCACACTGATAAGATTCTGCCATGTATGTTGAGTGGCCCTACAATGAACAGGGCATTTAATAAAGAGTTGTGTTTATGTTGAAATGTGTTGATGAATGATTAAATTGTTATTGATAATAAAGGGCCATATGTGTGGCAGCTGGGAGGGTGGACCATACAGTCCCACTATGCTTGTACTGGATGTTTATCTATCCCACAGCTATTACCCATCCAACAGGTATCCCTGCCCATCCCACTGCTATCCTTACCCATCCCACAGCTATCCATCCCACTGCTATCCTTACCCATCCCACAAGCATGCAAAGGCTTAAACCATTTCTAAAAGTTTCCACCAAGACTTTATTTAGGAAAAGAACTGAACCAAATGTGTGAAGCAAAGATAACCTTTATTAATAACAAACTGTAGGACTTTATTTTAAAAAGTAAAATGAACTAAGAAAAATGTCCCAAGCAAAGATAAAGTCAACAGGTAACAACCCAGTCCCTGGCACTCTTCTCAGTCACTCTGAGGCATGCCCATGGTCTCAGGGGTGAAGGGTCCAGGGGCTGTGGAGGTGGCAGTGGCTGGAGTGCTGGTCTGAGGCGCCATTGGGGTGCCTGGCCCCGAGAGGACAACAGGGGATGGTGTGTGCAAGAAGCTCTCAGAGAGCTGGCTCAGTCCCGTGATGTTGAGAGGCCCTTCCTCCAGAACATGGGATGTCAGTCCCAAGACCGATGACAGATGTTCTGAGGCCGGGCTTGGCTGTGGGGTGGAGGAAGGAGGAGTGTAGTGGGGATGTCTGGTCTGCAGCTGAACGAGGTGAGGCGTCGGTGGCATCTGTGGCATCGGTGGCATCTGTGGCAGGCGAGGAACCTGTGCCTGGACTGGGAAGGGCTGCCTGTGCTGCTGGAACTCCTGATAGCCGTAACCTTGGTAGGTGAGGGGCTGTTGAAAGCCTTGGAAGGGCTGCGACATCGCCTGGTTTGGAGGTGGAGACCTGGAGTGGGTCAGAGCAGGTTCAGCTGGGCCTGGAGGGTGGTGCAGAAGAGCTGTGATCCTCTCCTTGATCACCTGGTACTGGGCTTTGGGCATTTCCAGGAGGGTCTGGTTCATGTAGGTGAGGAAGGGCTTTCTGTTAGAGGATGGTATGTCAAAGTGTACCAGCTGAGAGAGGAGATCTACGCTGCTCTTGATGGTGTCCCTGATTTCTCAGAGGACAGTGTGGCTCTGTCCCTCTGGTCTGGCTCTCTGCCTGCTTTCTGTGGAGGTGGAACTGGGTGTGGGTGTGGGTTGGTCTCTGATGGCCGTGGCCTCTTCTTGCTCCATCTGCATCATGGGAACCTCCACGTGCTCTGGCATGGGGTGTGCAGTTGTCGCGGGGGTCTCCGTCGTGGGGTGCTCCAAAGATACCTGCCTGGACACAGGAGCTAACTCTTGGCCAGAAGAGGACTGGCTGTCTGTGGGCTGCTTGAGAGAGAGGGTTGACAGAGGGGCTGCTCCTCAGTGGCAGATCTCTCTCTCCAAGAAACTGCACTTTGCCATGACATAGGTCTCCCGGTCGGTGAGCTTGACCGCGGCCTGGCCAGACTTCTTCAGGTGCAGCTTCCCGTACCAGGTGTGCATGTGCTTCCACCACCCCAGGAGGACCTCCGAAGTGTAGCCCAGGCTCTCCGCCTTCTCTCTCCAAGCCGCCTACTTCCGCTTGGTGTCTCGATAGAGCCTCTGTCCCTTCCTCCAGAGGTACTCATTTTCCTTCAGCCATTCAAGCACCTCCTCCTCATGTTCCTCTGCAATGGAGTACTGTCTCCCCTCCCCCTCAGCAGGGCTTTGAGGTTCTTGGGGCTGGTCCACTACACCACCACCAGCACCACCACCAGCAGCAGCAGCAGTAGCACCACCAGCAGCAGAGTCAGCACCAGCAGAAGCACCAGCATCAGCAGCACCAGAAGCACCAGCAGTATTAGCAGAGTCAGCATCAGCAGAAGCACCAGCACCAGGAGCATCACCAGCAGAAGCACCAGCACCAGCAGAGTCAGCACCAGCAGCAGAAGAAGCAGCAGAAGCAGAGTCAGAACCAGGGGGTCAGATAGTGGTTCTGTCCTTCTTGCCAGGGCTGGCAGGAGTAGGCACAGGCTTCCTCTTCTTCCCCATGGTTGTTGGCTGAAGATGTGTCTGGCAGCAGGTCTTTCCTCTGAATGGTAACCTGCTTGCAAGCTGTTTCCCTTTATATCCACGGGGCTGACGCAATGCATCCTCCCCGAATGCGCAGTGAACACTTTGCATCCACTAGGCATCCGCTAGGCATCCGTGATGCATCCGCTTAACATCCTCGCTACATCCTCCCCCCGTCCGTTCCTTTCCGTTGTTGTCCATTCTCTTTGTGCAAATTTGGGGCACTTTTGAGAGCGGATAACAATGGATGGAAAATTTGCTCATCCGCTGTGTCATTTTTACATATGTTTTGCATCCGTCGGCCGATGTGACCTAGCCTTAAGCTTCTTATACTGCTACCAATATACATTAGCTTTAGTAAGGGAAATCTCTCATATGTTAATGCTCGAACTATTGCAAATTTAACATTTTAATAAAGGAGTCCAGCAATTAATTATGACTGGTTTTGATTTGTACCTTTTATGTGTAATGAGGCTCATTTAGCTTTCATATATTTCCAAAATATGAAGGTTGAAAGACTAATGGAATTTACAAACTAAATAATTCATGACGGGTATAATTATTTACATTTAAGGATATAAAAACTGATGATTGAATGTTTGACTGTTGTATAGGTCTTTTAGATGGTAGATACTGATTTTATCTTCCACTTGTAAGAATCCATGTTTAAAGAATTACTCACTGGAATAAAGAACAATGTCTACAATCATGATAGCACTTTTAATATGGGTGGATTTCTATAACAGAAATGGCAAAATGAAGATATATCTGATAAAAGTGGAAGTGATATCTGTTCTGAAATAAGGAGTCACACAAAGAAAGTACTTGAGATCATCCACGAGTGCTCCAGATAGTTGTGCCTTATGAGGAGACCACAAAACAGAAATATATGGTGTACTTAAAAGTTCTGACAGATCAGGAATACCCATATTTTTGTTCAAAATGTGATCAGTGCCTTTAAAAGAAGTTCACATACTTCACATATGACTACTTTTGAACATTTGAAACACAGTTACAAACATTAAGAATCTTCGAATTGACAAGTTTTGGAGCACCACATGAGTTTACTTAAATACAAGTTTAAACATTTAAAAATATTTTTTCTAATAAACAACAATATGTGATTAGAACTTTGATTATGGAAAGTTATAAATAGAATAAGGGTCCAAGTGGATTTGAAATAAAATTTTGAAATAGAAAGTGCAGAAGAAGAAAAAGAAAAAGAAGAAATGGATATATAGTAAGGGAAAAGAATGTAAAAACATAACTTATTTTTCCCCTTCATCACAATTTTGTAGACAATTTTAGTAACTTCTTAAAATCTAATCAGATAGTCAGAGTTGGAAGGGACCTTGTAGGTCATCTAGTCCAACCCCCTGCCCAAGTCAATCATCATCAGTCAATCAATTGACCTGATGGTGTCTTTGTCAATGCTGATGGCATTCAAGTAGTGCTCCAGTTGTTTTGGGGACTGCACAGTGCCTATTGCTATTAGTACTATCATTGCTTGCTTTTACCACAAGTGTTTTACTTTTATTTGAAGATCTTTGTATTTTGCGGTTTTTTTCCAGTTCTTTTTTTCTGCTGTTTCCAGGTATTGCAGTTTACACTACCCCAACCTTTTTTTTACAAACTTTCTTGTCTGTGGAGAAACATAACTGCAATGATCAGGTAGTTTTGCCTTGCATTAGCCATATAATCTTT
>BLBF01000003.1:100569077-100581912 GCA_015471245.1 Laticauda colubrina | reverse complement strand
TGTGTCATGTCTTTCCTCAAACCCATTCGGCAGTTCGTGGGGAGCCCTCCGGGAGAGCGACGCCTCACTTGTTAATATTGTTAAGTCTGGAATATTGTGTAGGAGATTTTTATCTGTTTGCATTGTAAAATCCCAAAGCAGTTTCATAGTTTTTTAGTACTTAGTTTTGTGGTTCTACCGATTCTTGCTTGCAGGGAAGTTGTATTGCTTGTAGATATTCCAATCTACAATTGTTGCTATTTTGTCTTCCTGTCATTTGTAATTATTCTGGGCAATCCTCTTGTAGCAGATGACTAAATGATCCACAGTTTCTTCAGATTCTTTGAAGACATAGTATTTGTTTGTCTATTTCTGTCTTTCCAATTCTCATTTTGTTTGCATTTTTTTTTAAAACTTGTCTTGTGTAACGAGAATTAGCCCCTTTGTCTCTTTCTTCAACTTTTCTGCCCTTAATCATTGCCAGATCTTCTTGTTTTCTACTTAGCCTGCATATAGTGGCCACATAATACTAGCATTTCTTTTCTATTCTTTATTTGGTCTTTCTTATACTGTAGGTATAGAAAGGAGTATGCCACCTATGTTGTTTGGCAAGTAGAATATGATAAATTGCTGCACAGATGAAATGTATGATTCATTTTAATCAATTGTAATTCATTCTGATTCATATGTGACAATGAAAGAAAATAAAAACAAAAATAAAATTCCTATGTAGTCAAACTTGACTCCTTGATATTTTGTAATTTTATTGGTGATAACATATAGTAGGCATGGTTTTCATTGCTTTTTCTGGAATATTTTTTAAGGTTCCTAGTGTAGCTAACACCTGTTGCATTTTCTGAACTTGATCTAGCTAGTTTTTCAAATTTCACCAATATTGATTTCATGCTGCCACCTAAAGGCCCTGTCACACTGCCCAACGGATGCAAAACGTTTGTAAAAAGGACACAGCGGACAAGAAAAATGTTCCATCCATTGTTATCCGCTCTCAAAAGGGGCAAAAATTTGCATAACCAGAGTGGATAACACGGAAAGGAATTGATGGGGGGAGGACGCAGAGAAGATGGAAAGCGGATGCGGAACGGAAGCATCCTTTTGCATCCTCTAGGCATCCTCTAGACATCCTTAATATCCGAGCTAGGTCCCCTCTGCGAATGTTTTTTCTGTTTTAAATGCTTTCTTTGCTTGCTGCATCCGCTTTCATCCTTTCTCCATCCGTGCTACTAATGCTGCGTGTCCGTTCTGCATCTGTTCCGCTTCCTCCCTGCGTCCGTTTACCGCTGGAGCAGATTCGAGTTGCGTGGATGCACAGCGGATGCCTAGCAGATATAGCAGATGCATAACGGATGACAATGGATGCAGAACGGATGTCTCCCGTATGCCTAGCAGATGCAGAACGGACGCGTTTGATACATTTTCCGCTCAAAAGTTTTGAGCAGCTCAAAACCTTTTGAGCGGATGAAATGTCAATAGATGGATGCTGGATGGATAAAGAGGAAGCAAAACGGAGGTAGTGAGTACAGAACGGAAGCATTGCGTTAACCAACAGATGTTAAGTGTTTTCTCCATTTTACATCCACTTTTCATCCGTTGCTGCAGTGTGACAGGGGCTTAAGCAAGAATGGAAACATTTTAAACATCCATATTCAATGTCTTTATCAGAAACATTGTTTAACATGTTTTTTTTCCAGCCAAAGCAGTTTTTCACTTTTTTTTTTGTACCAGTAACCCACACAAAGCTGGAGTTTGATTTTCATGTTTTGCAATAACCCTCTTCCCCCCCCCAAAAAAAAATTACTAAAAATAAGAACTAAATTAATTTCTTATGCTGTAGCAATTTATATGCAGTAAGAAACAGAGACAGTAAATCAACCAAAGGTTTTCACTAGGAAAGATTGCTGGGTCGTTTTCCCATTTTTTTAAAAAAAAATCAAAAATGCAATATTGAGATTGCAGATTCTCAACCCCAGCTAAAGATTAAAGTATTGAAAGGAGACAGTATAGCTCAGGCAGTTTCACAAAACTGAGAAAGCTCCTAGCTCCTGTTGCTACTAAATGGGGATGGAAAAATGCCAGCCCTCACCACAGGTACATCTTTAATATAGATGACAATAAACAATTGCTTTTATATCTGTACTGGAAGGTAATGAATGAATAGCTTTCATCCTAGGAATGAACATTCATTGTGAGTCTCTCCCTCCCCCTCTCCCTCTCCCTTCCTCCCCCTCCTCTTTCTCCACTCTAAATTCCTTTTATGGAAGATGGATATAATTTCAGAATGAAAAATACTGTTATAATTTATAACCCAAAGAGAAACCATATAAGAAATTAAAAAGTTTTTTGCAATATCACTTGATACACTTATATGGCAATACAAAGGAATATGAATTGCCTAAGTATTAATGCAAAGATAAAAAAAATTTTTTGCTCCTTTCAAAAGATCATAGACTAGGTCAGGGGTCTGCAACATTGAATACTCAAGGAGTCATTTGGACCCATTTCACACAGAAAAGAAAACCCTGGGAGCCAATAATTTAACAACTGGTATGACTGGGTGAGTGTGGCCAACTTGAGGTCACTCACTTCCACCTAGTCATCTCCTGCTCTGGAATATGGAGCCAGTCTCCACCCCCCACCATCTGCCTTAGCTTCTCAGGCCAGATGAGGAGTGACAGAGAGTGGAGGGGCAAGGCCAGCCAGTTGTGGAATCAGCCAACAGGGAGCCATAGCAGAGGGCCGAAAGAACCGCAGGTTGTAGACCCCTGGACTAGTCAATAGAATGATCTCTCTTGAAGATCATAGAGAATAAAAATCTTCAAAACAAACAGTATTTTTCTAAAATATAAAAATCTGACTTCATATTTCGTATATTCTTTGGAACCTGAACTTTTTGATATTTCTTTATGGAGTGTGATATATTTGTATATACGTCATACCAAAAAAAAATTCAACACAGGCAAGCTTGTCTCATTCAACCATCATTTTTTGTAGAATGTTTTTTTTTTATTTTTTTTAAAGTTTTATTGATTCTTAATGACAAACAAAAACAAACAAAACATAAAAACATCCAGCTTTATTCTATAAGTATACAAACAGTGTGTCAGTTGGCTTACAAATTTTTTGTGCATTGATTTCATAGTCTCAATTACAGTTACATTACATAACAACGCATATTATCAGAAATTGAATATCCTAGTATTATTATTAATCAATCATTTGACCATAATTTTATTCATTCATACTTTGCGAGATAGCTATACTTAGTTTATTTTATAACAATTCATACAGTCCTTCCAAATCTATCTTAAAAGCATTTTATATATGTAATAATAATAATAATAATAATAATAATAATAATAATAATAATAATAATAAAGAAATACATCTTTATATTTTCATTATTTTCTATAATTCTACACATTCTATTACTAAATTTTATTGCCTAACCATTGACAGAAAAAGTCCCAAATTTTGTAATATTGTTTATCCTCTTGTTCTCTAACTTCAAATGTCAATCTACTCATTTCAGCACATTCCAGTATTTTCTTAATAATTTCCTCTTGCAATGGTATTTTCTCATTTTTCCAATTTTTAGCAAATACAATCCTAGCTGCTGTTAATATGTTTACAATCAAATTTTTTAAATCTTTGCTATATATATCAGGTAGAATTCCCCCCCAAAAATCTCTGGTTTTAAATCGATATGCTTTTTAATCATTTTTTCCCACCACGTGTGGATTTTAGTCCAATATTTTTTTGCGTCCGCACAAGTCCACCACATATGGTAATATGAGCCAGGTATCTGATGACATTTCCAACATCTTTCAGATTTATTCTTGAACATTCTTACTATTCTTGTTGGGGGAAAATGCCACCTGTAAAACATCTTATACAGATTTTCTTTAAATGCTGTTGACATTGTCATTTTATAATTTTGAGACCACAATTTTTGCCATTTCTCTAGATCAGTCCCATATCCAAAATTCTTCCCCCAAACAATCATAGTTTCATTAACTTGTTCTTCTTCTAGTTTAATTTCTAACAAATATCCATACAATTTTTTAATCACCTTTTCATCAGTACCTGTCAAAATCTTATCTAAATCAGTCAATTTATCATAAAAACCTTCTGTTTTGGAATCTTTATCATACCTTGAATGTATTTGCACGTATGAAAACCAATTCATCTTTATACCTTGTTCCTCTAGTTTTTGCATCAATTTAAGTTCACCCTTTTCATTCAAAATTTCCCCATATTTAACTGTTTGCTCCTTCTTGTATCCTATAGGATAAGAAAATGCTTTAATTGTCGATAACCAGACTGGAATTTTCAAATAACATTGTCTTTTAATCTTCTCCCAATTTAACCAGAGACTCCCGTACATGATGTCTTCTAAAATAACCCTGTATTTTAGTTCCTTTATACCATAAAAAGGCATGCCACCCCAACAACAAATCATGTCCTTCTAATGTTCAACAATCTAGTATTTCTTAATGTTATCCATTCCTTAAGCCCATGTCACACTGCACCAACGGATGCAAAGAGGATGTAAAACGGACAAAAAAGCTTGCCATCCGTTGGTTAACGCGATGTACTCACTGCCTCTGTTTTGCTTCCTCTCTATCTGTCCAGCATCCGTTTATTGACGTTACATCCGCTCAGAAAGTTTTGGGCTGCCTAAAACTTTTGTGCGGAAAATGTATCCAATGCATCCATTCTGCACCCTCTAGGCATACGGGGGACATCCGTTCTGCATCCATTACGCATCTGCTATATCCGCTAGGCATCCGCTGTGCATCCGCACTACTAAAATCCGTTCCAGCAGTAAACGGACGCAGGGAGGAAGCAGAACGGAAGTGCAGCATTAGTAGCACGGATGGAGAAAGGATGAAAGCGGATGCAGCTCATCCGCTCTGCATCCGCTCTGCATCCGCTCCGCATCCGCTCTGCATCCTCTACGCATCCTCTCTGCATCTGCTCTGCATCGTCTACGCATCCACTCTACATCCTCTACGCATCCTCTACGCATCCTCTACACATCCTCTACGCATTTTCTATACATCCGCTCTGCATCCTCTGTACATCCGCTCTGCGTCCTCCCCACGTCCGTTCCTTTCTGTGTTATCCGCTCTGCTTATGCAAATTTTTGCCCCTTTTGAGAGCGGATAACAACGGATGGAACATTTTGCTCATCCATTGTGTCCTTTTTGCATCCGTTGGGCAGTGTGACATGGGCTTTAACCCATGTCAAGTTTGCAGCTTGGTAGTACAACTCCCAATTAGGCAGACCAAATCCTCCTCTAATTCTAGCATCTTGTAAGAGTTTTAACTTTATTCTCGCTTTCTTACCTTGCCATATATATTTCAACACAATTTTGTTTAAATCTTCAAAGTAGTCCTTTCCAAGCCTAATTGGTATTGTCTGAAACAAGTGTAGAATTCTGGGTAAAATATTCATTTTGATTGTTGAAATTCTCCCTATTAGTGACAATTGTAGGTTTTCCCATTTCGTCAAGTCTAGTGCTACCTGTTGTTTAAGTTTAATGTAATTGTTCTCTTTTAATGTACTACATCTTGCTGTCAAATGTATTCCCAAGTACTTAATCTTATTCGTAACTTGAATTTTCAATACATCCAATTCTTCTTTTTGTCTTAGTAACATGTTCTTTGTCAAATCTTTGTTTTGTCTTTGTTTATTTTCAGGCCAGCCACCTTACCATATGCCTCTATCTTTTCCAATATTTTTGGTGCTGTTTCTAGAGGGTCTTCTAAAATAAAAGCCAAGTCATCCACAAATCTTGCAATTTAAATTCTTCCTTTTTAATTTTCATTTCTTTTGTACTCTTTTCATCTCTAATGTTTCTATTTAACACTTCCAGAGATAATATAAATAGCAAAGGTGATAGTGGGCAACCCTGTCTTGTACCTTTTCTTATATTGATAGAGTCTGTTCATTCTCCCTCTATCATTACCTTTGCTGCTTGCTTATAATATATGGCTTGCATTGCTTGAGTAAATTTTCTGGTGAAGCCCATCTGTTCTAATAATAATAACATGAATCTCCAGTTCACATTATCAAATGCCTTTTGTGCATCTAAAAATCTCAAAGCCATTTGTTTTTCGGGGTGAGCCTCATAATATTCCAAAGTGTCCAATATTACTCTCATATTGTCTTTAATTTGTCTCTTTGGCAGGAATCCATTTTGGTCAGAATGAATACAATTATTTAAATATTTTTTGAGTCTCTCTGCCAATATTGAAGCAAAGCTTTTATAATCTGCATTTAATAAAGAAATAGGTCTATAATTCTTAATTTGTGATGGATCAGTCTCTTCTTTTGGAATAAGTGTAATGTAGGCTTCTGACCATGTTTTAGGTATCTTCTTTTTTAGTATAACTTCATTCATGACTTCTAGCAATGGAAGGTTCAGCGATTCTTGCAATGTTTTATAGAATTCTGCCCGAAGTCCACCTGGGCCTGGTGCCTTCCCACTGTTTTGTTTCTTCAGTGCTTCGGTTAACTCCATCATGGTTATGTTGCTTTCTAACATTTTTTCAGTCTCTTTAGGTATCTTAGGTAGATTAGCATTCTGTAAATACTGTTTAATTCTTTCCTCATCAATATTCTCTTGCTCATATAATTTCCCATAAAAGTCTTGAATGATTTCCTTCTTCTCAATTTGTATGCTAACCATCTATCTGGTTTGTTTGCATCCTCAAAATAATTCTGTTTCGCACTTCTGATTTTCTGTGCTAATTCTTCTTTCTCTACTAAACTCATTTTATGTTTAATTGTGTCCAGTTTTAGCTTAATGTCTTTTTTCTGTGGTGTTTTCTGCAGTTCTTTTTTAAGTCTTTTATACTCATCTTCTAAAGCTTCTGTGGCTTGCCTTTTTTGATATTCATTTTCCTTGTGTAGTCTATTATCAAGCCTCTAGCATATGCCTTCATTGTGTCCCATACATTCTGAATTGAAGTATCTTCTTTTTTATTTTCTCAAAAGAAAAAAACCTATTCTTTCTCCATCCTCTGTGTAAAATCCTTCTCCTTTAGAATAGTGTTATTTCACGTCCATCTCGATCTTCTTTTTTGTCCTTTCCATTTAATTGTCATTCGATTATGGTCTGCCCAAGTACTTGTTTCGATATTTGTTTCTTGAATATTAGATATTAATTCTGTTGAAGTCCAAATCATATCTATTCTGGACCATGTTAAATGTCTATTTGAGTAAAAAGTGTATTGTTTGGTTTTAACATTTCTTTCTCTCCATATATCTTTTAAATTTATTTCATCTATCATTTTAAAAAGGATTTGGGGAGAGTCTTCCTATTTTGCTTTGTTGTTGTTGTTGTTATATAGTCCAGTTTACTGTCTAAAATTCCATTGATATCTCCCATCATAACTATACTGAAATAGTCCAGTTCAATTATTTTCATGTGTAATTTTTTGTAAAGTTCTTCTTGTTTATCATTCGGAGCATAAATTGCAATCAAGAGTATTTTTGTATTATTATCCATTATTTCCAACATTAATACTCTTTCATCTTCATCAGTATAAATCAATTTTGCTGAAATAGTCTCTTTGATATATAAACCACTCCTCTTTTCTTACATTGAATCAAAGAAGTAAATATTTTCCTTAATTTTAGTTGTATCAACAATTGTTCATTTTGTTTTTTAATATGTACTTCTCATAGACAAATTATATCAAATTTTAGTTTCTCCAATCTCTGAAAAATTTTCCTTCTTTGAACAGCTGAATTAAGTCCATTTATATTCATTGTAATCAGTTTTTTCTCTTCCATAATTATGCTTTATAATTAGGTTTGGCAGCTCTCGTAGATCTTGGTTCACGTTGTTCTTTAGTCTCCACCGATCCATCTTCTGCGTCTTCTTCTTTTTCAGTCTCCATTTGGTCGTCTTGGAATTCAATTAGTAAAATCTCTTTTTCTGCCTCCTCTCTCATCCCAAAAAAATTCTGCATGGAATAATTCTGCTTTCTCGATTGAATCAATTCTATATCTCTGCTCTTGCCATGTAAACATTAACCCTTCTGGAATTAGCCATCTATAATTCACCTCTTTTTTCAATAGCATTTTAGTCAAAAATCGATATTGTCTTCTCATCTCTCTCACTCTTCTAGGTATTTGCTTTAAAACCACTATATCTTTGTCTTTGTATTTCAATGTTTTCTCTTTTACCACTTGTAATATTTGTGTTTTAATGGCTTTTTTTGTAAATCTGATATGAGCTTCTCTTGGTAGGTTATTTCTGATCACATATCTTGTAAAAACTTGGTATACCTCATCTACTCCATCCATCATCTTCTCTTCTGTTATTTCCAAAGCTTCAGCCAATATTTCTATCATTATCTCAGCTAAATTTTGTCCTTTTTCTTCCTCTATGTTTTGAAATCTGAGATAAAATTCTGATCTGTCCATCTCCCATTTCAGTATCTCACTTTTAACTTGTTCAAGCACTGTTAATCTGATTTCAATATCTCCAATCTTCTTGTCTCTTTGTTTACCTTCTTCTTCAATTTTTTGAAATCTCTCATCATATTTCACTATCATTTGTTGAATATTCACCACCTTTTCATCAGTTTTCCCTGTTCTTTCTTCAATATTCTCTGTTCTTTGCTCAATATTTTCTGTGCTCTTTTCAGTGGTGTCTGATTTTATTCTAAGGTCTTGGATTCCTTGCATAATCATCTGTAGAGTCACTCTTTCTTGATCTTTGTCTTGCTTTAACATTGTCTGAATTGAACGTTGTCCTCCAGATGGTGGGGAGGCAGAAGTAGAAGTTGAAGAGCCAGAAGCTATAAATTTCCTACTCGTTTTAAACAATTCAGGATCTTCAGGTTCTTCTAAACCCTAATCCAATTATGAAATAGCCAATTACCGTATATACTCACATATGAGCTGACTTTAGAACGCTTTTTTTTCCCCCAAAATTTGGGGGTCGGCTTATACGCGAATAAATCTGGCTGCCCGACTTCACGTGATGAGAGCCAAGACTCTCATCGCCTTCGCTGGGCAGCGGCTTCGCGCGATGAGAATCTTGGCTCTCATCGCCTTCGCCGGGCAGCAACTAAGTCGCTGCCTGAGTTCGTGTGATGAGAGCCAAGACTCTCATCGCCTTTGCCGGGCAGCAGCTTCGCGTGATGAGAGCCAAGACTCTCATTGCGTGAAGCCGCTGCCCGTGAAGGCGATGAGAGTCTGGGCTCTCATCGCGCGAAGCCGCTGCCTGCAAAGGCGATGAGAGTCTTGGCTCTCATTGCATGAAGCCGCTGCCCACAAAGGCAATGAGAGTCTTGGCTCTCATTGCGCAAAGTCGGGCAGCCAGATTTATTCGTGTATAAGCCGGCCCCCAAATTTTGGGGGAAAAAAAGCATTCACCATGGTATTTGGGGGTCGGCTTATATGCAAGTTTTTTCAAAAATCCTCATTTTGGGGCAGTTTTTAAAGGGTCGGCTTATATGCGAGATCGGCTTATATGCGAGTATATGCGGTATAATACAAAATGAAAAATAAAAATGGTAGAGAGAAAAACCCAACAATAATAAAAAGAAAAGAAGGAGAGAGAAAAAAAATTCTTCAGGTTCTTCTTAACCTTAATCCAATCAGTAATTAGGTAGAAAGGAAGGAGAAGAATAAAAAAAGTTTAAAAAGAGCAAAAAGTAAAAAAGAATTTAAAAAAAATAAAAGTAATTCTTCAGGTTCTTCAACACCTTAATCCAATTGCAAGTTTTCAAATAAAAAAAAGCATATCAAAAAACAAAAAGTCCCAAAGAAGAAAAGAAAAGAAAAAAGAAAAATTTTGAGGCTTTCCCTTTAAAATGCAAAGCAAAGATGAAAATATTACAAAAATAAAGGTTTTAAAAAGAAAAAATGAACAGTACAGCTGGTGATGGGGGTGGTGACCCAACTTAAGAAAATAAAAAGAAACACACTGCACTTTATTTAATTATCCAAGGCTCTTGTCATAGCTCTCTCCAAACTTCAAAGCCAAGTTTCAACTGTTAGAAATCCAGAAGAACACCTGCAGACATTCTTCCGTGCTCTTCCCTCTGTCTTATCACTGTAGCAATGTCCTTGAAAAAGAATTTCACAAGCCTCTGGTTGGCAGTGTTACAAAGTTTCTTTACTCTCACTCTCCCCCTCCTTTCCCAGACAAAACGTAATAAAAGTTAAAAAAAGGTATAGCTTAAGGGAGCCTCTGATCTAAAATATTTTAAAAAGCCTCTAACTTAAAATGTTACAAAATCAAAACAGAAGAGAGGAGAAAAAAAAATAGATGTGAATAGATATGAATAAATAGCGAAAAAAACAATCCAGTTAGCAAATGCTGAATCACAATAGGAATCCAACCATAGAAAACATAAAACAAAGCCTTTCTTTGACACTTCTGTTTAAAAACCACAGCTTATTCAGTTCTTTCAAAACTTTTACAAATTCTTTTTCCCCTTAGGGTGTCCTTTGAAATCCTTTTAAGTCTTAGAATAATGAAAGAACAGTTCTCACCAAACCGACACACTTTCTCTTTCAACTTCTTCCATTCAGAGCTGTCCCAACTTCAGCAGCTTTGGGGGCTGCCTCTCTGCCGCTGGCAAAAGGGCTTCTCCTGGATCAACCAGGGACTTTGCCATATCCCTGGGATCTACAGGATGCGCCCTTTACTATCACCATCTCTTCAGGATGATTTAGGTCCATTTGGACCGTCCAGGGGCAAAGATATCTCAGACCTCCAAGATTACATGCAGTATTGTCACGATGCCAGCTCCTCCCCTCCCTTTTTTGTAGAACATTTTAGTGACTGAAACAATTTTACTTAGTCCATCCTGTCAAAATGTAGAAGCAATGCTGAAATCAGTCTGCTTCTGTTTGTTCCTAATTTTTATCTTCAAAGATGTTCTCGGGAGCTCATTCCAGGTTTGCAATCAAAGTAATTATTAAATGTGCAAATAAAATATTACACTGGAAAATCATGAGCTATATAAATTTTCTATATTTCTCCCAAATATACAACAATATTTCTGTCCACAGAGAGACTTCCTCAGTTAAAACTGACAAAAAAGGGGGGAAACTTTTCCCACCAGATGACAATCTGTGCAAAGAACTATGAATTCTTCACCGAGGAACAACAAATGGTTGCAAAAATGCTATCTGACTTTTCTTCCTGCTGCTTTTGGGTGGTAGCAAAATTGATGCAGAAGGATTGGCCTGCAAACCAAGAAAGCGACAAAATAAATCCCTTAACAATTAGAAGTCAGACTGAGTCAAAGGAGTCTGTTCTGGGAAAAGGGAATAAACATATTTGGAAGTAAAATATCTCCATTGGGCAAGGAATGGCAAAAAGGGCAAGAAAAAAAAAAGTTAGAACAGAGAGATTTGGTTAATCATTACTGAGCAGATAGCTTAACAGTCTATTGGAATGATTTGTTTCTAGCTTTAGTGAAAAAAGTAACAATGATTGTTGAGGTAATTCCCCACTGGGAACCACACCCAATTACAATTTTAGCATTCCCTGAAAGAGACAGTATTAAATGTCTATCCTGGTTTATATATTTCCAACCCAACTGTTAGCTGATTATCAATTCTTAACAATGATAACTATCAATAAATAGCCAATGTTTAGAAAAGTCTAATATAAGTTGAAGAGCCCATGACCAGACCATTTTTTTTTTTTTTTGAGATAACAGGATGCCAGTTTGTTTCTGTGGGTTTTTTTTTTTTCCTTCTTGCCATCTGTGGCAGCAGGAATATCAAATTCTATACAGCAGCATTCCCCAACCTTTCCTAGTTGGTGACCTGGTGCAGGGTGGGTACAAAGTGGGGATGGTTTTGGGTGAGGGACAGGCATATGCATGTGCATGCGTGCATGCATAGCTTCATTTTTATGAGTGTGAGTGGAGATGCGACCACTGGTGCCTACTACTCACGTGAGTGGGATTGCAAACTCTGGACCTGCTGTTCATGCAAGTGGGGCTGCATGCATGTGCATGTGCCAACCTACCACTCATAGGGCCCAGTAGTGGGCCGTGACCCAGAAATTGGGGACTCCTGCTATAAACTGCTATTTTCTTTCTCCTAGAATTCCTTCTATGGTGATAGTGCCAGTTCAGAAGAATTCAAGTCTCATTAAACATGCTTTTTTACCATCTGATGCTTTTCCCAGTTCAGTGGTGTATTAACCATTAAGCAGACTAACATGTGCTTAGGTCACCAGGTCCAAAGGGACACCACAACAACTTTTATGTAGCCTAAACTTGGCTTCATTTGTATAGTATGTTCAAAGGAGGCTGGCACCAAGATTTGTCAGTGCCTAAGGCACCAGTGAGCCTTAATCTGCCACTGTCCCAGTCCCATTTAAATTATATTTCATCTGGATCACTGCCGGTGTGGGGATCTGGAAAATGACAGAGAAATGCTAAACAGAATTCAGCAAGTTCTCTTTTTGTTACCATCCAGGTCCAGTGGAATAAAGTTAATATTTCCATAATGGTGGCAAATATTTGTGTACACACAGCCTAAAGTGCAAAACAATTTCAATCTTCCTAAGTACTTGATATGGTGGAAAGCATCGTTTTCTTTTGGAAACAAGTTAATATTTATAAAAATTTTACATAAGGAAATAATGAAATCACAAGTGCAATGAACAAACAAATTCAGCATTTATGAAAGTTCACTATTTTTTTCTTCCAGTCAGATAGAAAATAAATTTTATTTATCCTCACAATTGATAATTTTCCCTCCCTCCCTTCCTCCCTCTCTATTTCTGTCTGTATGTTTCTCTCTCTCTCTCTCTCTCTCTCTCTCTCTCTCTCTCTCTCTCTCTCT
>BLBF01000003.1:100531617-100549948 GCA_015471245.1 Laticauda colubrina | reverse complement strand
AAAAAAAAACAGAAGCAAGCATTAACATTGTTGGTGCAGGGACCATGCCATTATGGCATTCTGGCATTATATCTTAGTGTATTTGGACTAAGTGAAATACTTAGTGTATTTCATTAATTCTACATCTATAAACAGTACATATCTCTATTTCTGTATCCACATCTACATCTATACTGAATTATACTAAAATAGAATCCCATAAATTATCCATAGCATTTGCCTGTGTAGATACATAGCATCCCTTGTTGTGACTATTCACTATGTGCAAGATTTGTGCTAAGGACTATAGTTAATTTTTATCCATAAATTTGTGTGTTTGAGACCCTTTATAAATCATATTAAATGTAGGTCTTTCAAGTAATGTATCTAGAAAAAAAAGCAACGGTATTACTTGGGTGTATGAGGTAATCCCTGAAGCTATCAACAAATTTACACTACCCTATTTGTAATACTGAAAATAAAATAGCAATAGTACTTAGACTTATATACCATTTACAGTGCTTTACAATCCTCTCTAAGCAGTTTACAGAGTCAGCATTTTGCCCCCAACAATTTGGGTTCTCATTTTACCAACCTCAGAAGTTTGGAAGACTGTGTCAACATTGAGCCTGGTAAGATTTGAATGCCAAATTACAGGTAGCCGGCAGCCAGCAGAAGTAGCTTGCAGTACTGCTCTCTAACCACTGTGCCAATGTGGATCATATGCCATAAATTGCATGACATAACAACGTAAGCTTCTTCAACAAACAACTTTGCTGTCTGTTTTAAACACACAAAAAATTCTGATACTTTGGGACAATAGTTTCAAAGTCTTCATGATGGTCAGAATAACAAAATACCAGATGGCCAGACAAGAAACAATGGATAGAAACTAATCAAGGAGAGGGGCACAGTGGAATTAAGGAGAAACTTGCTAACAGCTTGAGCATCCAGGGATGGACTAGAAGACCTCCAAAATCTCTTCCAGCTCTATTCTATTCTATTCCATATGTAAAACTTTTAGGAGTATATTTTTGACAAATTGTTCAAAAAATTGTTTTGTCATACATTTGACAAAATGTATGGAAAGCCAGCAAAAGATATGTTCAGACTGGACTCAAGCTATCAAACTGTCGCCTAACATTCTGCAGTCCTAACCAATCTTCTATCCAGCTTTAGTCTCACACACCAAAAGGAAAACAAGCAAAAGAAAAGAAACTCATAACAGTATGTGTTTGGCATTAACAGATAGGAAAAATAAAACTCAGTGTATGTTTGGTTTTGTGGTGTAATTAATGATACAACTAGTATTTTGGTTTCAAATAATTTTACAGTTGTTGAATTGTTTCCTATCTTTGTATATTCTAAGGAGGTAGGAGTATTACTGTGGTTATCAAAGCTGACTCCATATTGCTGAGTAATCTTCCAAAATCAGTTGGAAGCAGAATTGTCCTTTATTTAATCTCTGCACAGAATGTAATATTTATTTCAAATACAATAAACAATATTTATCCTCATGAATTTTTTTTAAAAATTAAACCCTTTTCCATTTTTTCTGTGCTTATTAACATCTTCACTTTCTAATCGAGTTTGAAAATCTGCAACTCAAAATTTGTGTTCTTCAATGCCTGTAGAGGTGTAATTGCAGGAATGTTCCAATCTCAGATGGCAAACCTCAGATTAAGAATGTTTCCAAGCAAATACAACTCAGGCAAATAAAGTCAGTAATCTATGGATAAAGGAGGATTAGAGGGGGAAGTAAACATATGTTAGACTTTAACTAGAGATAATTAATTGTATGGATTACTGTACTAAACAGTAACGAAAGTTAAGCAGTAATCAAAGTTAACCAATGATGGAAGATAACTAAAAATGTATACAAATGCAAGACTATACTCCAATAAAAATAATCATGATTCAAACAACTTGTTCATGATCAAACAACTCGACTGCTTCATCATCACAACAAATGCCTGTGTTTTTATCTCTATTTCTAAATAAAACTCTTGTTCAGAAGAAAATATAACTGGAGGAATCTTATGGATAAAAAGACAAAAACATTAATAAATGAAGATCAATGACTTCCATCTCTGGAAGTCAAACTTAAGCCCATGTCATACAGCACCAACAGATGGAAAGAGGATGTAAAATGGAGAGAACCACTTGCCATCCATTGGTTAACGTGATGCATCCGTTCTGTACTCACTGCGTCTGTTTTTCATACTCTCTATCCGTCCAGCATCCATCTACTGACATTTTATCTGCTCAAAAAGTTTTGCTGCACAAAACTTTTTGAGTGGATAAAGTATCCAATGCCCCCGTTCCACATCCGCTACGCATACGGGGAACATCCGTTATATGTCCGTAGTCATCTGTTACACATCCGTTACATCCGCTAGGCATCCTCTGCTCATCCACGCAACTCGCATCTGCTCCAGTGGAAAATGGACAGAGGGAGGAAGTGAAACAGACACGGAACGGACATGCAGCATTAGTAGCATGGACGTAGAAAGAATGAAAGCGGATGCAGCTCGCATACAAAGCATTAAAATGGAAAAAAACGTTCATATAAGGGATGTATCTTGGATATTTAGGATGTCTGCAGGATGCCTAGAGGATGTAAAAAGACACCTAGTGGAAAACCTATATTTCATATAAAAAAGGGGAGAAATCACCTGGATCTCACTTTCAGTCCAGCAGCCCTGTGGTGCAGACCTCTTCAGCCTTCATCTTGCTCTTGCTCTTCCACAGCATCCAGTCATCTCCATCATCATCACACACTCCTTTTGGTATCTGCCATCGTTCTACAACAGTGTGAAGCCCTTTCCAGGCTCTTTCACCTGTTCTACACAAAGAAAAGGAGGCGTCCAAGAAGTGTCTGGGTCTGAAGATGGATCGCGAGAAGAGCTGAGTACGGACAGTATAACAAGCTGATGGTGGAGCTGAGGAACAAAGACTCTCGTGCATTCCAGAACTTCATGAGGATGCCGCCAGCCATGTTTGTTGAAGTTGTGGAGTGGCTGAGACCCAGGCTGACCAAGGCAAACACCAACTTCCAGCCCAGCCAGGACCCTGAGCTGAAGGTGGCACTGACTCTATGCCACTTGGCCTCGGGGACGAGGTACAGGAGCATGCAGTATGGCTGGAGGGTGCCACACAACACCATCAGCATTGTGGTCAGAGAAGTGGTGCAGGCCATCATCGAAGAATACAAGGAGGAGCTCCTCCAGTGCCCCTCCACTGAAGAAGGCTGGAAGAAAGTTGCAGAGCAGTGATATCAGAAGTGGAACTTCCCCCACACCGTTGGAGCCATAGATGGGAAGCACGTGGCCTGCAAAGCTCCAGCCAACTCAGGGTCCACTTATCACAACTACAAGGGCTTCTTCAGCATCATCCTCTTCACCATGGTCGATGCTGACTACAAGCTCATGTACATCGATGCTTCAGCAACGGGTCAGCTTCAGATGTCCATGTATACAATGCCAGTCACCTCAAGGAGGGGCTGGAACGCAACATCATCATGGGCTTCCCAGATCCCTGCCCAACGACACACAAGATGTGCCTACTTCATCATGGGGGATGATACCTTCTCCCTCAGAATCTACCTCATGAAGCCCTACACTTCCAGATGCCTCACCCGTGAAGAGAGGATCTTCAACTACAGGCTGTCCGGGGCAAGGCGGGTGGTGGAGAACGCCTTTGGCATCCTGGCCAACAGGTTCCAGGTACTTCTCACCACCATGCAGCATCAGCCAGAGATGGTGAGGAACATCGTGGAAGGTTGCTACATCCTGCACAATCTCATGCGCACCCCTGTTGCAGAACAGGCTTGTGGACTGCCAACAAGGCAATGGCGACATGGAGCTGGTGAATGGAGGCAAGGGCGAAACCTGATAGATACTGTGGATGTGCAAGGCCCCAACAGAGCTTCACATGAAGGGAAGAAGCAGCACAACCTCCTGAAACACTGGTGCAACTCCCCAGCTAGAGCAGTGGAGTGGCAAGACAGGATGGTAGATGCTTAATGGATGCTTCCTTCAGCCTGTCTCATCACACTATTGAGATTGTGCCATGTATATTGAGTGGCCCTACCATGAACAGGGCATTTAATAAAGAGTTGTGTTTATGTTGAAATGTGTTGATGAATGATTAAATTGTTATTGATAATAAAGGGCCATAGGTGTGGCAGCTGGGAAGGTGGAACATGCAGTCCCACTATGCTTGCACTGGAGGTTTATCTATCCCACAGCTATTACCCATCCCACAGGTATCCCAACCCATCCCACAGCTATTACCCATCCCAGAGCTATTACCCATCCCAAAGGTATCCCTGCCCATCCCACTGCTATCCTTACCCATCCCACAGCTATTACCCATCCCACAGGTATCCCTGTCCATCCCACTGCTATCCTTACCCATCCCACAGCTATTACCCATCCCACAGCTATCCCTGCCCATCCCACAGGTATCCCTGTCCATCCCACAGCTATTACCCATCCCACAGCTATCCCTGCCCATCCCACAGGTATCCCTGTCCATCCCACAGCTATTACCCATCCCACAGGTATCCCTGCCCATCCCACTGCTATCCTTACCCATCCCACAAGCATGCAAAGGCTTAAACTATTTCTAAAAGTTTCCACCAAGACTTTATTTACTAAAAGAACTGAACCAAGTGTGTGAAGCAAAGATAAACTTTATTAATAACAAACAGTAAAAGCAAAATGACCCAAGTAAAGTGTCCCAAGCAAAGATAAAGTCAACAGGTAGCAACCCAGTCTCTGGCACTCTTCTCAGTCACTCGGAGGTGCACCCATATTCTCAGGGGTGAAGGGTCCAGGTGCTGTGGAGGTGGCTGCTCCTGGAGTGCTGGTCTGAGGTGCCATTGGGGTGCCTGGCCTGGCCTCGAAAGGACAACAGGGGATGGTGTGTGGAGGAAGCTCTCAGAGAGCTGGCTCAATCCCGTGATGTTGAGAGCCCCTTCTTGCAGTCCCAAGACTGGATGTTCTGAGGCCAGGCTTGGCTGTGGGGTGGAGGAAGGAGGAGTGTAGTGGGGCTGTCTGGTCTGCAGCTGAGCGAGGTGTGGCGTGGGTGGCATATTTGGCATGGGTAGCATCTGTGGCGTGGGTGGCATCTGTGGCATGGGTGGTATCTGTGGTGTTGGTGGCATCGGTGGCATCAGTGGCATCAGTGGCATCAGTGGCATCAGTGCCATCAGTGGCATCAGTGGAATTCAATGAACCTGTGCCTGGACTGGGAAGAGCTGCCTGTGCTGCTGGAGCTCCTGGTAGCCGTAGCCTTGGTAGGTGAGGGCCTGTGGAAAGCCTTGGAAGGCCTGCTACATCACCTGGGGTGGAGGAGCAGACCTGGACTGGGTCGGAGCAGGTTCAGCTGGGCCTGGAGGGTTGTGCAGAAGACCTGTGATCCTCTCCTTTATCACTTGGTACCGTGATTCGGACATGTCCATGAGGGTCTGGTTGATGTAGGTGAGGAAGGGCTTTTGGTTTTAGAATGGTATGTCGGTGTGTACCAGTTGAGAGAGGAGATCTATGCTGCTTTTGATGGTGTCCCTGATCTCCAGCAGGACAGTGTGGCTCTGCCTCTCCGGTTTGCCTCTCTGCCTGCTTTCTGTGGAGGTGGAGCTGGGGGTGGGGGTGGGTTGGTCTCTGGTGGCAGTGCCCTCTCCTTGCTCCCACTGCATCAGGGGGTCCTCCACATGCTCCGCCATGGGGAGTGCAGCTGTCGGGTGGGTCTCCATCGTGGGGCGCTCCACAGTTACCTGCCTGGATACAGGAGCTGACTCTTGGCCAGAAGAGGACTGTCTCTCTGTGGGCTGCCTGAGGGAGAGGGTAGACAGAGGGGCTGCTCCTTGGTGGCGGATCTCACCCTCCAAGAAGCTGCACTTGGCCATCATGTAGGACTCCCGGTCGGTGAGCTTGACCGTGGCCTGGCCAGACTTCTTGAGGTGCAGCTTCCCATACCAGGTGTGCCTGTGCTTCCACCACCCAAGGAGGACCTCCGAAGTGTAGCCCAGGCTCTCCACCTTCTCTCTCGAAGCCGCCTGCTTCCTCTTGGTGTCTCGATAGAGCATGTGTCGCTTCCTCCAGAGGTACTCGTTCTCCCTCAGCCATTTGAGCACCTCATCCTCATGTTCCTCTTTGATGGAGTATTGCCTCCTCTCCCTATCTTGTGTATGCCTCTTCCTCCCTCTGGCAGGGCCTTCTGGGCCCTCATCAGAGGGGCTTTGAGGTTCTAGGGGCTGCTCCACCACACCACCAGCAGCAGCAGCAGCAACAACAGCAGCAGCAAAAGCAGGACCAGCAGGACCAGCAGCACCAGCAGCACCAGCAGCACCAGCAGCACCAGCAGCACCAGCAGGACCAACAGCACCAGGAGCACCAGCAGCACCAGCAGGACCAGCAGCACCAACAGGACCAGGATCAACAGCAGCAGAGTAAGCACCAGCAGCACCAGCAGGAACAGTAGCACCAGCAGCACCAGAAGGACCAGCAGGACCAACAGGACCAGGAGCAGCACCAGCAGAAGCACCAGCACCAGGAGCAGTGCCAGCAGAGTGAGCACCAGCAGAAGCACCAGCACCAGGAGCAGCACCAGCAGAGTAAGCCCCAGCCAAAGCCCCATCACCAGGAGCAGCTCCAGCAGAAGCCCCAGCACCAGCAGAGTCAGCCCAAGCAGCAGAATCCCCAGCAGAAGCAGAGTCAGGGCCAGTGGGTTGGATGGTGGCCGGTCCTTCTTGCCAGGGCTGGCGGAAGATGGCACAGGCTTCCTCTTCTTCCCCATGGTTGTTGGCTGGAGCTGTGTCTGGCAGCAGGTCTTTCCTCTGAATAGTGACCTGCTTGTGAGCTGAATCCTTTTATATCCGCGGGGCTGACACAGTGCATCCTCCCCGCATGCTCAGTGAATGCTTTGAATCCGCTAGGCATCCGCTAGGCTTCTGTGATGTATCCGCTGTATCCGCTTGGCATCTGCTCTGCATCCATTTCTTCTGCTACACATCCGCTTCTCTGTGCTCCCCCAGAATCCATGCGGATGTGCCATTCGCTTCCATCTGCTTCCATCCGCTAGGCTTCCGTGGAGCATCCGCTTTACATCCTGGCTACATCCTCCCCCTGTCCATTCCTTTCCATTGTTGTCTGCTCTGTTTATGCAAATTTGGGGCACTTTTGAGAGCGGATAAAAATGGATGGAAAATTTTCTCGTCTGCTGTGTCCTTTTTACATACGTTTTGCATCCGTCGGCCTATGTGACAGGCCCTTTAGCAACTTTGAAATGTGTGGACTTTAGCTCCCTGAATCCATGAATTCCCATCAACATCCATGAATTCTAGAAGCTCAAATTCTCATCTTAATGTTCCCAAGTTGGAGAAAAACTGAAATAAACAAAAGACACTGGTAGATTGCAGGAAATATTTTTGAAGAACAATAGAAGAAATACACCAGGAATCTCAATCTGCCCACTATGTTCAAATTCTTACCATAATGTTATGCTATCTATCTATCTATCTATCTATCTATCTATCTATCTATCAGACGAGAGATGGAATGTACCTTGGAGGCCTTCAACCCTCTGCTGAAGCAGGAGACCCTATACAATTTGAGAAAAGTGGCTGTTACGTTGTAGATGTTCTTAGAACAAATATGAATTTTAGCACCTTGGCATGATGGCATTTAAATAAATGTGTATGAAGCATTGCCTAAATACTCACAATAGTTTTTGCTGTCATACCTTTTCTTCCTGTTAACAACCAAGATGATGTGTGAACTGAAGAGCTGTCCCATGAATTTTACATTTTTATAAGAGGAATAGCTCTATTAGTGAGGCTTCATGGATAATAGCCATAGCATAATAAGTAGGATACACATGAAAAAACTTAGTAAACAATCTAAAATGTAGCTCATGATAATGATTGTGATGGTAGCAAAAATAAAATAAAACAAAAACCAATTCTTCTTTGCTGTTAAATAGGAATAAATACCTTGTGGGTTTATGTGATCGTTACATTAGCCCTGATACATTGAACAACAAAAATTTTGCTTCCTGGATGCTTTTGGGTATATATTGTAGATTTATAGATAACATGTAATTTAACCAATCACATACCATTTTATAGAAATCTCTTGTTTTTGCTCAATAGCAATAGTACAGAATAGTACAGAAACAAATTTAAAAAAAAAATTGTAATATGAAGCTTAAGCCCATGTCACACTGAACCAACGGATGCAAAGAGGAAGTAAAATGGACAAAAAACCTTGCCATCCGTTGGAAAACGCGATGTACTCACTGCCTCCATTTTGCTTCCTCTCTATCCGTCCAGCATCCGTTTATGGACGTTTCATCCACTCCAAAAGTTTTGGGCTGCCCAAAACTTTTGCACAGAAAATGTATCCAGTTCATCCGTTCTGCATCCACTAGGCATCCGCTAGGCATCCGTTACGCATCCGTTATGCATCCGTTACGCATCCGCTATATCCACTAGGCATCCGCTACGCATCCGCGCAACTCGCATCCGCCCGGATGCAGGGAGGAAGCACAACGGATGCAGAACGGATGCCTAGGAGATGCAGAATGGAAACAAAGCATTTAAAACAGAAAAAACGTTTGCAGAGGGGTCCTATCTCGGATATTGAGGATGTCTAGATGATGTCTAGAGGATGCCTAGAGGATGCCTAGCGGAAAACCTATACTACCTATAAAAAGGGGGAGCAACTTGCCTGCATCTCACTTTCAGAACAGCAGCCCAGTGGTGCAGACTTCTGCAGCCTTCACCTGACTCTTCCTCTTCCACAGCATCCAATCATGTCCACCGTGGATTGTAGCAAAGTCCTTTCAGCAGCCACCATCGTTCTGCAACAGTGCAAAGCCATCTGCAGGCTCTGTGAACTCTACTGCAAGAAGAAAAGGAGCCACCCAAAAAGAGTCTGGTTCCGAAGATGGTTCGCCAGAAGATCAGAGGATGGACTGTACAACAAGCTGATGGTGGAGCTCAGGAACGAAGACACTCGGGCATTCCAGAACTTCATGAGGATGCCTCCAGCCATGTTTGACAAAGTTGTGCAGCGGCTGACAGCCAGGTTGGCCAAGGCAAACACCAGCTTCTGGCCCAGCCTGGAACCCGGGCTCAAGGTGGCACTCACTCTGCGCTACCTGGCCTCCGGGACCTCCTACAGGAGCATGCAGTACGGCTGGAGGGTGCCATCCAACACCATCAGCATTGTGGTCAGAGAAGTGGTGCAGGCCATCATCGAAGAATACAAGGAGGAGCTCCTCCAGTACCCCTCCACTGAAGAAGGATGGAAGAAAGTTGCAGAGCAGTGGTATCAGAAATGGAACTTACCACACACCGTTGGAGCCATAGATGGCAAGCACGTGGCCTGCAAAGCTCCAGCCAAGTTGGGGTCCACTTATTTCAACTCCAAGGGCTTCTTCAGCATCATCCTCTTCGCCATGGTCGATGCTGACTACAAGTTCATGTACATCGATGCTTCAGGCAACGGCTCATGTTCAGATGCCCAGGTATACAACGCCAGTCACCTCAAGGAGGAGCTGGAAGGCAACCTCATCGTGGGCTTCCCAGATCCAGAACCCCTGCCCAACGACACACAAGATGTGCCCTACTTCATCATGGGGGATGACGCCTTCTCCCTCACAACCTACCTCATAAAGCCCTACACTTCCAGACTCCTCACCTGTGAAGAGAGGATCTTCAACTACAGGCTGACCAGGGCAAGGCGGGTGGTGGAGAATGCCTTTGGCATCCTGGCCAACAGGTTCCAGGTACTTCTCACCACCATGCAGCATTGCCCAGAGACCGTGAGGAGGATCATGGAAGCTTGCTGCATCCTGCACAATCTCATGCACACCCGCTACCCAGTCTTGCAGAACAGGCTCGTGGACCTCCAGCAAGGCAATGGGGACATGGAGCCTGGGGAATGGAGGCAAGGGCGAAACCTGATCAACACTGAGGATGTGCAAGGCCCCAACAGAGCCTCACATGAAGCGAAGAAGCAGCGCAAACTCCTGGGACACTGGTGCAACTCCCCAGCTGGAGCAGTGGAGTGGCAAGACATGATGGTAGATGCTTAATGGATGCTTCCTTCAGCCTGTCTCATCACATGGATGAGATTGGGCCATGTATGTTTGGTTGGCCTACAATGAACAGGGCATTTAACAAAGAGATGTGTTTATGTTGACATGTGTGGATGATTGATTACATTATTATTGATAATAAAGGGCCGTAGGTGTGGCACCTCGGAGGGTGGACCATACAGTCCCACTATGCTTGCACTGGAGGTTTATCTATCCCACAGCTATTACCCATCCCACAGGAAACCCTGCCTATCCCACAGCTATCTCAACCCATCCCACAGCTATCTTAACCCATCCCACAAGCATGCAAAGGCTTAAACCATTTCTAAGAGTTTCCAGTAAGACTTTATTAAAAAAAATAAATGAAGCAAGTGTGTGAATCAAAAATAGACTTTATTAACAACAAGCTATAAGACAAAAATGAGTTTCTGGCACTCCTCTTGGTCGCTCAGTCTCAGGGGTGAAAGGTGCAGGTGCTGTGGAGGTGGCTGGTGCTGGAGTGCTTGTCATCAGCTCCTCCAGAAGCAGAAGCAGCAGAAGCCCCAGCCCCAGAAGAGCGAGCCCGTGCTGCAGAAGCCCCAGCAGAACCAGAGTGAGGGCCAGGGGGTGGGATGGTAGCCCTGTCCCTCTTGCAAGGGCTGGCAGCAGTTTGCTGAGGCTTGCTGTGCTTCCGCATGGTTGTGGGGTTGCTGGCTGGCAGGAAGGCTGGCAGGAACCAAGGCTGGCAGGAAGGCTGGCAGGGAGGCTGGCACCAAGGCAGGCAGGAAGGCTGGCAGGGAGGCAGGCACCAAGGCTGGCAGGAAGGCTGGCAGGGAGGCAGGCACCAAGGCTGGCAGGAAGGCTGGCAGGCAGGCAGGCAGGCACCAAGGCTGGCACCAAGGCAGGCACCAAGGCTGGCAGGGAGGCAGGCACCAAGGCTGACAGGAAGACTGGCAGGCAGGCAGGCAGGTACCAAGGCTGGCAGGCAGAGATGAACCAAGGCTGGCAGGAAGGCAGGCAGCAAGGCTGGCAGGCAGACTGGCTGGCAGCAAGGCTGGCAGGCAGGCTGGCAGCAAGGCTGGCAGGGAGGCTGGCAGCAAGGCTGGCAGGCAGGCTGGCAGCAAGGCTGGCAGCAAGGCTTGCAGGCAGACATGTATGCAGTGCAGGCAAGGCAGCCAATCCTTCCGGCAGCAGGTCTTTCCTCTGAATGGCGACCTGCTTCCGAGCTGCTTCCGTTATATCCGCGGGGCTGATGCAATGCATCCTCCCCGCATGCGCAATTAACGCCAGGCATCCATTAGGCTTCCGCTTTGCATCCGCTGTGCATCCGCTTCATCTGGTCGGCATCCGCTGTGCATCCGCTGTATCCATTCTGCGTCCGCTTTTCTGATGTCCCCCAGAAGCCTAGCGGACGTGCCATCCGCTCCCATCCACTTCCATCCACTGGGCTTCCGTTCCGCATCCTCTTTGCATTCGTCCTGCGTCCTCCCCACGTCCGTGTTATCCGCTCCGGTTATGCAAATTTTTGAGAGCGGATAACAACGGATGGAACATTTTGCTCCTCCGCTGTGTCCTTTTTGCATCCGTTGGCCAGTGTGACATGGGCTTAATCATCTCCATTGCAACTCTTTCTCCTATTCTTCCCCCCCACCTTTTTTTTAATTTTTACGTTCTTCTTTTAGTGGCTTGCATAAAGCTTGCTTTCCAAGTGTAAGACTTCTGGGAAAGAAAGCTGAAGTAATTGAATTGGATTAGACAAGCCAGCAGAACAAATTCACATTACATGACATTCTTCACTCCCCCACTCCTTTGTGTTGAGATGCTGAATTGTAATTATGCAAGGATTAGTCCATGCTTAAAATGTGGTCTACTCTGAATACTTGTATTCATTATGTATAAGCAAAAGCAAGGAGTAATATATGCTGTTTAAACTTATTTTTTAATGTATGATAGATTTCTTTTAAAGTTGCAAGGACTTGAAAAAAAATCCTGCATGAGGAGTAATCAGTCTTATTGGTTTTTTTTTTTTTTAAAGAATCAAATCCTTGATGCTAAGAAGAGTTTGATTAAGAATACTTACACTTGATCTAAATTATTTTGCTCTTTTTTTTTTCCTGCGAAATGTTATTGGACAAATAAAGGACTATTGTTAATCAAATCTGCCCACATATACATTTTCATTAGTTCTTCTTGTACATAGTTTCTTTTTCAAAAGGTTATATGCCATCAAAATACTTCCTGATTTGAGTGAAGTCTGGGATCTTTCTAATATCATTTTGTGAATATAATAATAGAGTACTTTTATCAATTTTTGGGTCTAAAAGTTTTCAAAACAAGAGACAAAGTTCAAATGGAATTGCATATGTACAGTATTTACTGGGTGACTGCACATTGTTAAAAGTTGTAGTGACAAGCACGAAAAGGGTAAAATCAATTTTTTGGTAAAAGTAATAAGAACATGGATTCTGATTCCGCAAAATATATGGCTCCTTTAAGTATTAGGATATACCTACTGTTACATTGTAGAAATAAAGAAGATAGTTTTGGCAACAGATTACAGATGTCACATCTCCGTTTATTATCTCTTGCCATTTTCTTAATTATCTCTACAATGAATGGATTGAGAATTTTTAGACAGGACGTTCATGAAGTTAAAAGAAAAAAACCTAAAACTTGTTATTTAGTAAAATTTTACCTACAAAAGCAATATGAAAACTTATGGTTTTTCATGATATGGGAATATGTTTAACAAAAACAAATGGAGAGGGAGGGAAAGGTGAAAAATAATTGGTGCACAAGCCCAGCATTCAGTGAGACTTGTTTTACCATGTATGTACAGTACGCACAATAGTTGAAATGTCTTTTTGTAAAATCCAGCTGACTTCATTTTCATTCAAACTATGCATAGTTTGTTGAAAAATATATCCAGTGCTTCTTAACTTGGAGTTCAATGCCCACAGTTCTCTGGATAGCATGTTGTTTTACTGTACATGGACTTATGTACTTTAATGATATTTAAAAACTTCCTGTTTTGTTTTTATGAAATAACCTGTATCTTTCAGAAACAGTTCCAAGCAACTTTTGACTTTGTATTTTCAAAAAAATGAAAGGGTGTTTGTTTCTTCATATCAGCAACCTTTGTTGGATGTCAAATCACTTGGGCAGGGCTATACATAGCCTACTCCCACATTCCATTTTAATTAAATATACATTTCATGGCTTGACTAACAGCATCTCCTACTGAGCAGGATACCTGCAGTCTCATTGATATCTGGGAATAATACAGGGTCTATTTCTATATTGATCTTAAACAGGTGGAAGCAGAGGACAAGGAAGTAGTATGTATTGTTCCAAGATGTTTATTTGTGAACTGTTAACAAGAACCAAGTGTATAAACAAGTAATATGTGCTCTTGTATCTTTCTCTGTTCAATTTCTGTTGTTGCCCCTCTGACCCCTAATTTTACTATTTGAAATAAACAAATACTGTGTACAGTTGAAATGTATTTCACTGTAACATTTCATTGCTTCTATTACACCCGTCAATACAGTTAATTAATTAAAAATGATAGAAAAGAATGCAAAGGCATTTGGTTCATATTTCTCTCCCAGTGTTATTTTTCCCTTATCCTTTCATACTGACAATGCATGTTTGAAATGTAGCATAACTCCTATGTCATTATTTAATTAGGTGGCATGACAATCATTAAGATATTCTGTGTTGAAGAAATCACAGCATGATGACAATGTCAAGTAGGCAAAATAAATAGGTAAAAAATTCACTAGTAATGTTTTCTGCAGATTAATTCTTCCTATTGCTGCTCAACCTATAACATAAGAATATGCATGCATCTATAAACCAAAAATGAAAGTGACTATTCCAAAGCATGTCTTGTGGTCAATTTTTATATTTCTCTGAAAAGAAGAAAGGTTGGGTAAGCTTGAATGTGCAACTTTTGCATATGGGTTCAAGATGCTTCGTAATGTTCTTCTTAGTCTTCTATCATAAGGTAGAGAAGGAGTCAACTGGTTATACTTTAGAGCTAATTTTGCATTTAAACAGTTTAGGAAAGAGAAAGAGAGAGTGAGAGGCAGAAAGAAAAAGAGAAAGAAAAAGAAAAAAAGAGAAAGAAAATTATTAAAAGAAGAGTTTCCTTTGGCTGTCATTTTATCGATACATTTCCTCTTAATTTGTTACAGTTTGGGATATAATTTGCTCATTTTCTTCATCCTCAAAACAGTGGTATACTTTACATTCAATATTGGTAGATTTTTATAAAAATGTTATTCATGGATTAATAATATGCACTTTCTTAGTAATACAAATAAAATGTACTTTTGAAATATCCTTACAGGTTGATGCTCTGCTTTTAACTGGAATGATGTCTGTTCTGCTTTACTCTACTCTGCAGGAAGTCAATCAACTATCAACTATCCTTAGCTTTTCATGAAGGGAATGTGTGCTGTGTTCTTGAAGTAAATCTTATTTCAGTGGATCATTCATAGTCTAAACAGTCCAATAGTTAGATCCACCTTAAGAGCACCTGGGGGATTTGTTGTCTCCCCTGACATTTATGATGTCTGAGTGCATTTCTAAGCATCTTTGTTAAAATGTTTTGTACATTTTTATCCAGCTCTCAAATCCCAGCTGTTATTTTAACAGCTTGATTTGCAAGATGGGTCATCACTGAACAATATTTTGGTGTGCTATTATCCACACAGAGTCATTTGCCTTCAGCAGTCTGGGTTTGTTTATTGTAAGAAGTGTTATGAAAGTTTTTGGCAAAGTCTTATGAAAGCAAAAGGCAAGGTGTCACCACAATTTGTGGAAAACAAAGCATTTCTTAATTGTATTGTACTGTAGTATTATTTTTAAGTAAATCAAAACATGCTTGTCCTTGAAATAATTCACACAGAGATGCTGAATAACAAATCCTGCTTTTTCTATTATTGTAACTACAAACAGTCTCCTGTGTTTGTATATGTACAAGATTAGATGATACATATGAATATGAGCATGTGTCTTCACTCTAAACTATGTAGAAAACAGCACAATTATTCTAATATGGTCTTTATATTAAGTTATGTAAGTTCATAATGTATTTTGCCCACATTTGAAATGTAGTCTGCTTGCAGAAAAAAATGAATTTATTGTACTAATAAGTTGCATGATGGCTCAGCAATTAAAGCAAAATATACTGAGCTTGTCAGCTGGAAAGCTGACAGACCAGGTTCGAGAGTGAGCATCACGCAACAAGTGAGCTCCCAGCTCCTATTCAGCGAGTAATTTGAAAGCATGCAAAAGTTAATAGATTAATAGATACCACTTCAGAAGGAAAGTAACAGTGTTCCATTTGACTTTGCCATACAGCCATGCTGGCCACATGACCATGGAAAGTGTCTTCAGACAACATTGGCTACCTTGGACAAGAAACAGAGAGGAGCATCATGCCTTAAAGTCAACATAACTGGACAATAAAACCTTTACTTTACAAATAAATTTTGGCATTTTCTGTTCAGAGTTAATTTTATAAAGAGTCTACTAATAAGAGGAATGCAAAATTTTTAAGAAGATTAGATATCTTAAAATGCGATGGACAGGATTGTGTTACAAATAGTAATCTAGGTATGCTTTGCTTTGTGTCTCAAATAATGAATCATCTCTGTAGGATCACATTTCCCATCTCCTATCTAAATTAATACTCCATCCTACTTGTTCTCTTCACTTTTCAGAAATCCATATATGTATTTTTATCCTATTTTTCTAACCAGAAAAGGTTACAAATCAATGAAAAACAAAACAGTTCAGTCCTATATCCATGTTTACAAGTCAAAAAGACATTACATAGAAGGAATGGGGAGGGGAAGACAAAACTCAGAAATTGGTTCTGAATGTTCTACTGTTCTTAAAAGAACTATGTGATGCTAACACAAAGATGTAGTAAGGATGCTCCATTCCAGGTAATGGAGCCAAGTCCAAAAGAAGATGAAACTACAATAATTCTTTTTGCAAAAGGATGTGGAGCGGCACTGCTTTCTAGGCTCTTTAGGCTGATGTAATAGCAACTACATGACTTTCGGAAAAGCAAAGCTGGATGGAGATGGCTTCTCAGCTGGGTTAGTAATCGTGACCTTATTTATTTGCTCTCTGTATCCTGCTGGAACTAAACCTGTCAGTACACACACACACACACACACACACACACACACACACACACACACACACATATACTCACACACCCCTAGCTTTGGTGGTTTACCTAACAAATAAGAATCCTCAGTTCATTTTAATTGCTTCAGGCCACTGAATTGGACAATAGAATGGTGCACACTTTAAAAGGATGTTTTGGAGGAACTATTTCAGATTTTGGACAATCTTGAGCTCAAGGATAATAAAAAGATCCTTTAGAAGACTAATTAAAGACAATGTGACTCTTAAAGCAGGAGTAACTTTTGAGAGGGTTTGCTTTTAATTTTATTTTTAGGCTTGTATATGCAATGCAATGGACCAAATTTATTTTTGAAATAGATAAATCCCAATCTAATACTAAAGTGAAAGCCTTGCATTTTGTGATTATTTATATGTGGATACTTCTTGATTGATTCATTGATTGGACAGGGATTAAAAAAAAGATGGAAGAAAGGAATTGGTGACAATGAAACGAACAGGGGTATATTAACTTATTGTCATATGGTTGTAAATCTAACTGTTTGCTTATTAAAAAACAATTTCTATAATTGGAAAGATGGGCATATTTTCATATAATCTACTATTAAAACTAATATAATTTTGGAACTGAAATCCTGGTTTGAATTAAAACTTCCTTTGTTGTCAAAAATTTAACATGATGGAGTCATTTATATAGGGAAAGCTAACTTTTTTTTTCTTTTTTGCATTTATCTCACTGGTAGCATAAAAGAATTTTAATCACCAGATGGATTTTGTTGACATTTTGATCATGAAGGTGAATAGATGACTATCAGGAATCCCTTTAGCTTCATGATGAAAGGACTGGATAATTGTCACTTGTTGCACTTGGAACTGGAAAGCAACCTTTCATCTGAGCTCAAGATTGCAATTTGACTTGTTAACCAGTATCAGTGCTGATGAGTGAAGGACTTGGGCACTAAAAATTCTGTAGCAACTATGCTTTGATCAAAATATATTTCTCTTCTGTCTACCTGACATTTGCTATAATTGGCTTTACTCATTTTTTTCACACTTCAACTGTGCAGAATATGTAGCACATCAGTAGCTGGCTGTCTTCTTTTGATAACAGGCCCTTCTTAATAAATCACTCATTTTTTCTATAAGTTTTTCTGCTGCATTTTCTTCCTTACATTTTCTTTATTTATTTAGTATCCTGTTATATAATCTAAAAAGAAATCCTTTGGGATCAAAGCAAAGTCCTTGTCCTTGTCCTACTAGATGCTTATGTTCTCCCCAACTTACAAGTCTTGGAAAGCTCAATATCATGTGTGAAGCCATCCATATGTCACAGCTTAGCCACTAGAAACTAGGACAGAGCAAGGTATACAAGTTAATAACTAAAATGGGGAGTGAAAGTCAGAAGTGAGGAAGAAGATACCTGGATCAAAGAGGTATGTTTTGTCTCAGAGAAGAAGTTTTTGGGGAGACATAATTCAACTTGTATGCTAGGGAAGATACATATTGCTTAATTTGTTATTTGTTTTACTCTGGATTTCATAATGCTCACTTTCCTATTCACCCTGATTTCAGATTTTAAAAATAAAGGAAGTAAATAACTTCATGAATAATGGACAAATACAATTACTTCTGAAACTGAACCCATTCATGATAGTTGTTTCTGCAGTTCATACAGAAGTGGTCTCTATTGCCTCTAGTGATAGTTTACAAGAAATGGTTTATTGACTTGGAGGTCCTCACAGACTCACAGCTACTCCTTGAGAGGCAGGTGAAGACCTCTGGCTAGTCCTTTTTTAGTTGGTGTGTCAAATGGTGTGGTACCCTACCTGGAGCAAGGAGACCATTGCACAGTAAATTCCACAGTTGCTCTAAATTGACTCTGACCAAGTCTCTCTTGTGATGCAATATATGTAGATTGAAATGAAGAATTACATACTAGTCTTTATCCCTTGATTGCCAATGTATTATTAAATAATTGATCATAAATTAACTTTTAAGAAATTCAAACCTTATAAACAAGAAAGATGATTATACTGGTAATCTGAATCTAACATAGAAATTACATTGTTATTATATGTATAATGAACATAATACATAT